>JARYHS010012519.1:140489526-140538747 GCA_031002005.1 Vandiemenella viatica | reverse complement strand
ATTCTACAGTTGGCAGAATAAGGAACCGCCCAGTAAGGCTGAAAGCGTTAAGGCTGAACTCCGAGAAGTACAACAGGCCAAGGTTCAAACATCAGACATGATTTTTAGGCTGCTTTGATTACAGTTTTCAGTCAGTTTTCCGTAATCATCTACGTGAATACGCAAATGGTTTCTCAAGTTCAACCTAAATAAACTGAACATTTCCAAGTAAAATTACATGTGCAGTGTACAAAACATACTGTTTCCAAACAGATAGCGACACCATTAATTACAGAGCCCATTCACAAATCGAATGGTAAAGATGGTTGTCACAACTATATGGAGCCTGAGAAGCAGATGAGAAAAGAAAGGAAGAAAAAGTCGTGGGAATAACGAGTAAAGATTGTTATAATAAGATTATGTATTTAGAAGTGAGATATATTGTCGACATTTTTCAGAAAAAATTCAAATTTTGTATTCTTTCCCGATGGTTTAAAATTTTTTTCTTCTGCTGGTGGCAGAAAAACATCATATTCTGTTACTGGTATGACTGAAGATGTCAATGAACTGACTGAGTCAATTAATGGTACAGCAGAAGTGTCAGCTATGACCAGTCTGGTAAGAACTTGCTGGTAGGAGCTTATGTTCGATTCAGTCACTGCCCGTACCTGCTAAATACGTACTCAATGAACTACAGCATATGTAACTAGTGTTTCACTGATACGTGCTGGTCTTACATTCCCCATAGTGAGAATGTATCCCGCAACACGCGAGTACGAGTCTCATGTTCACTACCTTGATTTTCGAAAATCGATTAAGGCAATACTTGGATCGTTCTTGAAAAGGGCATGGCCTGCCTAATTTTTTCCTGTTCCTTCTCCCTTAACAAAAATCCTTCCCAAATTAACATTATTTACAAATACGAACCCTTTCAGTTTAGAATTATGTAGGCACCTTTTTGGTCTTTGTGTAGTGTAACGAGCCGCGCTGTCGCCACGTTACAAGGTGCATTTTTATTATATATGTAATAATATAAGAGTAATTTACATAAATCTTGGGCGACCACGTGAATAGATTTTTGTTGTAATTTTATAAAGTACGCAAGATTCCAAGTGAGGACTGTAATGAAATGGTGAACTTATACAGTGTATCGTAGCAAAGCGAATATTAAAGAGTTATTGAGCTATGTAGGCTGAAGCTAATCTTGGTCTTTCCGAGCCATGGCGACAGGACGTCGCGGATTTGGGATTTGCCAGACCACACACTGCTCCCTGGGGATGGGTCACTCACCGAGCGGGAAAAGCCTGCCGTCCGAAACCCGAATGTTCTCTCCCCGGCGAACTTAGCCGAATATGTCCGACCTCTGTTGGATTCTTTGGCCAAATCACATATCGAGGATATCACGTGACATTAGGTGCCGACCTGAAGGTCCAATCAAAATGAGCGTATAACTCAAAATCCTGGGAATTTTTGTTGTATGTGAGCTTCGAGACTACAAATGGGCGGAGCAAGAAGTTTCCTCGTGGACCGAAGAGCGAGGAGCTGAGATTCTACATTCTAACTTCGATCGCACCAGTCTGAGGTTGACTTGGAAAGTTGACTTCTTTCGCTAACCGCAGCTTGCCTTGCTGGAGCAAGGTTATCACCGCAACACAGCCGGTAATGCGATGATGCGCATTGCCAGACCAGAGATGCCTATAGCCGACTTGTGAGATAATCTCACATATCGTGGGTCCGCTACACTCATCACAGACATCAGACGCAGAACTACAATGGTAATTGATTACGACCAAGCCATGTGATTGTGCATTCCGTGAAACAGAACCCGTAAGCGACTTTGAGAGGATAGGTCCATGTTCTCACTTTGTAATTGTAAAAACCCCTGAGCTAGCGGCATAATTTGCCAGAACTAGTTATTTTCGAATGATATATTGTTCATTCTGGCGCCCATGATTTTCTTTTTAACTGTAAAGTCACAGTATTATGATGCCTTTGTCTGAGGTAGTCATAACTTGTATTTTTATTGTTTCCAGTTGTCATTATTTCTTGCATTTTGATTCTGAGATATATTTAAAAGTAAATATACAATTGTTTGCTTGCTCATGACGGCTAATTGTAACTCTGAGCGTTGCTTTTATGATTTTGCCAATTTGTGTTAATGTTAACGGTAAATTCGCTCAGACTTGTAATCGCCAGTGATAAGAAAATAAATGTCATATTGTGACAATTTTTCCTAAATTCCAACTAACGTCGAGATTCTTGCAATAATTAAGTATAATTTTCACTCCTTCATAAAAATTAAAATTAAAAATCCACAATTATTAATCATAAAGGTATGAAAGATAATTGTAACGTGGTTTGCCCACCAAGGCACCCACCACATAATGTCGCCCAACGCTGGTGCCAGATGAGACATTACTTCTTAATGTCTGCGAACTTGGTGGCACTAATTCAAATTAATACAATTTGGAGCCCAAATTCAGAAAGTTTCATGGAATGTTGCACATGGTTTTTGGCTGTTTTATCATTCTTGTAGTCAATAGATATTCATACAAGATTTTATTTTGATGTTTCACTTATATTTTAATGCATAAAGTTCATTTTGTTTCAATGCATAAAATTTATTTTGTTTCAACGCATTAAAAGAAGTTCATTTGTGTATTTCAATTGAGATGCAATACACTTTGTATTGTAACAATTTTGTGATCAGTTTCATAATTTTTAAATGAGTAACGTCAGTGTTGATTTCTTAATGCATGGTAGCTGCTAAGAAAATTAAAGACACGCATGTTTTGCCCATGTGTTTGAAAGTAAGTCTGCTTTCATGGTGTTGTGTTGCATGATTCATCGTTGCTTTTCTCTTGCTGTATTTTGGAGGGGTATATGTATTTGTGTGTATTGAAATTCGCGGTATTTTTGTTGTTAGTGAATCTAGATTTCGTCATTGCACAATTGCGGTGTAAATTCATTGTTTGTGTGTTCATATGAAGCTACGATCTCGTACGATAAAAGATTTCGATATGGAAGATCAGTCTGATAGGCAAAAATCTCCCGAAATCATGAACGATCAGGTTCAGTTAACGGAACAAAGCGAAATATTGGCTGCTAGGGGAGGGGAACGTAAGTTCTGAAGTTCCGACCCACTCATATAGTTCGCAGTCTACTTTGTCGCCACAGGAAGATATGGAAAATTTTCCTTCACCTGTCGGTGAGAAATGCAGAGAAACTCCCGCACATTCAGAACAGACCCAACATATCACAAATTCCTGTAGAATCACCACCTCCATATCACAGCAAATGCTAAACATGTTGACTGCAATAGGGCAATCGAATCAACAATTAAAGCAGGAAATAACGCAACAGGATTAAGCCTGCAAATTAATTCACAAAAAGAGGAATTAAGAATTCAAATTAATTCACAAAAACAGGAATCAAGCCAGCAATTTCTGGAATTAAACAAGCGTTTTGATTCACAAAAAGGAGGAAAATAAGAGAAATTCGGATTTGCTTAGGCAGAGTTTTGATTCGCAAGCTGCGATATTAACAAACTTGGACGAAAAATTATCCACCTTACGTTCTGAGGTCACAAAAGAAATATCGAATTCAAGTCTGAGTAACTAAAATTGTTTCTAAGCTGGAAAGGGACACAGAAGAAGTAAAAACTACCTGTGCTTCTTTGCAAACGGCAATAAACAGTTGACTAAAAGACTTGACGCACCGACCTGTCCATTGAACAGATGCGAAACGAGAACGGCCAAAACCTAGGGCAAATTTCGGAATTTGTTCAGAGGTCAAAGACCTAGCGAACAAAACATCCGAAAACTTAGCTCAGAGATGACTGCCGCAAGTTCGGTTGAGCTCGTTAAGACGGCACAAACCGAGTTAAAATTGTCACTGGACGAATTTCTGGAAGCCGAACGTAGTAATTTTAGTCCTCCACAAAATCCTCCGAATGCGTATTACAGACTGCGAGTGAGTCGGTTGTTAAAGTCACCACTCAACTCTTAGTCAGTGAAATTGTCAGTTTGTACGCAAAAATATCTGAAATCAAGAAACACAACAATTTCAGTTGTCTTGGATCCACAGTTAAGTGCAAACTGTCAGTAAAGTAAGACATTTGTAGGGCAGGAGATGAAAGATGTACAGTACATGTCGTTCTTGAAAGTCAGACAAGGAGTCGGCAAGTTTTCCAATCCACGGAGAAATGCGAAATCAGTCTCAGAATTCACAGCCTATCAACATCGCGTGGAGTTTTTCTGTCCGTAACTTTGTGTGGAACACTACACAATTTGTTCATTCCTTGCGGTCAGAAAAGACGCAATTGTCAGCTGGACCAGTTAGTAAGTGGGTCGGTCGACGGACACTATACCTGTTCCAGGAATGTCATTAGCTGTCGGGCACAAACCGCCGAACGTCTGTAACCTTGTAAGCCCAAGGCTTCTACGTCCTTCGAAATCCTGTTGAAAGCGGTAAAGACGAATATTCGCGACGCAGAATTATTTTCCAGAGGAAGATCCATGGACGTCTCAAATTCGTCTTGTAGGCATTGTTCAACAAGTTGTGTAGCATGCCAAATACGATGACGAAAAGGCTGACTATGAATTGACCGATTTGAATCATAAAAAAATTAAATGTACAGTACAGTATACATTCTTTTAGGTTAGACGCCTTACCGAAATTAATCATGCTTGAAAAACGCCGATGCCAGTTCCGCTAGTCTAAACCGTCTGTTTTGCTGGAAAGATTAGATAAACGGAAAATTAAAATTCCAGTTACCAAATTTGCACTTACAGTTAAAGCTACTTAGGATATTTCCATATTCGGAATTTGTAATGCTTATTTCGCTATTCCGAACTTTATATTTTGTCCACGTGAAATATTAATAGTCACTTTTGACTTTCACGCTGTTAATTGGACTTGATTTGAAAAATCCTGAAATATTAAATGTTTTCCTGAGCCAGATAAATTGATACGCACTCGCGGAAAATGAAGCGCCATTAGCAAGCACAATTTCTTGTCTTCGCAATCACAATGAATCTGACAGCGATACAAATATTGTGATATGCTTTCTAAGATGTATTTTGTGACATAAACGAAAAGGGTTTCAACATTTTGTGATGCATGAGTTCGATGTAACGTTTTACCTTAGGTAGTTGCATTATATCTTTTCTGAGCAGAAGTGTACAGCGAGCGTAAATCGCTTTGTCTGTGTTGATCGAAGATCGCAAGTTATCTCATCAACGTTTTACTTCTTTGTTTTGTGTATCTATCTGTAAAGGGTGGCTAACGTGCCATAGATAATGCCCTATAGAACACGAAACCTTGCCAGAAAGATTTTTAAATTGTATTAGTCATCACAGAAATTAGGAATCAAATCGAAGGATTACAGATACACAGGATAGCTTTCACAATACCTTGCTGTTATTTTGCTAACGATAGAGCGAGGTCGAAGAGCAAAAGTTAAAGGCGACTGCATTTGTAAAGGCTAAAGGGAAAAACTTTATTTACGGGATATATTCAATAATTCAGCTAACTTTGCAAGTTAAAATAATCTTTGATGCTAACTTCAATTGAAAAATGGAATTTTGTATATGATAATTGCACAGATGGTGAAGACGTGAACAATAAGATTATTGGTGATATCGAAGTTTTTCATGCTATATCATTTCATACTAAGTAACGGTATCGAGGGAGCTGGGGACAGTTACCCTCGAACAGCTGAGCTCATTAGTGCAGGTAAGCAGTGGCTCAACCGGCAGTTTCCGAGAATTAGCAGGTAGCGAATACCCCAGGATGAATGAGAAGGGAAACAAGTCGTTCCACGCCTCGTTCTAGCGGTATTTCGCGTACCCTTACTGTAAATTGTATAGTATTCCGTAAATTAGATTAAAACTATTGTTGGACAGCATACATTTAGTTCAGGATTGTGTGCACTCAACGAAAATAATTTCAAAGTTTATATTTGTGCTTTATATAGATTTGTAGTATTCTGCTAGCGTGAAATCTCGAAATTGTTTTGTATTGGCAAACGGAAAACCTGAGAGCGAACCGTTCTGTGCACAAAGCGTACGACCTTTTCATACAAGCTAAAGAAGCATAAGTGTATAAAAGAAAATATTCGCTAACTGGGATGCATTTTCGGCATTAAACGTGGAGTAGACGGACATGTTAAGAGGGTTATAATAACTCCTAAATAAAGAGAAAAGTTTACTAATTAGGAGGCCACCTAACATTCCACGAGTAAAAAGGAATATTATTCTTTGAATGTCGAGATAATCTCGAGTCATCAATAGACCCATTGTGAAGGAATCGTAATGTTACTGAGGAATGATAGTCACGCTATTCATTATCCTTTAATTTTATGTGCGAATGGTTATATTTTGTGTCCGCTTGTATGCCAGAGATGCTACAGCGACTTTGGTTGACGATGACGAAAGGTCAGGTCAAACCGCATTATATGTATAAATGTCTCATAGGGGAATGGTAAATTTTATAGAAATTCCATTACATATACCCATGAGCAAATACAGTTTACTTTCGCCATAAAATTCGCAATCACTTCACAGACGGTATGTTACAAGTTAGAGATGTCGACCAATGAAAGACTAATTAGGAGACCACCTAACATTCAACGAGTAAGGCTCATAATTTACGTAACAAACGAAAACATGTACTTACATCGTTCATTCCACACCACGTTGAATTATAAGTAAATGCCGCGTCATTAAAAATCTAAGATTACAGTTAGTGATATTTGACCATGAACACGGGCACATCTTCTCTCTGAAATGCTTGTTGAATTAACCGTCGGTCATGACGCAAATCACGTCACCGAATCCGACTAAACTATTCCGTTGTTTTGAGATTAAAACCGCGCAATGTAATGAGATATTTTACGCTCACCTCTAGCATCTTATGGATGTTTGTTGAAGGCAGAATTATTTTTATGCACATGAGTAAAACATCACGCTAAATTGTAAATACAATGTATAGTTCAACCACTTTCTGCATAAGTGTTCTGACAATGTTTTGTTTTATTAATGTGTTTCATTTTAGTAGTGATTTAATGATAAGATTTGATACAAGATATTTTCAAGATTATTATTTAAACATGTATGTAAATAATTTTTTCATGTATATTTTAGTATTGTGTTTAATTAACTTTGTATTTGGGAAGGCTACCTGAATTCACGTGCTTCTGTTTGTAAAGAATTGTAAGACGGCCAAAAGGACATATGCTTCCCGTTATATATTCACCTACAAGGCAGGAATACCGATGGTTATTGGAATCACATTTAAAATTAATGTAATTATAAAAATGCTTAAGTTTTTGTTGAGTCACAATGGAGATAGAATTAGGTAGTTAAAATAAAATTATTGTACCATAATTTCATTTTTCACCAACGGCCGGCCATATTGTAACGAGCCGCGCTGTCGCCACGTTCCAAGGTGCATTTTTTTATTATATATGTAATAATATAAGAGTAATTTACATAAATCTTGGGCGACCACCGTGAATAGATTTTTTGTTGTAATTTTATAAAGTACGCAAGATTCCAAGTGAGGACTGTAATGAAATGGTGAACTTATACAGTGTATCGTAGCAAGCGAATATTCAAGAATTATTGAGCTATGTAGGCTTGAAGCTAATCTTGGTGTTCCCGAGCCTTGGCGACAAAAAGTCGCGGATTTTGGATTTGCCAGACCACACACCCTGCTCCCTGGGGTAGGGCGGTCAACGACGTCACTCTCCTGGCGGGAAAAAGCCTGCCGTCCGAAACCCGAATGTTCTCGCCCGGCGAACTTAGCCGAATATGTCCGACCTCTGTTGGATTCTTTGGCCAAATCACATATCGAGGATATCACGTGACATTAGGTGCCGACCTGAAGGTCCAATCAAAATGAGCGTATAACTCAAAATCCTGGGAATTTTTGTTGTATGTGAGCTTCGAGACTACAAATGGGCGGAGCAAGAAGTTTCCTCGTGGACCGAAGAGCGAGGAGCTGGGATTCTAGATTCTAACTTCGATCGCACCAGTCTGAGGTTGACTTGGAAAGTTGACTTCTTTCGCTAACCGCAGCTTGCCTTGCTGGAGCAAGGTTATCACCGCAACACAGCCGGTAATGCGATGATGCGCATTGCCAGACCAGAGATGCCTATAGCCGACTTGTGAGATAATCTCACATATCATGGGTCCGCTACACTCATCACAGACATCAGACGCAGAACTACAATGGTAATTTGTTACGACCAAGCCATGTGATTGTGCATTCCGTGAAACAGAACCCGTAAGCGACTTTGAGAGGATAGGTCCATGTTCTCACTTTGTAATTGTAAAAACCCCTGAGCTAGCGGCATAATTTGCCAGAACTAGTTATTTTCGAATGATATATTGTTCATTCTGGCGCCCATGATTTTCTTTTTAACTGTAAAGTCACAGTATTATGATGCCTTTGTCTGAGGTAGTCATAACTTGTATTTTTCATTGTTTCCAGTTGTCATTATTTCTTGCATTTTGATTCTGAGATATTTAAAAGTAAATATACAATTGTTTGCTTGCCCATGACGGCTAATTGTAACTCTGAGCGTTGCTTTTATGATTTTGCCAATTTGTGTTAATGTTAACGGTAAATTCGCTCAGACTTGTAATCGCCAGTGATAAGAAATAAATGTCATATTGTGACAATTTTTCCTAAATTCCAACCAACGTCGAGATTCTTGCTAAATTAATAAATTTCCAATCCTTCATAAATAAATTAAAATTAAAAATCCACAATTATTAATCATAAAGGTATGAAAGATAATTGTAACGTGGTTTGCCCACCAAGGCACCCACCACAAGACGGAGATATGAAGTAAATAGTGTAATCAGAACATCAGGAGATATCAATCCCCATCATTGGATGAGGAAAATCAGAATAGAAGCAAATTTGGAAAATATCCAAGGATATTATGAGGAAATTAAGAAAGCTAAAACAGTATAAAGAGGCTGTTATTGATAACATCACAACAGATGTGTTAAAAATAGGGTAATAAAAAGGAATACATTTTACCACACTTTGAAATATTACTTCCATCGCCCAGAGTTCATAGCTAAATAAAACTCAAATGTATGTTTTAAAATCTGCACCTATGAATCTGAACATTTTTTGTATTAAAATTTTATGACATTATACAAAAAAATTTAAAGTAAAAGTTTTGTTGGGGGAGGGGGAGGGTTGGGCCGCTGGTCCTTGCCATATGCCCAAATATTTTACCTTGCTACCAATAATCCTAAATATTTAGTTGATTATAATTTAACATTTTAAACTAATTTAGTAAACAAAAGTTAGGCAATGATGAAAGAAATCCCAGTTTAGAGTACAGCATACAACCAGTGATCAGGCAGCCCAGAGGCAATTAAGTGGGAGTGAAAGAAAAAATCAATAATTAATTTTATTGTGAATATTGAATGGTTGACTGATAAGAGAGGAGGGGGGAATTTTTATTCTTTATTTCTGAGTATATGGACATGGATTTCAATCAGCCCAGGATCGGGGGAAAAAATATTAGAGATTAACTTTCACTAACCTGTAAGGAAGTGCAATACTTTTGACTCAGACACAGTGCTAAAATTCAAATCTATAAAACCCGCATTTGACATGCAGCACATCATGCTGGATTTATATTGATTATTTTAACTGAGGAAATCAATAAAGATACAAATGTGTGATAAGAAGACATTTAATGCTAAAGCATAATTTGATAAGTGGATAGTACAACTACCAGAGTAATACAGTAACCTGTGACAATATCAGCTGCCACATACAAAAATAATGCACAGTTGGCATTAATTATTTTCTTATTTTATAACAAAAAAATATATAAACAAATGTAAGTTATGAATTTTATCCAAAATAAATTACAGAAGATCCAAGGATAACTTTTTTTCTAAAATAATGATCCTGAAGGCACTCAGTAAATCAAAATCTTCATGGGTAAGTAGGTGACATGGTATTTTATTTCATTTGTTTCATTTTCCATTTCAAAAGATCTTAAAGTGAATACAAAGGATGGCATGGAATACAGTATTCAACACTTTCAGAACAAAAAATCAATATATGAGAGACTAAAAACATAACCTACATTTTAAGCCAATTACAGTTTACTGCATATTCAACGTAACATTAAAGTCTTCATTACATGAGCACAGTTTTGCTCCTCAATACCCACAAAAATCAGATTTGATTCAGTTTCATATCTGCATATATAATATAAAAAATAAACTAGCATGGATGGAGTACTGCTTAAGCAATAATAAGTATTAAAAAAAATAATGTTTCACATTCGAATAAAACTGTAAACTGTGTAACCACCAGAGGCAAAATATAGCTAGTTCTGCCATAAAACACAATCAGCAAATTATATTGGAACAGAAAGCAGAACCTATCAGTTAAAGTTCTTGTGAGCTGCTCGACAAAGACTATTCCATTCTAACACAATAGGACAACAAAACAAACTAATTTAAGGAACACAACTGTTAGCTACCATTTTATCTAATCATTCTTCCATATGCTTGTAATATTTAAAATAATATCGACTATCTACGAGTCTTCCGGGTCTTTAATATATATACTTTTAAAGTTTGTAATTTTTAAAATTGTTTATGAACAGAAAATTTAATTTGCTAACAATAAAAAATGTAATAAACGAAATATTTTCTGCCCTCAAACTAATTCAATTTCAGTAAAATATGTACATACCTGAAGCTAGTTTTACAAAGTCAATTCCTTAAATTCAAAGACGAATAAAACTGTCCAGCTATATATATTCCATTAAAAACTATCACAGCACAATATATTGTCCAGCCAACACAAATAATGATATCATGAAACTAGCCTTAACCAACTGTAATGATTCACTGTAATTTACATTATACTTCTACAGGAAGGTATATCCCATCACTATAACTTCAACAGTGTCTGTTGCATGTTGTTTACAAATCACGAGATTGATTTCTCTCTCTCTTCCAACCCAAGCCTGATTGGGTCTCTTTAATTATCTATCAGCACCAGCATACATTTTCATTTGCAGAAGTAGTGCTGCCAACAGACGATTCTCTTGTAACCGAAATAACATCAGCTCTATGGAGGGGTTCTGCGACTGGTGGCATCATAGGCTTCTCGTTTTTCAGCTTATGAGCCAATGTCAGAAATATTGCTTCTACATTATCACATTCTGTTTCATCCCTTGCTGAAGTTTCAAACAACTGAAATAAAAAAAACTGTACAGAAAACATGCTTGTAATTTATTAATATCAAGTATAAGACAAACTCGTCCTCTTGCAACCAAGGAAGTGCTAATCTCTCCTTCATCTGATGTACCATGTTTGCAAGGCTGAGGTTCGTATAACTAAATGAAGGAGTCATCCGTTGCACACCAACAGTCTCACCTAAAATGATAGTGGAGGATTTGGCAATGAAATATGGCACTCTCTTGTCCTAGTAGTTGGAAAAGTTCTTTGAAGGTGGATGAGTTAAAAATAATTTTAAAAAAAAATGAAAATTCAAGATGCAACAGGAAGCTATTGTATTAAAGATACTCAAAATTACATGAAGCATGTGGACTTCTCATGTGTAAAATATTAGAATAGTGCTCCAAATTAGACCTCATGATAGGTATAACTCAGGGAGAAAAATCTTGAGAATTGATAGAGTTCAAGCATGGAATACCAAAAATATGAATAGAGCAGACGATCAGAGAATTTAATGAGGGAGATGGGACAGCTTCAATTAGATGTTATTGGGATTAGTAAGTTAAAATGGAAGGACAAAAGGCTGGGAAACAATTTTCAGTGCATAGGCTATCAACAGTGCCACTGGTGTATGATTAACAATGAACAAGAGTAGTAAAGCAATCAAGTTACTGCGAACAGTTAGCAAAAATTATTCAGAGACTAAGCTTGCACAAACCACCTCCATTCAACAGTAGATACCAACGCCAAACAAAGATGATAAAAAACAGAAAAGATATTCATACACTGAACACTCGATCCAATATTTAAAAGGGAGAAGAGGGAACCCAATAATCAAAGGTGACTGGAATGTGGTAATGGAAGAAGGGAATATAGTAAATTTCAGTCTGTGAGAAAGAATTTAGCAAAAAAAATATAGACTAATCATAGATAGCCAATTATTTAAGAATCATCCAAGCAATATAATGCAGGTTGATATCAGCTAGATTATGTCATGGCTAAACAGATATTCAGCAATCAAGTTCTAAGGATTCAATACACTGGAGCTAATTCAGACCGGCAAACATCTTACAAATTAAGTGCAAATTAAAATTCAAGGGGGATATAAAAACAAACAGCAAAATAGACTTAAAGTTGGTAAACCACCTTGCATGGAAGAAAAATTTTCAGAGGATGTGGATCTTAGAAATAAGTCTTAAAAGATGAAAAGAAACATAGTCAAATCCATTAGGAATCAAATGGATCCTAACCCTTGGTTCACAGAAAACAGATTAGATACGATGGCACAAAAATGTTCAAGATGATGTAGGAAGCCAGTAGATAGAGAAAAATAGCCCCTCACTTGGCATAGATGAAGGCAA
This sequence comes from Vandiemenella viatica, assembly GCA_031002005.1. Lineage (NCBI taxonomy): Eukaryota > Metazoa > Arthropoda > Insecta > Orthoptera > Morabidae > Vandiemenella > Vandiemenella viatica. Next base: position 140,526,173 of record JARYHS010012519.1, on the reverse strand, counting down.
GAGGGCCAGACAAATACAAGAAGAAAAAAAACACATTATACAATATTCCGGTTTGCAACCTAGTCATGTCAGAGGTGAGACACATGGTGGGAGAAGACGTGTATATATGAGGCTCTACCATATGAATCTCTGGTATGTTACAGGTTATTTTCCCCTATGCTATCATCATATTAAAAAAAAAAAATACAATAAAGCCACAGAGAAGTGATGCAAGAGAAGTGTGAGATTGCTTTAGGTAAAATAGATGTTGCTTACAGGAGAATCAAACAGAATTTTTGAGAAATGAAGAAAACATGTATAGATCAAGGTGGTGATAGGAATTCCTTCTTAAGATGGGACAAAAGAGCACATTAATTGAATCAATGTGTTGACATAACTTTGAAAGATTAGAACTAAGTAAGATAGTGGGCAAATAGAGAATAATAGAAAGGGAAGTGGAAGAGTTGTTCAACATCAAAGTGTGTACCATAACTGGTCCAGATATAGGCACAGTTTTGTACTCCACTCCTTAATGTTTGTGTCTGTAAATGTCAGTACAAGTGTGGATAGCTGTGAAAGTGTGTGTGTTCAGTGTATATTGTTGTTTGTGTTGTAAATGAAGGTAGAAAGAAATCTGGTGCCGGACAATTCAGGCCTACTCTTCTGAAAAATGTAAAGGATCTGTTGAGATTTACATCCACAATGGGATGGACAAATCACCCACAACAGTATCCTATGCCCTCGCTCCATACACACTGCTTTGGAATTTGGTGTAAAATCTGGTAATTAGGAATCTTGCACCACTACCTCTCTTAAGCTACCACCCAAGTCCCAATGATGAAAATTTCTTCCACCATGTAAGCTCAAACAGGTTAACCCTGTGTCAGCCACAAGACCCCCACAATGACCCAAGTCAATGGAATGGACCAGAAAGATATTAGGTAAAGATAAATTTGGGTTTATGGAAACCAAGAATACAAAAGAATCAATCTCGATATTAAGATTAATACTGGAATAAATGTTCAAGAGAAATAAAAATACCTTTGCGGTATTTGCAGATTTAGAATAAGCTTTCGATAATGTTAGATGGAACACAATATTCAAAGTAGTAAAGAAGATGGGTTTAAAGTATATAGACAAATAATTTATAAACTGTATAAGAATCAGGTGGCTAAAACAAAAGAAAATCACAAGAAATATGCATAATTTAAAATGGATGTGTGTGATCTAAGGCTGTAGCTTATCGCAACTAACATTCAACTTGTATATAGATAAAGCAATCAAGGAAGTAAAATACAAAATTTGCATATCGAAAGCACAATCCAACTTGTTAGTTAAGGAATTGTCTTAAATTTATTACTTTGCCATGTCACATTAGATTGAAACGCATCCAATATTACACGTGAGACCAAAGGCTATACTTTAATCAAAATCCCATTAAAAATCAACCAACACCTTTTTCACAAAATGCATGCATTCAGCCAAAATTTATTTAAAATTTGTATTTTTTTTTTTCAGCTTTAGATAAAAATGAATCATAATTTGTTTTATTCATGTGACCATGTGTTGTACGTTAATTGTATTTCCATCAAAATCCAACCTGTAACGTATGAGTTAATTGCATTCACCAGAAAACTCTGACACCCACAGAATGTGGAGCAAATCGAAACACTGTCTTCAGATGCCAATACCACAAAATTTTTCTTCACTGGAAAACTAAATTTTAAGATTTCTCACAAAAACCTGATTTTTTTTTTTTTTTTTTTTTGTCTCATCAAAATGAAACAGACCGTATTTTATCTATGAGACCATGGACTGCACATTAATTGAAACATCCTCAAGATTCACTCAGTTGTTTTTGTGTGAATTTAAACTTGCAGACAGACTGGAAAAAACACAAAGAGAGACTATCAAAAACAAAAACAAAATAATTGATTCCTTCCATTTAATTTATTACTATCACCCCCAACAAATCTCTTGAAAAAAATATTACTGGTCACAGTTTTTCTTTAAATATGAATATGCAGGGTTAGTAATTTGTTAGTGGTGCAACAGTAAGAGCTGTTAATGAAGTCAAAGGTTAGAGTAATCAAAGCAGGAAATTGAAGATTTATATTGTAATGGGAAAAGTCCATTGAAGATATTAGATAAGGATAGGAAAAGCTGGTGGGATGAATAAAACGAGTCATGAGATTAGTGACAGTAAAAAATTCCTAGTATTTCAGTTAAACACAGGTTCAGTTTAGTCTTGTTCTTTCCATATCCTTGTTAGATTATCAACTAAGAGAGAAATCAATATAATATATACATAAACTTGCCAACAAAAAAAAAAAAAAAAAAAAAAAAAAAAAAAAAAAAAAAAAAAAAAAGCAGCCAGAAGACATGATTGGACATCAATGTAACTTCATACAGATATACAACACAGCAATTACGTAAATGACTTAGAGTTCCAATTCTCCATGAACAGTCACCAGAATGCATGTTGTTCATGTTTAGTGTTGTTGTCAGGCCTGGTAGAGAATATAAGGGGCATAAAAAGCATCAGATGTTGAGTGATCACTGTGAAGGACACAGAGTTGCCACATACTAGTTATCAGCATATCACAAAGTTTGAGAGGGGACTCAATATGGGTTTTCATTTGGCCAGCAATATCAAATGTTGAAATGCATAGGAACATGTACCATCAAGGTTCCAGTCGACCATGCCTGACCACCACAAGGGAGGACCACCTTATTGTGTACCAAGCACATTGTAACCCCTTCACATCTGGCCTGCCATCAGAGAACAAGTAATGGATTCCCTGCCATCTCATGACATTAATCAGAGACTACCAGCAGCTGTTAACACCACAAAACAAATGGCTGATGAATGGTTTCCCATTATGTTCCAGGATGAATCGCAGTTCTCCACTACTTTGGGTGACCATCGTTGGCGAGTATGGCAGTGGCCTTGAAAGAAGTCCCATTCTTCCAATGTTTTGGAGAGGAACAGTGGTCTTACTCCTTGCATCATAATGTATGGAGCCATTGGGTGTGACCGAGAGAACTCAGATGGCAAAAGGTACATCATGGACATCTTGCGCCCCCTTGTGTTACCAATCATGCAACAGTATTGTTGTGCCATTTTTCAGCAGGATCATGCTTGGCCACATATGGCACATGTCTCTATGAACTATCTGCGTAATGTTGAGGTACTCCAAGATCTGTCCCCGATAGTACATGTACGGGACCAGATTGGATGTCAACTTGACCCAGTGCCAGTATCCAGGATATTTAGGATCAGTTACAACAGTTGTGGGCCAACTTGCCTCATGAGAGGATATAATGGCTCTATGACACTCTTCCCAACCAAATCAGTGCATGCAACATTGCTAGAGGGAGTGCAACGTCATACTGATAAGTATCACTCATACTGCCAAGTTCTCTGTAAATGTAACATGATTTTGTAAGCACTAAAATAACATCACATATCCTCTCAGCTCTAGAAGTTTCATTTCAATTCTTCCTCCCCTTCTGGGTGTTTCACTTTTTTGCCAGGCAGCGTATATATGTACAAAAAAAAAAAAAAAAAAAAGTATTGCAGAAGTTTAGCAGCATGAAATCAAAAAGCCATTAGGATATTATAAATTATACACTTTGCTCAACAATGGTGAGTACAAAATGGGGAAATATCAGCTAGTATGTGGCACAAGCTGAATCATCAGAGATTAAAACAGGTAACAGCAGAAGGAAGCAAGAAGCTGAAAATCAGCGACGCTGGGTTGAACTTCAACTTGCAATGGAAAAAATTATATGACTGGTGATTGGTGTAAACTTGTCCCTTCTACAATGATAGCAAAGTAGAAGGGTTGAACAAATATTTCTTGCAAGTGTCGATTTTCTCTCATTCTGCCTGTCTCAAACATCATACATCATCTACAATATCACTAGTGAGCAATAGCAGCCAGAGGAAAGGATGACAGAAGACTATTAATAAGTGGAAGTAACTTGGTTGGTTTGGGATCAATCAAGCTGAATTTGGTTTGTAAAAGTATTATCTGGTTGCTCATCGTCCAGCAGATAACCATAAATTGCAGGACAAACAGCACCAGCAAGTCTTTACTTATATACTGCACCATTGGCTACAAATAACTAAAATGGGCAGGTCACATTGGGGAGGTTTTAGATAAGAGTTTCAGAGTATTGCAATGGTTAGAAAAGGTAATGAGATGATATACCAGTGAAGTAAGAGAGATGGGTAATAGAACTATGCTATAGTATTGTGGGATAATAAGGAACCCACATTAGGAGTATCAAATGTTGCAGTGCAGAGGGGGGCAGCTAGGATTTGTCAGTGGACAAAGGATGCACTCTGTATCTGATATCATAAATGATTTGAGTTGAATGTTACTGCAGGATAAAAGGCACGTAAAGAGATTGTGGGCATGTACAAAGCAATTACTGGTGCTGAGGTTTTGCTAAAAATCAATGAAAGATTTAGAAATAGCTTGTGAAAGGGGAGGGAACATCATGACAATAAGGAAGGCTTGAAGTAAAATTTAACTGATTCTTCATGATGGAATACTTTTCTATTTTATACAAGTTTCATGCTGTATCACTGACTATTAAAAAGTAAGATGTTTTTCTTTGCTCTTGGAATGGATGGAATCAGTGAGAAACAACAACTTTACAATAATGATTAATCACGTACATTTCTCAATACTCAAAATATTATTTAACTAAATACAAACCGGCATATTATGATGGTCAGCAAATTTTTGTGCTGTGTTAGTCTTCACAACTTGTTGTTCCTTACAGTCACACTTATTTCCAACTAGGATACGGGGAACATTACTGGTAAGATTGTGTCTATTACATTCTTCTATCCACTGTGGTAGTGACTGAAATAAATAAAACAGCAACACAGAGTTAGCATCTTAAATTCACATAGGATTAAATTAAAATTAACTGCGGTAGAGTGTACATTCCAGTGGCAAGTTTGCTACACACCATTTTCCCCCTTTCCTGTACCTGCCTACCTTTACCCTTAAACTTGAAATTCTTTCAGTGTTTTTCGTAAATTAAATTTTAAATTCTTTCAGCATTTTTGGTAAATTATTCATCATTACTCCAGATAACTTATTCCAAACTCTGACCCCCATTTTATAGCATATTTTGAGCTGCTTGAAAGTGCAGAAAATTATACTAAACAGTAATACAAAAATTTAACTCCTCAAATTTTTTTATTTCCATGACCTTTAGTTGTATTTTTCTGTTTACTCATGAAAATAGCAAAAAGATAAATATTGCAATGTATTAATATTCTGACGAGAGTACGAAATTTTAATAAATCGCAATATCATTCTTTCATACTAGTGAGTTTAAAATGTGTGTGTGTGTTTTTTAAGCTCTTTTATTTAAAGGAAATTGAGATCTATTTCTCTTATATTTATCCAGAAATTTAAAGTTTTCAAAATTACTTAATTTTTAACACACCAGAATTATATGGATATTGTTAAGAGTATGCTTGGTCTTGCAAGTGGATATTGTTATTTGATTAAAATGTAGGGAAAGTACTTGTGATATTCGCGTAGATCCCAAAATTTTTGTACTATACATAATTTAGTAATTATATAACATTCCTTCATACAGTCAACTTGAAGTGTACATGCCGAATATATGCCATATTAAATTCAGTTAATTTAATTTAAACACAGTAGAGTGCTTTGCTGTGTTGGTAATTTCACTACATACACATTTTTCCTATTTATTGTTTAAATTAAATTCTTCAAATATAACTTCCCAAATCACCTAACTTTGTCCTTAATGAATTTTAATTTTAAATTATTTCAGCATTTTTGGTAAATTATTCACAATTTCTCTTGATAATTTATTCCAATTCCTGATTCTCTTTACCAACAAAAGCAAAATTTCCCACTTCCTTAATTCTACCACCAATATTGTATGAAGCCTTATCACCAACGAACATCTCATACCATCCAGCACTGTCTGCACCCTTCTCCTATCTTCCAATAAAACTGAATCTAGCTATCTTATCATATCAGTTACTTTGTTCTTTGTTAATTTCCACAGACAAATATTGCTCCCCTCCTTTGCAAACCTTACAAACCCCTTTCAATACTCAAAATGTGGGGCACCGTCTAATCCGCCATAAATGAGTTACTTAGCTCAGGTGTTACCAGCGCCTGACACTATCACTGAAAATCTGCAGAAACCTTTATGTTGATATGTGTGCCAAAACGATATTTTCAAAGTGAAATTTGAAACTTTGACTCTCCCAAAACTGAAGGGAGGTTTGAATATCATCAACGTGAATGCTAAATGCAGCACTCTACTGATATATGTAATAGATAAATTCAAAAACTCTGATAACTCATGTTTCACATCCACTGTTTTGAGGCATTAAAAACCACAAAGTACAAAAGCTACAGTATATCTAGAAAACATAGGGAGAAATTTATACCATTTCAAGGTCTATTTCTTAGAGAAAAGTTACTTCCAGACAAGTTGTGATTTATCTCCCTCAAAGACTACAAAGGATGTTTGCAAGAGACTTGTGTCAAATGTCGGAAGAAATAATATTGAATTAAAATACCCTAACTCTAATTGGCCAAGTGTATGGCGAACAGTTTTTTGTACACTCCTTCCACCTAGGTAATGTATTCTAGGTACAAAGTAATTAATGAATTGATACCAACAAATGAAAAACTATTCCGATTACATCTCTCGATGACTGACAGATGTCACAGATGTGGTAATACAGACAGCCCTCAACACCACTTTACGTATGGCGAAGCACAACTTATTTGGATATGGCTTAGATCAAAATTGGCACAACTGGATGGTACTATAGTACGTAGAATCTCAATACAGGAAGTTCTCAGGCCGGAGAAGGTCAGTCAACTGGCACAGACACAAACAGAAAATGCTGCAGCATGGTTGATGGGGTACACAGTATTAAAAATTTGCCAACAGCAAGAAAAAAAATTACATGGATTACATTTCCTTTACAGAGAGAGAATTTTTCAAGACAACAATTTCTCCCCATTATATCACCTCATATAGCAAACTACTGCAGTTTCCTGTAAAGGGTGAAAATTTAGAGATTCAATGATGACAACTGTGAAAAAGCTTGTGTTTTTCCCCCTCCTTTTATTTCTTTCCAGTTAAAAAAAAAAAAAAAAAAAAAAACTGTTCAAAAGTACGAAAAAAAGTGTGAGTTAGCAAATTGAAAAAGTCAATGTTAAACAAGCTAAATATGATTTAAATGTGATCTATGCCAGGCAAATCAAAATGAACTGTGGATTGTTGTAAGCTGACTGACAGCCGAAGAAACGCTGAAGCGTTGATCTGGGAGAGATCAGGCCCGGGTCTAGAGAAGGACACAAATGAAGATCACCGAGCAACGCACATTTACTATTTTCATGCACAAAACCTCTGTTTGATGATAACCTTGTATTCTGATTAAGTAATAAATTTAAAAAAATAATAATAATTGTCTGACCAAAGTTTTATAATCCAGTTCCCTCACTTCTCTGGTTAACAACCTCAGCTTCTCTAAAAAATGTAGAATTTAGATTCCTCTTTCTACCACCTGTTCAACGAGTCCAGCCAGGTAGAAATTATTATCAAATATTATGCCAAGATATAGAAAAACTTCTCAGGATTCTAACAGCATCAAACTGTCTGGCAACATTGCAGAAGTTGGCACTGCTTCTGTTGTCAAGACACCACTCAACATCACTGAAGACCGCTGCATGGTAGTCTTATATACTGCTGCCGACCAGAAGTGGAGGGAAGCGTGCATGGAGGGGTAGTCCAAATGGGCACCACTTATTTGGTGACGGCATGTTTGAGTCACTACTATGCCTAAATTTGGTGTGAACCCATGACTTGCAATAATTTTATTGCTGGCTTCCATATTTGGCTTAAGTTGAGGCCTTGATGCCAATTAATAACACTAACTCTTCTATCATCTCCTTTATGAAACTGTCCCAAAAATTATCCTCATGGCACAGGTGTGTCATTTTGTCAAACCATGGCTCGTGACCATTGTCAATAGCGGTTTAGCCATTGCAGATTTTTTCCTTCTGTCCGTGTTTAAAATATCTTATATGTTTTTTTCATCATTCTTCGGTTGTTCTTAGTTTGTCCCGTATAGTTAGTACCATGTTCACAAGAAATTTTGTGGATACCATGTGCTCAAAGATTCTGATCATTCTTTGAAGATTGTAATAGCTATCCAAATTCAACATCCCTAATTCCTGGTTTCTAAAGGGTTCTATTTATTCATTTTTGTGGCATTAAAAATGTCGTGGTCCCTCTAAATCTGAATTACTCCTATTCAAATATTATATAGAGTATCTTTGAGCCCGTCAAAAATGACAGTTTAAACACCATATTCTGGCAGTTCATTTTTTTTTCTTTTTTTTCAGTTGGTTAATTATACAGAATTGTTATTACATAATGCTAGTGGCCAGTGGCGGCTGGTGGGTTATCGAACTGGTGGTGCACTTTACTAAAATATTAAAATTAGAAAATGCAACAAAACAAAAATTGACATAATATATGTTTATTTTTTATACATAAAATCAATATGACGACATTTTTCTGAAGCGAAATGTTCAATCACCTTTTTATTAAAATCGGGTATTGTTTGTATGAATTTTTTTTTCAATACTAAGCACAGAAAGTGCATTTAGCCGATCCTGAGACATGGTATTTCGGAGAAAAGTTTTGATTCTTTTCAGTGTCGAAAAACATCGCTCGCTCTCTACTGAAGTTATTGGTATAGTGCACAGAATTCGTAATAGTTTCATTGACTCTGAAAATGATTCAGTCAGGTCATTATTATAGAACAACTGTAAAATTGCAATTGCACTATTTGCGTTGGTGAAATCGTCGCGACTGTATATTGCTGATAGTTCGTTTTTCAACTTGTACTTGTCCAAAGCTGCATAGGTGGAAACTGTGATCGTGAAATCTTTGTCGGGAAAAGTAGAACGGTATGTGGTAAAGTTCTCGCAGTAAAATAATTTGGCTGCTATCAAATGATTACAAAAATTGAATCTGTCTTTCACTTGAGTAATAATTATATCGCACACTTCTTTTGCTATAACAGAGCTAGACGATTTAAACCTTTTTTGAGGCGGTTCTTCAAGTTGATCTATGGTGTTACGTGCATTTTGTATACTGATTTCAATATCATTAATACAGTTTTTTATATGAACCAAATCAATATTTCTTTTTTGCATTTGTTTGAATAAAATTTCACTATGTGGCAGAATAGATTGAAAAAAATCAAGCCAATATAAAAAAGTACTGTTGTTCAAATACCTTTGAAGCATATCAGCCTGATTTATAGAATCGGTATCATTTTCCGTTTCTATAATGGTGGTCATGCATTCTTTTAAAGGCTCCCTGTAGCTATGTACTGATGCAACGGTCCGCGAATTAAAGTTCCATCTCGTTTGCGGAGCAGCTGGAATCTTCTTTGATACAATAGTTTTCAAAACATCTGTACGCTTCGGTGATCGTGAAAAAAACTTTGGAAAAGCTTGAAGGTTAGCAAAAAATTTCTGTACGGTTTTGTTTTGACTTACACTTTTTTATATTATTGAATTTAGTTGGTGGGCGTAACAATGACCGAATGAAGCATTTGGATAGACGGTTTTTAGGGCCTTATTACACTAGGCGACTTGGCGGCGCAACCAGCCGGGCCACTGGTGGCTCTGTTAGTCGCTGGGCACTGAGTCTTATGGAGCTTATTACACTAGGGCAGCCAGTGGCGCCGCCAGAAACTGGCGGCCGGCTGGCTGCCGTGCCCCGAGACCAGGCCGGCAGCCACTGGTGGCCGAGAGTCGTGGCGGGGCATTGTATCTTACGTAGCTTATTACACTAGGCCACCAGGCGGCGCCGCCAGACTCGCCACCACGCGTTCAGTCTACTGTTCATATGCCCCTTCCTACTTTAAAATTTTTAAATTGCAGAGATACTGAGTGTCAGGTTTGGTGAGACAACTAGGGACAGTAATCCTGTGATGGGAGGGAATGAATCAGAGGAGATTATAAATGACGAACCTACAAAATTTGAAATAAATTCTCAGGAAATTGCGAAGTAACTCAGAAAACTAAAACTGGTGTAGGTAATATTACTACAGATTTATTAAAGATTGTGGGATAGGATATTGTACCTTACCTTAAAATTTTGTTTAAAATGAGTTTGGAGACTTGCTGCTTACCAAAGTAGTGGAAAAGACCGATAGTAGTACCAGTTCATAAAGAAAGGGTTAAAAATATGGTGAAAATTCCTGGCCAATTAGTTTGTCATCAGTGATGGGCAGAATGATTGTGAGATTGATATGCAACTATATCAGAAATGTCTGTGAAGAACGAAACTAGTTTTCAGATCGACAACATAGCTTTAGGCATGGATATTCATTTGAATCTCAGATAGTGGGCTATATTAAAGATATTTCAAATGAATTTGAAATGGGAGGCCAAGTTGATAGTGTGGCACTAGATCTTTCTAAGGCATTTGACAGAGTGAGCCATAAAATGGTTTTAAATACACTGAAATGTATTTAATTGGATGAAAAAGTTACTTGCTGGACACAGGAATTCTTAAAAGTCAAAAAGCAAAGGGTTAGAGTAGAAAATACATTATCAAGAGAAGTGGAAGTAAATATGGGAGTTGCTGTTCATTATTCTACGGTTACGGTCAGAATCTATTTATTTTGCAAATGATACAATGGTATACAATAGGATAAAAACAGGTGAAGACTGAACAGTTGCAGGATGATCTGGATAGAATATCTAAATGGGTAGGTCAGCATGGAATGAAGATAAATGCCAAGAAGAGTCGGCTTATAAGATACAAAGATAAATACATCTAAAGGTTAATTATGATTACAGAGTGGGGTCAGATTTGCTTGATGAAGCGTAAATTCTTTGCATAACGTTTGATAAACTCAGTTGGGCAGGTGGTAGAAAAAGGTTACAAAATCCTTCATTTGCTGAAGAGGATGTAACAGAGAAGTTAGGGAGTTGGGTTACAAAACTTTGGTCAGATCATTTGTTGAATATGGTGGTGTAGTTTGGGACCACATTTTGGAGATCAAATACAGGAGTTGGAAGGTGTGCAAAGAAGAGCAGCTAGATTTGTTTGTGGAAATTATCGCAGGACCCAGTCAGTAACTGATATGATACAGGAGCTGGATTGGGACTCATTGGAGGAAAGGAGGAGGGTGAAGAGAGTGCTGTAAATGTGCAAATTGCTACCGGAGTGTTAGCTCCATCGCAATTAAACTGTATTCAGACGACAACAAGTTTTTTAATTACTTAAGAATGTCTAAATCGTCTTTCTTTTAATCATTGTACTTAGTAAAGGTTGATATTACCGGGAAAGAAATTCTTCTTGCTTTACCCCTTTGACTTCTCTACACTTTCACTTCCACTCATTTCCACAGTGAAATTCTGTAGTTCACTGGACATATTCAACTACACAATTCGCATACAATGTTAGGATAACAGCAAAGTGACTGCTCGGTTATGCGAGTGGCTGGTTGGCGGCGCCACCAGAATCCTGGTTGAGTCGCCAACAGAGACACCAGTGCCGCGGCTGGTTGCGCCGCCAAGTCGCCTAGTGTAATAGGGCCCTTACTGTAGCCTGTACTCCACCAACATTCCCGCTCATTACAGCGGCGCCATCGTAACATTGTGCTATTAATTGTTGCGGAGTTATTTGAAGTTCCCGTAATTCTCTTATAATAACAGAACTAAGTCCTTCAGCAGTATGGGAATGCGGCGTAAGATATTTCCAAAACCGTTCGTGAACCTGTCCATTTTCTTCGTATCTTAAAATCATTACCATCTGCATAGTCGTCGATACATCGGTAGTTTCATCAGCTTGAACTGCTACGTATTCACATTTTGTTATAATATTGGACAATTCTTTGTGGTATACACATAAAATTGAGTCCAAAATATCGTTCTGAATAGTTTTTGACGTGCCTTTGAAAACTGTAGACGACGTGAGATGCTCCTTCATGACCGTATCCAACTCTGATACAAAGTCTATTAATCCACGAAACACCCCAGCTTTACTACACTCAATAGTTTCATCGTGACCTCGCAAAGCTAACTCAAATGCACCACAAAACTTGACACAATCGATAAGACGTGATAAAATATACCTGTTTTTATCAACTTGTTCATTATACTTTTGGATATTGCTTCTATACACAGAATCTAGCTGATTACGAATGTCGACCGTGCCTAACACAGACAAACTCATTACATTTTGTAGGTGTACTTGTGAAGAATCATGTTTTTTTTTATTTTTTCACTCAAATGCGTCAAATCCTTGATTCCTGTTTCTGTCCAAATCGATTCTCCGCCAAAAATAACGCAAGGAAAACAAAAGAATGCATTAAGACGCTCACATCCACACAACCATTTCTTTCTATTATACATTTCACTTTTAAAACTTCGTGTAAATGCTTTATTTTTCGATTTGCACTCTTGTTTTAAATTTAAAAAGGGCCGTGGCGGTCCGGCCAATTTTATGTTCACTTTATTTTGAAAAGTTCTGTTATTTTCTTTAATATAATCAATGTTTATGCCCATTTTCACTGACACCATACAGAGTATAGAATAAAAGTTCTCGAAAAAAATCGAAACAAAAACTAAAAACAATTATTTACGGTAATATAAATAAACAATTATTAGCGCATCACACATACAGTGAAACTATACTGATAGTCTAATAACGAGATGTCAATCATGGCTGCCGTCGCCTCGCGCGCGCACATGCAAGCTGGCTCGTCAAACATCGGGTGCTCTCGGCAATCCTCGGTTCGCACGTGCGGCGCTCGACAACCGACTCATTACTCCGTACGTTTCTATGAACTATCTTTTGTTTCACGCGTCAGGCGTATTAACGCGTATCACCTACAAGTTGTATTATCAGTCCTCGTGCCCTCGCCGAAGCGCACGAGAATTTGTCTTTACAGGAAAATAAGTCTTAATAGTTTAGTAAAGCGCTCAAATTGTTTCACCATAATTGGAGATTTAATTTTTTATACGTTTTTGTTTTTGTATGTTTAAAAATAAATATTAAAATGGTAATATAAAAATAAAGATGAAGTAGGTACTTAATATTTTGTCATTTTTAAATCTTTTGGATTGGTGGTTCAGCGCACGAGCGCACTTAAGGTACAGCCGCCACTGCTAGTGACCTTGATTTGGTAATGTTCTACATATTTGATTTGTTGTTTACATAGCAATACAGTAGTAACTTCTACTGACAACTTAATGACGACAGAAGTATAGAACCAATAAAATTTAAAACAAATTAGGAATCCCGAAAACTTTTGCTATCCATGCAATATCAGTTTTATTCCTGGTCCAGGCACAATTCAGCATGATGCGTATGGAACTACTTTCACCGCCATTAATTAATACCTTCAATAACATGGCACTTATGAAAGTAGTTTAATTGGTTTGTAAAACTCATTTCAGAGTGAATTATGCTGTAACAAAATATGTCAGGGGGGATTCTGGTCAACTTAACCCGACCTCCATTAATATTGTTTTCGAAAATCACAGCTTCTATTACCCTCAGATGACTAACAAAGGGCATCACCTGTGGTGGTAGTAGGAATTTATTCAGGAAAAGCTTGTAAGGAAAAATGAACAACGATCGGGTCTACTGGAGATTCCCCCAAAATAACATTCAGTAATGACATCATTATACTGCTGTAGTCAATCGCAAACATTTTATTTTCAAGCAGTAATTCCGTTGTAATACAGCCTGTAGACTACCATTATTTTCAAGCAGAAATTAAGTTGTAACACAGGACCGGCATAATGCAGTTAAATGTACTTCAGAAAATATTTCTAGAGGGTTCTTGCGTTATACCACGGCAATTCCTGGCGGAATTATTTACTTTACTTTATTTTACTTTAAATGACGGAAAGCATAATAACAAAAATGGATAACTGTCATTTATCTGAAATATATATTTCGCGATTCGTACATTTCGTGTAAACTTTCTCCGAGTTTTTAATAAACTTCATTGTTTCTTATCTTCTGCCAAAAAGTTCTTAGGTTCCTTTTTAACCTAGTACTTATAACTGATACAGGTAATATAATGTAAACATAGAATACCCTTCTCCTTACACGAATTTTAGCATCTGGTTGTCGTAGATAAATAAAAAGCAATAGTAAATTTAATCGAATGTATGAATTGTAACTTTGTGACATATAATTGCCTGGCATTAACTTTCCACCCCCCCCCCCTGCTCTCCATATTTCTAATATCTCTGCTCACTGCTATTTTGCGACAATAATATTGTTGTTGAATTGCAAGTGTCACATCACTTATACAGCTAATAGTCATATTCTTGATGATTTAAATCTAATAAAAAAGTTATCTTAAATGTCATTTAATAGTTAACACATGTATCAAAAACTAAGGGTATCATATATAATGGTAGTAGGAATTTATTATGGCAAAGCTTATAAGGAGAAACGAATAAGTCATTTTTAATTATATTTTTCGTTATATGAATACGTTACTCTGTTGAGATTATCAGAGTATTTGATTACGATTTTACATAAATAAATGGATTTTACTTTAGATGACAGAGACTATAATTTTGAAAACAGATAACTGTTATTTATTTGACTAATTCATTTCGCATTTCATTTCTCAGAGTTTAATAAACTTCATTGCTTTTTACAGTGTGCCAAAAAAATTCTTAGGTTATGGATAACATAGTCCTTATAACTGATACAGATAAAATAGTGTAAATATTGAATCCCCTTCTCCTTACATGAATTTCTGCATCTAGATGTAAATAAATGAAAAGCAAGATGATGGAACAAATGTAATATGGTGGCTGTTGATTGGCAAGTGAAGGCTGGCACGTGACAGTTTTCTATCCAATAGCTATAGTAGCTATAGAAGACATACACAGACTCCAGGCTCAGCGTTTTATATAAGGGGATGCCCCTGGACGGAATTTTTGTAGAAAACTGCAGTTTGGGTAAGCAAATCTTTTGAAACAATTTATCCAGAAACTGCCTATCCAGCATAATGATACATTGATTAGTATATTATAAAATGTATACATGAAATACACTATTCATTCAGATCATGTATGTGAAACACTGTTGCTATTAACAAAATTCCCAAAGAGGAAAAAAAGAACAATCAGATGAACCAAAAAAAGAAAAGCTTTGCTATGGTTTTGAAATGGCTTTTCTTCAAATAGTATACTAAAAATAGATCAACTAATGCTGCCCATATATAGAGATCTGATCTTATAAGGATAGTAATAAACTGCTTTAAAATCTTTTTCATTCAAACAATGATAGGAAAGGTAATCCCACTATTTGCCAAAGCTCAAGACACGAGGGCAACAATAAGAAAATACAAACATCAAAATATGATATTCTGGATACTAGCCCAAGTTTTATCATTCTCCCACATCGTTAAGAGGCCACCTGTAATGTAATGTTAGTGTTTATCTTATATTTTATGTCTTGAAAGATCTCCTTTCTACAACCATTGTGACACAGCTTAATCTCAACAGACTTACTTGTAGGAAAATACAAGTGCTTTACTGTAACTCCATGCCCTAAATATATTGCCTTAAATCAACAAACAGGTAGAGCAAAAAACTAAATGCAGTTATTAGAGGATCAAAAATATAATTTGAAATACCTACACACTCTGCTATAACACTCTTGATGTAAAAACAAGATAATACCAAATAAAAAGGTAATAATAACTGAACCTAAAAAAATATTTATGGTAGTAATCAAAACTGAGAATATTGTACAAGAAACATCATTGAAATTAATGAATGAACTTTTTCTTGGTGTTGTATATCAATATATTCTTTACCAGAAACTAACCGAGTAATGATGTTGTTTACACACACTATTTTGACTGATCTCTCCATCATCATCTTTAAGTGAAGTGGGATCAAGCCAGAAAACCTGAGCTTAATAGCTTTCCAAACGCAGGCATTGTGAATTGACTGACCTGGATTTGGCAGGCGTTTTTACATCCCCTAGCAGCTGTCTCAGCTGTCATTAGCACATTGTGGAGTCCAAAACATGGAATGTTGATGCTAAGCAGCCTCACATACTGGCATCCAAGCATCACTAAACTGGAAACCACAGACGTATTTCGGAATGACAGCCAGCAAATATTGCTACCAGCAACATTCATATCTTGAAATGACCGCGAAAATAAGATAAGAGAAATCAGGGCCAGAACCGATTCATTTCTGTACTCATTTTTCCCATGAGCGATTAGGGAATGGAATAGAAAGGATTTACGGGGCGAGTAAACTTAAAATCCGACAGGAGTAGCTTTCGATAAAGCACTCCAGCCATCCTGACCTGGGTTTTCCATGGTTTTCCCAGATCACTCCACGCGAATGCGGGGATGGTTCCTCACAATAGCCCATGGGCGCCTCCTTCCATATCCCTTATAACCCTTCCCATAACCCTTTTTGATAGGTGCAATGCACCCTCCGCCACACACTTTTAGTGAATCGCGGAGTAATAATAATAATAATAATGCCGGTCTACGAGATTGGCAAGCTATTATGTTCAAGTTTTATTGTCTGATCACATTTCACCTGAATATGACAACGAAAAGTTCAGTTGTCAAAATATATATAGATTACATTAATATGCATCGCTTCCCAAATACTCTTGGATGTATACTAACCTGAAAGGATGAAAATTTTGTCACATCATATACCAGCACTACTGCATGAACATTGCGATAATAATGTTGGACCATAGATTTACGAAATCGTTCCTGTCCAGCGGTGTCCCACAACTGCAGCTGAAAAATACAAAAGGAATAATACTGTATGGAAAATTAATAGCAAAACTGCTTTCTGAAAGAACTTTTTTAACATGGCTAATGGGTAAAATTTAATATCGTGCATCACTGCTCAACTTTGTACAGCTTCATAGCATTTTATCCTGTTCTATCAGGTAAAAAAAAGTTGATTTGAACAATACTTATGTAGTAACCTTAATCATGAGAGTAAATGATACACATGACAAGGGATTCCGTTGTGCATACATCAGCATTCACTATGCAAGTAGAAAGCTGTGGTGAACAGTGCATGTTTGCACAAGCATGGTGGTGGAGGGTGAAGGGAGTGAGATGGGAATACTGAATTCATAACTATTTGGAAGCATTAACACTGAGAATGGGTGAATATAGAAAAACTAAAGAAACTATGGTAAAAAAAAGTATCCCTCCCTGTAAAACAGTAAGAATGAAGTCTTTCTCGTCGTTGGATACTAATGTAGTGTTCACTAGTAACTAACTGAGTAAACATGTTTTCACAAAATATTACACTGATTAAACTCACCACCACAATCTTCCTACTGTCAACAAAACAGAAACACATTTTGTGCTGCCACAATAATAACCTCGCCCCTCATATGCTATGAAATTATACCTTATGAATACATGAAAAGTACATCAGCTGATGGTACAATGCATTATCCAGCATCATTTGGAACATGTCTGATGAATTTTTCTGGGACATAAGGAGAAATCTGCAGTGGTGGAACATAGCCTTGAACTGGAAAATGGCTTTGACTTTGAATCCACCAAGGTGCTGGCACAAAGGGAATGTCCATAAATTAAGGTCAAGGGGAAAGGGGTTGGATAAAAAGATACACTGGGCTGCATGGAGGTGGTGTTCTGACCTAAGCTATGTAGCTCTTCATTCATTTTATTTGTCACACTTAAAATAGGGTACAATGATGAAACTAAGGAAAATGGGAGTGGCTTCTAGGTGATATAAATAAGAAAAGAAAGGGAAATTAACCCACCACATACCAAAGTTGACGGCTGCAATGAGAGAGAACACTTATGCTGACAAGCAACTACACAATATTTTGCGGCATCTGCCTTGTTCACAAGCAGAAAGACGGGCCATTAGGCTCGGTACGTGTGTACACAATGAACATTACCTTATGCGTTAATTTCCCTTTCTTTTCTTATTTAAAACAGGGTACAGAATAAAAAACAGCATGCGAATATTTATTTCCATCATTTAATTACCTAGCTGTAGTTTAAATATCCTCTATACACGTGTTACTATAAGTTATACTGTTCGGGTCGCACAAGGCTGGCGCATTTGAACTAACAAACATTCGATGACACATTATGCACTGAAGAACATTAGGCATGCAGTACCTACACTAAAATTCACTTAAAGATATCACATCAGATTTTTCACACCAGCTGCAGTTCATATTGCTTTGATGTTTTGAATAAATGCTGTTTTGATTTGGAATGATTGTATCTCATATCACTCATTGATAAAAGAATTCTTATTTTGTTCTGCCAAGTGAATTTCATTGAATCTTTAATTACAGAGCATAATGAGGCACTATTTCAAGGTGTGGTGTGAAATGGAACTGTACAATAAACTTTACGAGGCTTCTTGGAAAAATTTTCTAGCGAGTTTCCAACATCCAAAACTCCATCAATGTGCTATGGAAATATTTGAAGCATTCCCTCATAATGTAGATACATAGGGGACAGAACTGTAACAATAGAAAAACAAAAAATGCAGCAATTCTCAGTTTTTTATGCAGCATGTATAGTTTATTCCTCTTCTTCTCTCCAATGAGTACTACTAAGACCATATACTAATTTCAATTCTTCATCCTTTGTTGTTGTTTTGTCAGCTTAATCTAATATTCCTTCTTCATTTCTCTGTTTGTTCCTTCTCTCCTCAGCACACTTCAGACCGGATTTCTTTTCTGTTCTGCCTGTGAATACTTCCATATTTAATAGCTTCTTTTTAAAGATCTCTCTTTCATAGTTTCCTCTTCTCAGATATTTTTTTTCCAAATTTTTCATGACATCTCGAATCCAGCTTCTTGTTGAGTTTTTCCCCAAATGTAAATGATTTTTTTTTTTAGTCTGTTATCATCCATTCCATAAGTGTCTCTCATTTTTCTGATTGAATCTATTACATTTTCTATGTTCTGGTATATTTTCTTATAACTTCTTAATTTCCACAGTTCTATTGTTGGACTCATGATTTTTCTTTCCAGCAATTTTAATTTATCTAGTACAACACTAGGTATTCACTCACATACAGACATTTTGGTTTCACAATTGCGTTGAAGTGCTTATAACTGTATGTTATAAAAATTATTAATGATACCATACGCTCTTTCGATCCTGTGTATCCTTTCTTATATGACAGATTTATCTAAATCATTTTCTTGAATTATTTCCCCCAAATATTTTTTTTTTTTTTTTTTACTTTCTCTATTTGTCCAACATCTGTTGTTAAAATTTTTTGTTTGGTGAACAAAATGAGTTACAAACCATCACCTTGCCACACACCTGTATTTATCTTGATAGGCTTCAATATTTCACCCATAAATTATACTTTTGAAAGCATTTCATGTATTAGGTTAGCCAACTTATATTTCACTAGAAATTCATGAACTGTTTTATACTAGATTGCCTTATCAACAGAGTCAAAAGCCTTTTTAAAATATACAAATATCAGTACTATAGCCTTTGAGTTTAATATTCGATGAATTATGGATTTTAAATTAAATACCTACTCTCTGGAAAAACTATTTTTTCGAAATACACCATGATATTCACCCAATTGCTTGTCAAGTTGTAGGATAACAGAAAGGTTATCCCAGAAAAGGTATTCTAATGTCATCTTTGAATTATGAGTTCCATGGCACAGGCCTGTTAATACTGTCTTTAAAGAATAAAGAGATATAACTACGAGATTGCCTAGGTCAGCGCTAAGGAGAACTTGCAAAAAGAAGTCCGATTATGTAATTGAAGCGATGTATTTTGAGGGTAGTGAAAGATTGATTTAAATTGTACAGAGTATCACGGCTAACAAATTAATTATTTGGTTTAGCTGCACAAAAAGCATATTACGATATATATATAAATATAAACCTATTGAAAACCACTTCCGAAAGCTAATAATAATAACATCATAAAATACAACAAAGTGTTGTCTGGACCATGTTAAGCAAGATTTTTAAGAATACTTTGTAAGCAACTTATAATAGAGATAATCCTCTATAGTTATATTTTCTTTGCAATGGGTATATTAATGCAACTTTCCAGTCTTCTGGAAACTTCTCTATTCTCTAAATATCTTCAAAAATTAATTAACTATTCAATAATTTTTGACTGGGACAATTTTAAAAGTTTGGCTGTTATGCAGTCTTTTCCACTAGTTTTGATATCTTTTAGATGGTTAATTGCTTCTTTAATTTCTTCATCAGTGGGTGATGTTATCTTCTACTAAATTTTCATTAATTTCTGAAAATTCCAGTTTATGGTTCAGGTTAGTTTAGAAGCTGATCAAAGTGCTTTACAGGTATTTCACAGTTCTCAGTATTGTTTAGGCCAAGGGTGGCCAACCCAAATGATCTTGCAGGCCACTTTGGAAACACATCATAACTCCGCGGGCCACATATAAAATCATATATCCCCATATTAAATTTAGACCTTCTATAAACTTTTTTTTAGTGAAATATTGAAACATAATGAGTTATTATTATCGTGTTTACAATTATTCTTACATGTAAACATAGATAATAATAATGATGTCCATAATTTCGACGGTTACTATAAGGATGCGTAAATAATGTATTTTTTTTTTTTTAAATACATTGATTTTCACTACTCTGACCATTATAAAATAAATTGTAAAAGTGTGATGAATCTTGCGGGCGAAAAAATATTCAAGGCAAGTGGCCCGCTGGGTGGCCACCCCTGTTTTAGGCCAATTCTACTGTTTTCATCTTTGGTGCATATAATGGGAATATGATATCCCCTCAATTTACTCTCAAAAGTCTCATAAAACTTTCGGGAATAGTTTTCAATAAAACTATCCTGCAATTCAATGATTTTTCAAAAACTCCCCTTATTATTCTTATGGTGTCTTTCCCTTTGGTTTTCGAATTGTTCATAGCAGTCAACCTTTCCAAAGTATTTCCACTTTTCCAAAGTTCTTTCTGTTAATGCTTCTCCACATATTCCATTCCTTAAAGGTTTCTTTTTAGATTTGGTGAATCCAAATGTTTTCTGAGCTGCGTTGGTTCTTCGGATAAATCCTGTCACTTACCATGTTGAGTTACTTTTATTCCTTCCCCAAAATTTTCTAATCCTTCTTGTGTAATATGTAGTCTCTCAATGTTATATTTCTTCACTCTTTCTCGTCTTCTGTGATTAGGGTAAAAATTTGAGTTTAATTTTAGACAAATAGTGAGCAGAGTCAAATTCCATGCTTCTTATGATCTTAACATTCAAGATTTCTTACATATTTCTTAGGAGATGGCTACATGGTCCAGTTGAAATTCACCTATCTGATTTGGAGATGATTACGTTTTACATTTTCTTGGGAATTTCTTTAAAAAAGTGAATATCAGGTTCAGCTGAAAGATATTACAGATAGAAATGAGCCTTGTCCCACTTTTGGTGTTCTGGATATTCTCCTATTACTCTATGAATTCTCTTTCTACCTTCAAGGGCATCACTACATCTGATTTTGAAATTTTAAGTATTTCATCATCAAAAAGGTCCCAGAATTCTTCTACTTTATTTTGATTCTTTTTATTGCCTTCATTTATTGATGTGTGAGAATTAGCAGAACTATACTTTTTATTTTTGCTTTTAATTGTTAGAAGATAAATTCTTTCTGATCTAGCATATTTTATTAGTTATTCAACAATGATGAATGAGATGAGGAGAAAGTTTTTAGTAAAACCTCAAGAAGAAAATGATCCCTGGCTGTACTTGACAAAGATGTTTTAGCAAAAATTGATCATTTTCAGGAGGTTGCAACTCCGGCTGAAAAGACTTAGGAGGACAAAGTGTATTAGTCTGGGTAACAGCCAGGATAAAAGGTTACAAAACCAAATAGTAAAAGAGCAATGAGAGTACTAAAGCGGATAGATTAAGAAAGTTGTGAAGACTGGCACAAGTGGTGTAATAAGACAGTGAGAGGAAGGTCAATTGTAATTGGCAGGTTTTGAGTGGTAAAGTGACCATTCATATTGTCTCTTTAGTATTAAGAATGTATTCAAAATGTCATGTTAGGAAAAGTGGCTTGTTCTAGTATCGGTCATGTATATTACTGGTCAGTGGTGATGGAGGGGAGAATATGTTTTGCTGTGAAATGACATGACAAAGATTCGTGGACTAGTGACCTAAATCTTGGACCAATGTTAAGGTATGAGAATGAACATTGTTGTATAGTATAAATGAAGGTTTCACCCTGTTCCTTCGTATTCTAAACTGCAAACTGTGAACAAAGTCCAATTGTCTAGTTTATTGGAAGTGTAAATACAGTTTGGTACTGGACTCCACAAATTAACTGGAATAAATCTTACGATTTAAAAGAATACACCACAAGTTTGGAATTTCATTTAGTAATGTACCCTTCACAGAAGAGCTGTTTTTGTTAATGAGGTGAATTCCTTTTCCCTAAGTACAGAGATGATGATATTGAAGTTTGTTTTACCCAAGTTTGAACTTTGTCTATACAGTAGAGCATTTGGTAATGGCAAACTTATTCCCTAAATTTGCGAAAGTTTCTAAAAATCCTTCACTTCCTAGTGATGATGTAATCTTTCACAGAATGGCAAGGAACAATCTTGCAACAAGTGGCTATGTCACAATTTGAATCAGAATATTTAAATTATAAAAAATTATATAAGCAAATCTAGGTAGTGCTCTTTATATACGCACTAATTTTAACATTAGTCTGATAAGAAAAAACAGTACAAAATGTCTTTTGGAATTTATACAAAAAAAAATCATATTCCACACCATATTGGGAGAGAAGTCAAGGCAAAAGTAAAGTCAGGCTACTATATGCAGGAATAGGAAGTGGGGGTGTTTAAATCAGACCAAAACGAAGCCATGTAGTTTATGGAATGCTGTGATAAATTTTAGCAAAACTGGATGAACACTCTTCAAATTCTCAATTTCAATAAAAATAGCCAATCTACACAGTACAACAAAACTATAACAGGCAAAGATTATGACATTTATCAATGTTATTAGTATATCCACGAAATTTCATGTTATTTTGGTCTGCAGTACAACACAATTTCATCCAAGGAAAATAATTTAGGTGGTTCAATCACATGTCTCTCCCGGAAGTAATGCGAAAATTAGGTAACAGAAAAGGGATTATGAAGCCAACGCAGTGTATCTACAAGATTATTCTCGCCAGTCATAAAAATTACGTTCGACAATGTTGGCTAGCGAGGAGTTGTTACGAAATAAAGATCATTTGCATTACGCAACTTCATTTGCACTTACTTTGATGTCTTCACCATTAACATCTACTGTCCTTTCTCTAAAGTCAACCCCAATCGTTGCCTCTGATTTCTTCAGAAATTTGCCTTCGCAAAATCTGAATGTTAAACAGGTTTTTCCCACATTTGAATCTCCTACAACAATAATTTTATACGTTTTTTTCTGATTAGCAAGACGAGATCTTGAAGTAACAACTTGCTTGTTCGTAACATCCTTAATATTCGAAGATTCAGCCTCTGCCATAACAAACGCAATACCATGAGATCAATCGTCAAAGTTATTTCTCCTTAGACCACACAGCTCACTCATTTTCTGTTTCGCATTTCACTAATAACAAACATCAGAGACAGTAAAACATATCAGTAGCAATCAGCTGATAGCTATCAACAGCAGAGACAATTTATCAAAAGAGTCAAAGAAATTATTACGAATATACTCCATATCCCCATGCACCACACAAAAAAAAAAAAAAATATTTCCCCTACTACCATGGCTAAAGGAAATTTCCTCCATGCCTACTACAGCATTAAATCAAAACCATGTGATTTGTAACATAATTGTAGACTAGTTTCAGTCTCCACCTTCATCAGCGTGAGCCTAGCGATGTGGATGAATGAAAAATATAAAGCGATCGAAATGAATGGAAAAAACGAAAACAAAAAAACGGAATTTAGAAATGTAAATGAAATATGCGTTTATCAAATGTTCTTAGCAATTAAATGAATTAAAAGTAAGTATGTAATTCTGCAAACAGTGGAAAACAATTAATTGGGGCCACAAATACACATGAAAAGATTCCTGTTGTTAATGGTGTTAGGGCAGCTACATTTTTAGATTAGGATCATGTATTAGGCAGGGAGTTTTAAAAGAAATTAGTTTAAACAATAATGAGTTTTCAGATACCAAAATCATAAATTGTATAGGGATTCAATTATTACATCAAAGTATCAGAGGGTTAACAAAAAAAAGTGGATGAATTGCTAGTCCACATAAATTAATTAATAAATGATATCAATAGAGTTAATGTTTTACGCTTGTCTGAACACCACATATCTACAGAAATAGGTGTGTAAAATTTACTGACTTTAATTTAGATTCTTATTATTGTAGAACGAACATGAAGAAAGGAGGAATTGTCACTTATGTTAGTAATAGTTACAGTTTTGAGGTTATAAGTATTAGCAAGTATTGTGTTGATCAACATTTCGAAGCTTGTGATACACGGCTCAATTTCAATAGTGAAATTTTCATAATAGTAACAATATACAGAGCACCATCGGGAAACTTTTATATTTTCATGAACCAACTAGCTGGTACCCACAACTTCGTTCGTGTTTGTAAAGAATTTGGATTGACAACTACCGCCATCTAACCACCATAGTGCACGATGGAACCCTCAATGCTATTACCACACACAAACGCCAATCATCTGTGCTATGTAGTTCAGGCAGCAAAGTAAAATATACGGACACACATATCTTTGGTCGAAATACGAAAATATCTTAAATTAGCCACTTTCAATCACCAAATCTCCCGCACTACAACAGTTAAAGAAATTCGGCCAACGTTGTTATCGACTGGAAACTCTGTGCTACTACCACACACAAATACGAGTGATCTGCGCTAGATAGTTTTGGCTGAAAAGTGATACACCATGACACAGATGCTTTTGGTAGAAATATGAAAGTGTCGCACGTCGACCATTTTCAACCACATTATCTCCCACACCCCGATAGCTACCAACATCTAACCACCATAGTACACGATAGGACACACGCTACCTTTACCACACACAAACAACAATGGTCAATGCAATGTAGTTGTGACAGCAGAGTGACATATACGGAGACACATGTCTTTGGTCGAAATACTAAAATATTCTTGATCGGCCAATATCAACCACCATTTCTCACACACTACCATAGTAACCGAAATTCAGCCAACGTTGCTATCGACGGGTGACTCTGTGCTACTACCACACATAATCACCAGTGATCTGCGCATGAAAGCTTTTGCTGAAAAGTGATACACCATGACACATACGTTTTTGGTATAAATATGAAAGTGCCACAGGACGACCACTTTGTACCACCATATCTCCCACACCCCCATAGCTACCGACATCTAACCACCATAGTACACTATAGGAGACACGATACCACTACCACACACAAACACCATTAGTCTATGCTATGCAGTTGTGGCAGCAGAGTGACATATACGGAGACACATGTCTTTGATCGAAATACGAAAATATCCTTGATCGGCCAATTTCAACCACCATATCTCCCACACTGCCACAGTTACCGGAATTCGGCCAATGTTGCTATCGACGGGTGACTCTGTGGTACTACCACACAAATCGGCAGTGATGTGCGATAGATATTTTTCGCTGAAAAGTGATACACCTAGACACATGCATCTTTGGCAGAAATGTGGAATTGACACAGATCGACCACTTTCAACCCCCATATCTCCCACACCCCCATAGCTACCTACATCTAACAACCATAGTGCACGACAGGAGACTCGGTTCAACTACCACACACAAAGACCATTGATCTATGCTATGTAGTTGTGGCAGAAAAGTGATATATGCGGAGACACATGTCTTTCATCGAAATATGAAAATATCCTTGATTGGCCACATTTAACCACCATATCTCCAACAATACCACAGTTACTGAAATTCGGCCAACTTTGTTATCGAAAGGTGACTCTGCGGTTCTACCACACACAAACTCCAGTGATGTGTGATAGATAGTTTTCGCTGAAAAAATGATACACCATGACACATGCGTCTTTGGCAGAAATATGAAATTGCTGCAGGTCGACCACTTTCAACCCCCATATCTCCCACACCCCCATAGCTACCGCCATCTAACAACGGTAGTGCACGACAGTAGACTATATTCTACTACCACACACAGATACCAATGATCTTTGCTATGTAGTTGTGGCAGAAAAGTGACATATGCGGAAATATATGTCTTTCGTCGAAATAGGAAAATTTCCTTGATCGGCCACTTTCAACCACCATTTCTCCCACAATACAACAGTTACTGAAATTCGGCCGACGTTGTTAGCGAAAGGTGATTCTATGGTACTACCACATATAAACGCCAGTGATTTGCGATAGATACATAGTTTTCGCTGAAAAATGATACACCATGAAACATGCGTCCTTGGAAGAAATATGAAATTACTGCAGGTAGACCACTTTCAACCCCCATATCTCCCACACCCCCATAGCTACCAACATCTAACAACCATAGTGCACGACGGGAGACATGATTTTGCTACCACACACAAACACCAATGGTCTATGCTATGTAGTTTTGGCAATAAATTGAAGTATAATGAGACACAAATTTTGGTCGAAATATGAAAACGCTCTGCATTGACCAACTTTAAACATCATATCTCCCACATCCCCACAGCTATTGGCATTCGGCGAACGTTGTGCACGACAGGAAACTCCATGCTATTTCCACACACAAAAACCAGTGATCTGTGCTAGGTAGTAGTGGCTGAAAAGTGAAATTTATGAAAACACACGTCTATTTATATATACATATATATATATAAGATTTGAACTCTTAATAACATTTTTAAGCAGAAAAGAAGTCAACATTGTAGATTTTCTAAATAACTGACCCTGTAAATCATTAGTCAGTTCATTCAATTTAATTCAGGTAGTTAATTTTCCAACTAGAATAATGAACAATAGTCTCTCAGCTATAGATAATGTTTTCCTAGATACCTCAAAATTCACTTATACCATCAAGTCATCCATCAATGGACTTTCGGATCACGATGCCCAGTTATTAACCATCAATAGGAACTAGCCCTAAGAGTAATGTCTTTAAACTTCAGCGTGTAATAAATGATGATTGATGAGTCATTTACTTGTTTTAGAAAGAACCTTAATACCGCAAACCGGGAACAGGTTTATAGTGCTCAAGGTATGGATGAAAAATACAATATTTCTATTAGCATTGTATTAAATTACTTTGAAAGTGGCTTTCCCTTGAAAAAGTGTCTTGCTTCTCGAAAAGAACAAAAACCTTGAATAACTATTGGCATTAGAACATCGTGCATTTATAAAAGGAAGTTGTATATTGCCTCTAGGAACAGTGAGAATGCTAATGTTAAAAAATACTGGAAAAGGTTAATAAAAAAAATCTAAGGATGTACTACAAACATAAAATTCATGATTCTGAAAATAATATTAATCCAATATGGGACATTGTAAAAAAGGAAATAGGAAAAAGTAATCAAACAAGTAATGATATTTTTATCAAAGAAAATTCAGTAGAATCTAATTTTTCAATTGCTGATATATTTAATAAACATTTTTTATCTGTTGTTGATAAATTGACTGCTAATAGCTCAGTGACACACAGTATGGATTTTGTCAAAACAGGCTTCCAAGAAAAATTTAACTCTATGTCTGTAAAATTAGCTACTCCAGAAGAAACAAGAAAAATTATCAGATCCCTTAAGAGCAAATGCTCAGTAGTTATAATGGGATTTACAGCAGATTAATTAAATTGTGCTCCACAGAATTAAGTAATATACTAAGTTATCTGTTTAATATATCTTTACTTGAGGGTACTTTTCCAGAAAGGCGTAAGTATGCAGTAGTTAAACCACACTATAAAAAGCGAGATAAGGGAGCCATATGGAATTACCGACCAATTACATTATTAACAGCCTTCTCCAAAGTTTTTGAGTAAGCAATGTACAATAGAGTTTATGAACACCTGAAAATAATAATATTCTAACTAAATCACAATTTGGTTTTCAAAAGGGTCATTTAACAGAACAAGCTATATTTGCATTCACTGACAATATATTAGAAGGAATAAACGATAAATTAATTCCTGTGGGAATTTTTTGTAATTTATCTAAGGCATTTGACTGTGTAGATCATAAAATTCTAATACAGAAACTAAAGTATTATGGTATAGATGGCATTGTAAATAAATGGCTTAGTTCTTACCTTCTAAATAGAAAACAGAAAGTATCAATGGAGATTTTTCTGGTTGCCTCAAGAAGTCCATTGTTTTCTGAATGTAAATTAATCAGATGTGAAGTACCTCAGGATTCTATATTGGGACCACTATTGTTTTTAATATATATAAATGATCTACCCTGTGTTTCATCTAAAAATTAAAATTTTGTCCAATTTGCAGATGACACAAAAATAGGAATTAAAAATACTCCAGATTTATCTACAGAATATATTTCAAATTATGTCTTTGAACTGATTAATAAATGGTTTACAGCTAATGGCTTGTCTTTAAACTTTGATAAAACTCAATACATGCAAATCAGTACATCACACAGATTAACACCAGATATAGACATAAAATTTGCAGGCCAGTCCATTGAAAATGTAGAGAGTGTGAAATTTCTAGGTATGTATATTGATTATATTTTAAATTGGAAAGTACATGTTTCTGACTTATTAAAGCGATTGGATGCAGCAACATTTGCCATTCGTACAATTTCAGCTGTAGGTGATCTCCGTATGAGATAACTAGTTTATTTTGCTTATTTTCACTCCTTACTGTGATATGGAATAATATTCTGGGGCAATTCTACCCATAGAATCAAAGTGTTCAGAGCCCAAAGGCGTGTAATAAGAATTATGTGTGGGGTTAGCAATAGAACTTCATGTAGAGAGCTGTTCAAGATGTTAGGGATTTTAGCATTAGCGTCTGAGTATATATACACATTAATGTCCTTTGTTGTCACAAATTATACTTTGTTCGAAACAAATAGTAAAATACACAATTATGGCATTAGAATTTAGAAGTAAAAATGATCTTCACAAGGATTACAAGTCACTGTCATTTGTTCAAAATGGGGTCCGACATCCAGGAATAACCTCCCAACACATATTAAATGCCTAGAAGATGATAAGAATAAATTCAGGAAAAAATTGAAAGAATTTTTAATTGACAACTCCTTCTACTCTGTCGAAGGATTTATTTCTAAGGTATTTAAAAAATAACTGCCAGTAATTGTGTAAATGTAGTTTACGTAATTAATTTACCATGTATGCTATGACTGTACATATCCTGGTGTATGTATTATTTTGTTATGCAATTGTTTACGGTATCATGTATGATATGACTGTACATCTTGTGGTATTTATTTATTTATTTTATTTGTCGTATGGCAAGCAACTAATACAATAATAAATATATACAATGACAAGAACGTTGGTAGCGTTCACAAGCTGATGTCCAATTCTTCCAGCCATTCTAAGAAGGAACTTTTAGCTCCAAAAACATCTTCATATGGTCCATCATACTTCCGTAGAGGGCATTCCCTGATAATATGCTCCACACTCTGGGAAGGAGCACCGCAGTCCTGAAGACCCCACTTATACAGCATGGCGTTGCATTTCGCATGGCCTGCTCTTAGGCGATTTAGTTTGACCCACTGGTCTCTATTTAGATGGAATCCTGGAAGTCCTGTTGTGGGATCTTTAATATCTGAATGTTTTACAGATGCGGAGTTCCAGCTTTGTCGCCATTTTTCCATGACATCTTGCCATACCGGATTTCTGGATTTAAGACGAGTGGGTGGTAAGTTATTTAGAACTTCGTGGATTGGGAGATCCTGTGGATGATAAGGATGGTGTAGTTTTATCCACTCACGCGCCGTTGCTTCTTGGCGTCTTATCTCTGGAGGTGGTATTTTGCTGATCAGGTGCAACCAGGGGACTGGGGTGGATTTTAGGGTGCCAATTATTACTCTCATACACTCATTCAGGTGGACGTCGATTTTTCTAGTATGAGTACTACGTTGCCACACTGGAGCACAGTACTCAGCAACAGGGTAAACCATGGTGAGAGCGGTTGTTCGTAGTGTGTTCGCATCAGCTCCCCATGAAGTACCAGCTAGCTTCTTCATGATGTTGTTTCGTGTTTTCAGTTTCTGACTTGTGTTTTCGAGGTGTTTTTTGAATGTTACGGAGCGGTCTAAGGTGATGCCAAGATACTTAGGATAGAAATTATGTTT
The DNA here is from genome assembly GCA_031002005.1 of Vandiemenella viatica. Classification (NCBI taxonomy): domain Eukaryota; kingdom Metazoa; phylum Arthropoda; class Insecta; order Orthoptera; family Morabidae; genus Vandiemenella; species Vandiemenella viatica. The sequence goes on along the minus strand of JARYHS010012519.1, from coordinate 140,495,776 downwards.
CACCCTCTGGTGGCAGAAGTTCACTTTGAGCTGCTGATGTGCTATTCTATTGCTCAAGTGGAATGCGCATACTTCTGTTTTCATTGGGTTCGGACAAAGTCTCCAATTTCTATAATATGTGTTCAAGGTTTCTAAGTCGTTAGAGAGAATGCTCTCACCTTCCTCTAATGTGGCAGTTTGGACTGCGATAGCTAAGTCGTCAGCGTAGCAGAATTTATTGCCGGTTGTTTCTGGCATGTCACTGGTGTACAAGTTGAAGAGCAATGGAGCTAGTACTGACCCTTGAGGTAATCCATTTTTTATTGTAAATGACTTACTTGTCTTATGTCCAACGGTCACCTTAAAATATCTATTGGTCAGTATATTCCTCAGGAGTGATGTTAGTTTCCTGCAGGGTATATGTTTTTTTAAGTTTAAGTAGCAGTCCATCCAGCCAAACTGTATCGTATGCCGCTGTTAGATCGACAAAGGCTACTGATGTTTTTAACTTCTTCTGAAATCCAGCCTCAATGTATGATGTTAGTGCTAATACTTGCTCACAACAGCTCCGTTTTAGTCTGAAACCTGCCTGATGTATTGGTGTTATGATATTTATTATTCCTTGTATGCGGTTAAGGATGAGGCATTCTAGAAGCTTATAGCAAACACTGAGTAGAGCAATAGGTCGATAGCTTGAAGCATCATCTGCTGGTTTGCCTGGTTTGAGGATCGTCAAGGTGTGAGCCATCTTAAATTCTGGGGGGACTATACCAGTGTCCAGGATATCACTGAAGAAGTTCTTTAGCCAAGTTCTTTCCTGCTTGCCGAGATATCTCATGAATTCTGGGAAAATCCCATTTAACCCTGCAGCCTTCCTCATTTTTAGCATTTTGATGGCTTTCTCAACTTCTTCATGACTAAATGGATTAGAAAGGATAGGATTATTTCTAAGGTTGTTATCAATTTCAATCATCTCTTTCTCCATCTGTTTCTTCATGGCAGGATCTATTGGTACTTTGTCAGCTCTTATTTTTATGTGCAATGCCATTTCAGCTGGTGTATTTCCTGGCTCCTCTTTGCACATGTTTGAGGCTGCACCCAGTTTTCTAAGGAGAGTCCATGCATTTCTACTGGAGTAAATACAGCTCATTTGAGAAGTTAGCTCGTTCCATTTCGGTTTCCTCCCTTCATTCAGTTTTTCTAATATTCTTTTTCCTGTTTCAGGGTCACCAGTTTTTTGAAAATTTTCATATAAAGTTTGCGTAGATTTGTCCCAGCATGGAATGTATTGTTTCCTGTACCCTCGAGTGATGTTTCGTTTAGCTGCAGCAATAACAATACCTACAAATCTCTTGTAGTTTTTCACTTTTGGGGGAATCCATCGCAGGTTATTATCTACCTCGGTGCTATAATTGTCCCAGTTTGCCCTCTTTAAATTCCATCTTGGTTTATGAATCGATCTGATAACAGGTATTGTGATACCAACACTGATTAGTGTGGGCTTCTCGGAAAATGCTGAAGGACTTTCCTTGTGTGGTCTAAATGTTTTCTTTCATCTGTGGAAACAAAGACCAGATCAGGATTGGTGTCAGATTGCCATCTAGCAGAGTGGAATGTTTTCTTTTCTTTAGCATCATAGCTGAGATACAGGTCTTGACTTTCGCACCACACAGTGAGTTTCTCTCCGTTTTCATCAGAATTTGGGTAACCCCAGGATGTATGTCGGCTGTTAAAGTCTCCTACATATATGCAAGGTTTTGGTAGTGAGGGCAGTGGTGGAGTTGGCCAGTTGGAAAGAGGTGGTTTGTAAACTGATGGAACAGTTAAATTGTTGAGTTTGGCAGTAATTATTTCCACTTCATTGACTTTTTGATACCTCACTTCCGAGATGTTGCAAATGTTACTTTTGGCATACATGGCTGATCCGTGGTGTATGTATTATTTTGTTATGGAATTTTTTAATGTACCATGTATGCTATGACTGTTCATCTACTGGTGTGCTTATTATTTTGTTATGCAACTGTTTATCTGTAAATTGACAACTTTCCACATCCCACAGAGCCAGTCTCTTATATTGGGATCAATGGAAAATGAATGTATTGTTGTTGTATTGTAGTAGCTGAAAAGAAATCACGCAGAATAAAATAGCCCCCGGTGGAATCAGTACTACTAAGGACTACAAGGAAATAACATAAATTGTTATTAGAAGGATCTGGTTTACTTAGAAATTCAACAAAATGTCAAGTTTCAGGTACATGTTTTACAATACGAGTAATTCATACCATTCAAAAATCACACTTCCCAATAGCATTAGAAATATTTTTTACCTATTTTTACTAATTAAATTTACCACAATTCTGAATTACTTGATTTAAATGTAACCTAACTCAAAGATGAAGTGCATAAATATTCACAAAATACTCAGGATTCTGTAAAACTTAATCACATTGTCACTCACCTAAGATCTCAAATTCACTCCAAAGCACACCGAACAATTGTAGTTAGTCGTATAAGTGTTTCAACGATCAGTGGTGTTTTTGTTATATCCTATATTGTATTTTTCATATGTAAACATCAGATCAATAAGATGTTTCACAAACGTGCTATTATGGACGGTACAATTCCAACAGGTAGTCAAATTATTTATTGAATATGTTTCCGATTCACCAAACACTAATTCTAATGGTGAAACGCCCAGCACACACAATTAATATATTTTCAACTTTTAATTTTTATAATTTTTGTATATATTATTATCATTATGTGTATTTGATTTTGTGGTTATTCATATGTTTCATGTTTCTATTTTCCCCTCCAAGTTTCTATTTGTTTATATTTCTATGATTGAATATTTAAAACAAGACGTATTTCGTGACACGTTAGCATGCATGTATTGATTTTTACATATCACGAGTCCTCTTTTTTCAAAATATTCAAAATTTTTGTTACTACACACTGTGGCGCCAAATTCTTGATAGTTAGTATTTGATGTTATTCCTGCCCTCCGGGAGTAGCGCGCTTTTTGAACACCGGAGGATATGTAACGGGACGTCATTTAACTAAACATTTATTATCAAAATCATGTAAGTTTGTTAGGTTTCATAGCAGCCAGACGTTTAGTTAGCATATCCTGTTTGTTCGACTTTCTGCCGATTGGTCAAGTTACATGTGCGCTGCTTAGCACACCAGATAATAATTTACCAGCAAGCAAGAATACATGGATCACTCTCACTTCTTCACTGTCTGGCAAGTTATCAGCTAAGCATCGAAAAGGTTAGTCGCTGCACAAAGCTTACCATTCTCTGTTAGTTGTATCCTGTAGGGCTAAGTCTCATCTCCTTATTCAGTAGCATATGTTACGGAATACCTCTTTATCCTGTATATCATCAGCTGTAGTTGGTTTACTGTTTAGTACGGATTAAACGAGGTTTCCTGAAGATGTTGTTTGATTCATGTAATCCTTAGCTGTCCGCTCCCTATCCTAGATGCAAGCTCAACTCTCGATGCACATGTTTATTTTGTAGCACAAGAGAAGAACGGTCCGAATTATAAGAGCAGAAGAACCGCGAAGATATATGAAGATAATCGAGGCAAGTCATAGGGCATCATAGGGAAAATCCCATAGAACACACGTGTCAGTCATCCATACACACCCTACAGTTACAACCCAAACCACAGTCTGGAGCATTGTTATTGACCTAAAAAGTTAAGTTTTTTGAAATTTGTGTCTGCCTATTTGAATGAACTGGATTCATGCTAACATCACTGGTTGTATTTTGGTGAGTGTTTCATTACTGTATATCACCTAGTCCTAGGTATAAGCTGAGAAATTTAAGTAAAAGGAGAAAAATATAATCGATTTTTTGCTGTACACGATTCACACAAAGACTGGGGATCGGATTTTGATAATGTTTCAACGTTCCGGGGTCCAGGGCTATAGTAAAGCACGTTTCATTTTGATGTCAAGCAGAAAAGCTAAGAAATTTAGGACAAAAGCTTCCACATATTAGTTTTCATTGTTTTTTTCGTGTAACGCGATTTACGCAACCACTACTGGTAAGATTCAGTTAATTCTTGCTGATGAAATATATATCCTGATTTCAACTTACGAACAGCATCGCATTATTCAGATGAATTAAGTTACTTTTTTTTCACTGGCCATGTAACATGATTGAATTAATCTTTACATTAACAATTCACGTAAACGAAGTTGTGGATAGCAGTTAGGAACAGAAATAAACTTTTACTAAAGGCCTCGTGCGAAAATTTCTTGAATAAAATGTGATAAATAGTGAGTTTTGTGGTTTGAATAGGTTGAAAGAAGAACCGCTTCATTTGTAGCAACTGCTTATTTCTTTACCGCAGTAGGTATATAACAAAATATTTAAAACATATTACAAAACAGTTAGGAAAAACTGTTGGACGTGTAAAACATTTGTACAAAAAACTGTCACTGACCTTAACAGAATTCAACTAAACTCAGCAAAATACACACAGTATATCCATATCTCTGCGATATGTGTTGCTGCGAACATAGCCCGTGAGATATTTTCGTGTATGTAATGTTTAAATAGGAATTGCATAGTAAAACAGAGAAAAATCTAAAACATACTTATTGTTCAAAAAACACACAGTTTACTGATATCTTTGTGATATGTGGTACTTCTATCTATTGGGAACGAGTTCAATTTATTAATATTGCTGTGATGTGTGCTGCTGTTGTCTTGCGGCTTGGCTCTGAACTGTCCCATATGTGAGACCTCCATAGTTATTACTTTTGCTCTTTAATGCCCCGGCTTCACGCTCTGTCTTGCATGTGCAGGTATAACTGTGCAGTCAAATCTTTAGCAAGACAACGATTGCACAAGCCGCTCTTTCGAGTTTGCACGCGCTACCGTGTTGCCGTCCACGCGCTCCGTCTTGCATGCGTAAACTAGTTTGTGCAGGTAAGAGCGCGCGCAGACGGAGCGCGTAGCAGGAGCATAAGGATCAAACTCTGAAAAAAATCTTTCTTTATTTATGGTTTTAACTAACTGGAGATCTTAATAATTAAAGGATATCTCATTTATCGATTTCAATCAGATGATACAAAATAAATAACCACGTTGTAGAAATATCTATACTTTTGCACTTTAAGGGTCGAATTCCGAAAAATTCGTTTCTTAAAATATAATGTGACCAAAGAGGATACCCTAATCTTTAAAATAACACCTCAATTATCGGTTTTGCTTAGGTAAATAAATGGCTCATGACAGAAAAATGCGTTGTAGGAATATTGATACTTTTGCCCTTTTAGTGTTGAATTCCGAAAAAATCTCTTCTTAAAATATGATTATACAAAATCTGAGACCTTAGTCTTTAAAATGATACCTCATTTATAAATTTCCGTGAGATAAATTGATCGTAAAATAAACTTTTCATAATCAATGATATTGTTGCCCTTCAAGGGTCGAATTCGGAGAAAATTTCTGGGTTAAAATATGATGTGACCAAAATGGAGACCTTAATCTTTAAAACGATACCCCCTTACTCGATTTAATTTAGGTGTATAGGAATATTATGTCTTTTCAAGAAAAAACGTCTGTTTGAAATAATACATATTAGGTCTACTGTGCGAAAATTTAGAATGTTTTATGAATCAACTAGAAATGATGAAATATTCCTCTAGCAGGAACAAAAATATCCAAAAAGCTTCTTACTCTAGGAAACACATACATTTTATCATTAATTCTTTGATATTTAGAGACACTATCTATCACTATTGTTATCATTTCATATCGACGACAGCGAAGCCTAACTGTTTGAGTCTGAAATATGCCATGCAAGTTACTTTGATTGTCCATAACTTTGCCATTTACAGGTCGAATTTAAAAATTTTCCTGTCTTAATTAATAATGTTACCAAAGCGCAGACCTTACTCTTTAAAATGATATCTCATTTATCGATTTCCTTTAGCCATTAAGGGGAATAAAAGGCTTGTGGAAAAAAACAGGTTTTAAAAATGATATTTTTGCGCTTTAAAGGTCGAATTCCGGGAAATTCGTTTCTTATTGTATGATGTGACCAAAGAGGAAACTTTAATAATATAATATAATAACTCACTTATCGATTTCGGTTAAATATGAAGGGAGATAATGACTTATGAAAACAAATCTAAAAATACCTTTTAGAAATAATATGTACTAGCTGGCAACAAGTTACTTCTTGGGATTTAGTATCCAGTTTTGAACAAATTTTCAAAAGTAACTTTGTCATCTTGTCTTACTGCACT
>JARYHS010012519.1:140442698-140488526 GCA_031002005.1 Vandiemenella viatica | reverse complement strand
AACTATTCGACGAAGTATTTAAGTCGTACTAGTTCCTCATGTAATAAATACAAGTCGTAGAGAAAGGAGTGAAGGATATATAAAATATCAAGAAACATCGTAAGATAAATCCACAACTTTTATTTTACATCAACTTCGACTAATTTATTATTAAAATATGTTTCACAAGTGGCATGCCTTTTCTAAATTGCGTTCAAATTTAGTTCATCGATCATTCCGTAAAAGGTGTGCTAGTGTTTCACTCTGAATTCTGTGGGTAGCTGTCTGGTGCCATATACTTCAGCCATGAACGCAGCGGAATCCTTCGCTGTCCTTGTTCGGTTTGCGTCATCGAAGTCCACATGATACAGACCCATCTTGACTCTGCATAGAAAAAGTATTTTCATGTTAGCAAATGGAACATACCCGAGAAATGATAAATTGCTTTCCAGTGAATTAATGCCTACACTTAATATTATTTGTGTAAAGTTGACTCTTCATCCATCGCACACAAATGACATGTTAAAAAATAATCTTTAGATTACGCTAGGTTTGATCCCGTGTGACAACTGTCTCTGGAATGTGATACAAACGTCATGTTAACAGATTATCGTCCCATTAGATTAGGTATGTTCGATTTAATCCCATGTGAGAATTGTCTATTGATAAATAACCTATTTTATGAATACACTGGGAATAAACTCATTACACTGATTACCGAAGAAAACATGAGCAGCTTAAGGAAAATCTCAAGTTCGCAACTGAAGATATTAAATTGTTTCCATTTACGATGACATGCTCTCCATATTTACTGATAACTTTATCACTTCTGGTACTAAAACCGGCCTTCAATTTTTTTAACTACTCTGAAATTATTATGTTGTTACTGAAGTTGAAAGATTTGCCAGTATATTGCCGTTACGAAAAGCACCCCCGAATGTTTGAATATTGCACAATTTTCGGGGAGGCTCCTTGCATGACAAGCGTTATGTCAATGTGATGAATATCAGACAGCAAAACATCGATTAGGGTATTCTCCGTATCCGTTTAACTGGGCATGAAACTCACCAGTGGCTGCGCCATCAACGTTACCAAATTTTGGGTACACTTTGTGTAAGCATTATGCAAATAGTAAAATCATAAAAAAGTGAAGCATCCAGAAGAGGAAGAGAAAACGAAATGAAATTTCATGGATTGAAAGGGTACGTGGCAACTTCATGGATTATAAATCACTGTTCCAAGATGACCCCTTTGGCGATTGCAGTAGAAGCAGGTAATCAACTTATCTCTTCTTTAAGTGCAGCAAGAAATCGCTAGATCAAGACATTAAAAGAGCTGGACCTGACGAGAGATAGTCACAAGGCATGGAGACTTCTAAAACGCCTCAACAATGATCCATCGAAAGTTACTGGACATTCCAACATCACTGCAAACCAAATTGCACATCAGCTGCTCGTGAACGGGAAGGAAATTAAAAAAGTAGACCATCTAATAAACAAAACAAAAAACACACAGAAATAGTCAGCAAGAGACGAACAATCTCACTGAGCCCTTCAGTATATCAGACTGGAAAAGGTTATTCACGAGTGCAAGACAGGGAAATCGGCAGGTCACGATGACATACGAGCAGAACAAATTAAGAACTTCGGATATAAAACTAAAGAATGGGTTCTACAGCTCTTTAACAAATGTATGAGCTCATATCAAATTCCGAAGGTGTGGAGAAGGACGAGAATCATAGCGCTGCTGAAACCTGGAAAAGAAGCGAACTACCCCAAAGAGTTCAGACCTATAGCGCTCTTGTGTCACCTTTACAAATTTTTTGAATGGTTAATGCTGAATCGTATCCAGCCTGTGATTGATCCTAAACTTATACAACGGCAAGCTGGCTTTCGTCCTGGTAAAAGTTGTACTTGGCAACTGCTGAGCCTAACTCAGAATAAAGAGGATGGATTTGAGACCCGTAAGGCCACAGGCGTGGTCTTTGTGGACTTGTCAGCAGCATATGGTATAGTTAACCACCAACTACTCCTTGACAAGGTCTACAATCTAACAAAGGGCACCAGATTAACCAAGCGCATTGCTACTCTTCTACAGAACCGTATGTTTTTCGTTGACTTTCAAGGACAGCGCAGTCGATGAATGGCTCTTGCTGGCCACAGTATACCTATATCATTTTATTCTACTTCAGTGCGTCGAGCCTACACCGTCCCGATATTAGGGGTATTAGGATAACATACAAATTAGCTGTACCTGACCTGATACTCATCAAGCAGCCATTTGTTTTGTGGTTAGAGAATAATCCCGGGATTTCGGTAGTGTGCACAGACAATCCCGGTATTTGGCATGGTAATTAAATACTTGCAAAAATATGTATCATAAGATTCAGTTTTTTCATTGTAATTTTAGTAACATATGTGCCTACACAATAATAATTTATTAGTAATGAGACCAGAATTCACATAATAACGATGATATTTCAAAACAAAAATTAACTTCTCTATAAATTTTAATAGGCAATTGATTTCAAGGCGCGTAGTAACAAAAAACGTTTAACATATTAAAATAGGAATTTAGTTTTTCCGGGAATTGCGAAAATACGATCGATAAAACAGCTAGGCGTTCAATGTTTGATCGCTCAGCCTGCTTCATTACACATGTATGCTGCTGCTGAGAAAGCGCGTTTGGGCCCGATTGAAGTTGCAGGGATTGTTAGTAAATACTTATAAGCTCGTTCCAGATTATAGCTCCGATTGGAGCTTGAGGCATCAGAACGAAATTTGCATGCCATGGTCTGACAAGTTAATATTTAGTCTCTCCGTTAGCGAAATTAATTTTTTTTATAAGAATCTTGGCGGGGCTAGTAAACAAATCCCTTATTTCACAGTCCACTATTCGTCCATAGTCATAAAATGACTTCCAAACATTTTACATAACCATTATATTAGGTAATTTATGCTAATCAACCAAAAAAGGATAAATGATGCAGCTCGTTAGACACCTTTTCACTCACAACTTCTGTTTGCCGACGTAAACGCGACTAAAATCAACTGTTGAATAAAATCACCTACAAGAAAGTCAAAGTGACAGTCACGGATAAAATTTCTGCGTTTCGTTTGGAAATTTTGCGTTATATGACGTATGTTTCAATACAATTTTTCCTACTTTTTTTCAATCCCAGGATTTCGAGACTGGAAATTATGGATCTTGGGATCGAATTTTCTAGTTGTGTTGTTAACGGCAGCCTACACAAGGACGGTGATTCTCTAGTCCGTCTGTTAAATCTCCGACCAATTCGCGGTATGACAGAATATTGCAGATAGTGCCGGTAGTGATTAAGGGAACACTGACGGCACAATGGTACGTCATGGACATCCTACGTTCTCATGTGTTAGTTCTCATGCGACAGTATCATGAAGAGAATTTTCATCCACACATTGCACTCGTCTCTGTAACCTGCCCGGTGCCAGCAAGATCCCCAGGCCTGTCCGCGATTAAAACGTGTGTGAGACGAGCTCGGACGTCAACTTTATCCAAGTGCCACACTGTCCACATCAAGAACCAACAGTTGCGGACCAACTTACCTCAAGAGAGGATACAACGGCTTTATGACATCCTCAGCGCGTTAATCCTAGCCAGTGGGCGTGCAACGCCATACTAATATGTGGGCTCATACAGACAAGTACTTTGTTAATTTGACACGATTTTGTAATCTCCGAAATAACATCATACCCCTGAAGTTTCATTTCGCTTCCTCCTCCCATTCTGGATATGTACTCCATGGAATCGAAAATAAGGATGATCGTCCCCGAGCTACTCCGAATACCAGCCAAACGTTACCAATTACACAAGCTCGCTGGTTGCTATTAATCTGTTTACAATAGTCTCTGATCTACTGAATTTTAGCGCTAACACAGGTGTTTTCGTTTCTTGGAGAACTCTTGATGCGATACGGCAACTGTAGCGTTTGTATTGTGCCGCCTAAGAAGTTGTGTTGTACTCCATGGAAACGAAAATAAGGATGATCGTACCCGAGCTACTCCGAGTACCAGCCGAACGTTACCAATTACACAAGCTCGCTGGTTGCTGTTAATCTGTTTACAATAGTCTCTGATCTACTGAATTTTAGCGCTGACACAGGTGTTTTCGGTTCTTGGAGAACTCTTGATGCGATACGGCAACTGTAGCTTTTGTATTGTGCCGCCTAAAAAGTTGTGTGGTAATCAGTGTTGTCCTCACTGGATTACAATTAGAGCTGTAAAAGTAACGAGAAATTCTGTACCCGTATGTATTCGTTACTAAACCAATCAATACCCGTTCCTTTCGAAACGTTACTTTCGGTACAATCGAACAATAGCATGAAGCATTGTACCGAGTCGCGCCGCGTACGGGTTAACTTCGTTACTTTCGTATCGTTTCGTTACTAGTTACTTTCGGTACACTCGTTACTTTCGGTACAATCGAACACTAGCATGAAGCATTGAATCGCATTGTATCGCATACGGGACGACTTCGTTCGTACTTGGTAAAGTTAAAGTAAATTGTTTATTTAATAAAATAAGTTTAGCTAAGTTGTACATTCGGATAAAACTTAAAGTCAAGTAATTAGCACATGGATCTTACGGAAAACCTCTGAATGTACACTTGATGTACTGTAATGAATATTATATACGAAAGAATAATCCAATTTCAAAACAAACACCTGTTTGCATACAAAAAGAAAAATGACCTGACAGTGACAATAACGATTATTTTTTTAAATAGCCTGCTCAAAACCCTACATAGAAGCCTGATGTGATAATGGGACATGTATTTAACAAATATTATAATCTCATCAAATTATTTCGTTTTTAAATAGGAGGTTTCACCACTGTCTTCCTTTATGGTTTTCATATATAATTTTTTTAAAATTGTTCATCTTTTTGCGATAGGTTTGTTAAAATAAATGTGGACATACTATCAAATAGGACCTGCAGGCAAAATACTATTGACTCCCATTAAACATTAAACATCAAAACCAGAACCGCATTGATGATTGATCACATGGATCCAGCGGTAATAATTCAATAACTAACACTAAGCAAAAGGTCATTGTAACTTATTATTTGTTTATGGAATTCTGGAACTGCAAAAAAGGTTTGCTAGATTTGTTTATGGCAATTATCACAGAAAGCAATCAGTAACAGATAAGATAAAAGAGCTGGAATAGGATTCACTGGAAGACAGGAGGAGGATGAAGAGGGTCATGGGACGTATATCGATGGTGATGTATGGAAACAGATTGGTGTAAGAATTAAAAGTAATGCTTGGAAGGTAAAAGATGACCATGAGCACAATCTTGCACTCGATTTCAGGCAAAAGGATTTAGGAAGATTCTCTTTTTAGGTAAGGGTTTCAGGGACTGGAATAAGTTACCAAGAGAAATTATGAATAATTTACCAAAAACGTTGAAAGAATTTAAAGTTAAAATTTGTAGAGTGCAAATGTAGGTGGATGCAGGAAAGGGGGGAAGATGGGTGTGTAGGGAAATTGTCACCGGAGCGTGCGCTCCATTGCAATTTTGTTAAATATTATTAGAACATAACAAGTACAGATATGTATATCAAAAACTATTAGAAAACTCTTTTATATTGTGAATTACACTATAAAATGAAATAGAAGGTATCAAACAAGGACTTAATAACAGCAAAGAAAGTGGCTAAAGATGGGTTTATGAAGAGTATTGTCAGTGCAGGAGGACCACTGACTGATGTATCTAAAAATTTCTATGGCTATATCAGGAAACTGAGGGGAAGGGAGGGTGTAGAGATGCTCATAGATAAGGATGGAGAAGTAGTTACTCAGGATTTGAAAAAGGCAGAGATTTTAAGTAACTGGTTTAGTGAGAGCATTAGGGACAATGAATCAGAAACGGGAAGGTCTAATTCGGAGAACGAGCTTAACAATACGATTATAAATGAAAAAACTAAAAAATTTGAAATTCATCCTGAAGAAATCATGAAGGAAATAAGAAAGCTGAAAAAACATAAGGGGGCTGGTGCAGATAATATTACTACGGATATCTTAAAGATAGTCGGATGTGACATTGTACCTTATCTTGAAATATTATTTAAACTGAGTCTGGATACTTGCTGCTTACCACAAGACTGGAAAAGTGCGATAGTAGTTCCGGTACATAAAGGAGGGGTGAGAAATAGAGTAGAAAATTACAGGCCAATCAGTTTGACTTCAGTGGTAGGTAAATTAAAGGAAAGATTGATATGCAACAACATCAGAAATGTATGTGAGGAACGTAAGTGGTTTTCAAGTAGGCAACATGGGTTCAGGCAAGGATATTCATGCGAATCTCAGTTGGTGGGATATATGCAAGATATTTCAGATGAAATGGACAAGGGAGGCCAAATTGATAGTGTAGCACTAGATCTTTCAAAGGAGTTTGACAGAGTAAGCCACAAAATGGTAGTAAATAAGGTAAAAACTATTGGAGTGGATGAGAAAGTGATTTGCTGGGTAGAAGAATTTTTAAAAGGTAGAAAACAAAAAATTAGGGTGGGAAATGCGGTATCAAAGGAAGTGGAAGTAAAAATGGGAGTGCCGCAGGGTAGCGTATTGGGACCATTGCTATTCATTATTCTAATGAATAATTGTGTTGATTGTTTACTATGTGAAATTAGATTGTTTGCAGATGACATAATGCTGTATAAAAGGATCAAAACGATAGAGGATTGTAAACAGTTGCAGGGTGATCTGGACAGTATATCTAGTGGGGTTGGTAAACATGGGATGAAGATAAATGCAAAGAAGAGTCAGCTAATTAGATACACAAATAAAAAACAAAAGGTTAATTATGAATATAAGGTGGGGAAAGAATTGCTTGCTGAAGACTTGAAATGTAAATATATTGGCATTACATTTGATAACAAGCTTAACTGGGCAGGACACATTGGACAGGTGGTAGGAAAAGGTTTCAAAATTCTGTACTTGTTGGAGAGAGTGATGAGGGGATGCACGAGAGAAGTCAAGGAATTGGGTTACAAAACTTTGGTAAGTCCATTGCTCGAATATGGTAGTATAGTATGGGACCCACATTTTGAGTATCAAATACAGGAGTTGGAGAAGGTGCAAAGAAGGTCTGCTAGATTTGTTTCTGGAAATTATCGCAGAATGCAATCAGTGACAGATATGATAAAGGAAATGGGATTCATTGCAAGACAGGAGGAGGATGAAGAGGGTAATGGGAGTGTACAGGGCGTATACTGGCGATGAGGCATGGAAAGATATTGCAGTAGGTATGAAAAGTAGTTCAGGGAAGGGAAAAGATGACCATGACCATAAAATGGCACTCGATTTCAGGCACAAGGGTGTGGGGAGATTTTCTTTTTTAGGTAAGGGTGTCATGGATTGGAATGAGTTGCCAAGGGGAATGATGAATAACCTACCGAAAACGTTAAAAGAATTTAAAGTTGAAATATGTAGAGGGCAAATGTAGGCGAGTGTAGGATAGGGGGAAGTTGGGTGTGTAGAGAAATTGCCACCGGAGCGTATGCTCCATTGCAATTAAATTAAATTAAATTCTTAAAATAAACAAATTTCACAAATGTTTGAAATAAAAAACCTCACTAATGAACTATCAATGAAAAAACAGTTACTATCTGAAATTATCCATATAAATTTTAATGTTAAACAAAATAAAAAGTACAAAATTAGTCTTTACGTTGGCAAAATTAGTTACCTGCACTAGCTGGAACGTGTTCGTATCTACACGACAAATGCGAGTAACGAAATGAATTTGTGAGTAACGATTCGGTACTTCGAGTCAGGCGACGAACCCGTTACTCAGTAACGAATACATCGTTACGTTTACAGCTCTAATTACAATAATCGTGTCAAGTGAATGGTAGAGCAAATATCCATTTTTGTGACCACAGAATGGTGTACTGGACTTGGAAGGCTGTAATTTATCCAGCATATAACACATATGTATTTAAATGTTAGTACTTATGTACCGAGCCTTCTGATTATATACAGTTTTCGTGATCAAAATTGAAATTACATAGAGTAAAAGAGGAAACAGCCAAACGCCATTCGGACACGCTGTTATGACCTCTGTCTCAACAGCAATACTCGAACGTTTTGCAGATTTGTTGGGTATTTTTCAATTTAGGTTTACCTACTTCTGTAAATTCCGTCAGGTGTCTTTAGTTTGCTTTGGTTGACATCAACAAAACTTTTACTGTGTAAACAATATGGATTCCTTTCTGAGTAAACTTATATATCCTAAGTATATTATCACTTACGTGTAACCCGAATTCCATTCTAAATTGTCCATGAGGCTCCATGCGGTGTATCCAATAACAGGATTTCCGTCAACATTGATAGCCTGTAACAGCCCTGTCAAAAAGTCCTGAAACAGAAAGTACATGTCCAATCAATTCATTACATGTTATAGCAACTTGCCGTTTTGTTAGGTGTTATGAATTTCATTTTAATAACAACTAGGCAAAACAAAATAAAGGCGTCATAATTACTTACTGATAATTGTTAATAATACTGAATACCAAAAAGGTTTTAGGAGATTCTGTATTTCTTTGATTCCCGGGTTTCTATTGTTTACTTGGTATAATTGTGTGAGTAGGGATTCTCGAATGTCAAGAACACTAAAGTAATTATCATAATCCATTTAATGTGTGAAAAATTTCAATAATCCAGCCTTTCAACTGGTTACGATTTGGGTAAAACAATTTTCTCTTCTCTCAACTCCGCTGTAAATGTATGGACAAGAAAGGCTTTGGTTCCTTCTGACCGTACTCATTTACACACATTTACAGTAGATAATCGAATATCCGAATACCGATCAACCGAAATATCGATTAACCGAAAACATTTGTTAGATTTAGCATCAATACAATGAGTGCTTGTTCTGAAGGAAAAGAAAACTTTGAACTTCTTTTTTAAAAATAAATAAATAAACAAAATAAAAAATAGGCTAACTTTTATGGCAATTTTGAATTAATCAAACAAAGTTAGTACTGTAATTTATTCTTAAGATTGTCTTATTTGTAAAACACATGCTACGCAATACAGTACCTTCACCGTATACAATTTTGCCTTTAATACGTATCAGTGTTCCTTGCTTTAATTTTTCTCCTTTTACACTGGTACAGATTTGGTAGTTACTGATCTGTTACCCGAAAAAATTATGCATCCGAACACCCTCAGTTCCTCAATTGTTTCAATTAGTGGATGCAACTGTAACAACATTTAAGCACATGGAGGCAATGAATATGGCCACCTTATTTCTGTTTCTAGCCTAATACTAATCCCTAGGAGTCTCAAAACTTCCTTGGTCAAAGCACCACCTTACTTCATTTCACATATTGTGTTAGTATCTAAACATGCGACTTACAGGTATTTGAGAAATACTTAGTTAGGTTCCTTTTAGTTTCACTCACCGTGTAGAACTCAATGCGTTCAGGGTCATTCAGACTATTGTCTGAACTGTAATATCCATTCTCGGTGACGAAGATAGGGTATCCGGGGTACTCCGCTGTGATCCAGTTGAGTAATGACCGGAAGCCCTGGCCAGAAGCCTGTAAGGGGTAGGCATTCATTTAGAATACATTTTCACATGTAATTAATCAGATGTCGACGGGCAGTAAAGTCCCGAAACCACCCAAAGAGACTACGGTAGTATTTTCTCCAAAGTAGCAGTTGCAGCTGAGCCTCAAAAATCATCAGATCGCAACCCATTACGTTGAGTATGAGTTTTTGATAAACTTCAATAAGTTTATGAACAAAATATAATCGCTGTCATTTAACTGAAAATTTTGTTTATATCGACTGTTAGATATCCGGTTTTGTTTAAGATACTTTCGAAGAAAAGATAAAGATTCTCTGCAAGATTGTTTTTATTCTTTTCACTAGTGGCATAATCAATAATTAACAATTTTTTTCTAAGCAAAGCAAAATTCATGACCTCAAAGATATTAATGATGTATGCATTGCAGAGCAGATTTAATGTTTATGACAGCTTGCAATGTTGTATACAAGAGATTATAATACACACATCACACATTCCTCTGCCACAGTATTTGTGATTTGCAGAGTATAGATGTAGATTAATCGGACTAGAAATTTCAACAATCCTGTCACTGATATTCGCGCAAAATTACGTCATGCAACTTCTTAAAATGGAACTTGGTTAACATGAACTAGTTATTACCTCATTTTAAGATCTTCTACTGACGAGATTTTCTGTTGTCATACACCGTGCGTGGTGGGTGAACGGTTAATGTTCTGGCCTCGCATTCGGGAGGACGCGGGTTCGAATCCCCGTCCGGGTAGCCAGATTTGGGTTTTCCATGGTTTCCCCAAATCACTCCAGGGGAATGCCGGGATGCTTCCATCAAAAAGACCATGACCGAATTCCTTTCCGTTCCTTGCCCCAATCACATACCGCCTCTAATGACCGCGCCGTCGACGAGGTGTAAAGCCCAGCCAAAAAAAACGTTTTGTCATACATAGGAGAACTGGCCTGTCTGTGTGAATCAATAATATTTATTTTGTGCCTATAATAAGGCCTTCCTTGTACTCCAAGAACTTTAATGCTCGCTAGTTCTATATTACAATAATTTGCATATTTTGTATGTTACCCACAAACTTACAAATTTTAGAGGACTTGACTTTCGATGAAACTAAACGAGATGCCACTAGCCATAAAAAAAATTATTGATTTAATAAAATGTACTATTTTGTATATATAACGCAATGCTTACCAGAGATGACGGCGGCTTGGAACAACAAACACAAGTAACGCAATATTTCGGTGGTTAATCTTTTCTTGCAAGTAGGGGAAAAAACTAGACGGATTTAGATGTGCACACACTGGAGTTTGGCTGATGAATGAATATGGTATGGCATAGGTGATGTGATGGTAGAGGGGATGAAAAAGTTCATAATCGATAATGATGCAGGTGTATAATCTTTGGAAGTGAAGGAACATTACCAACATAATTAATGTGCTAGGATATAAATATTGAAATTTTTGTAAGAGAGAAAGATTTAATATAAGATCTATAAAACATTAGCAGTATTAATAATAATGATCATAAGCGTTGGGTCTACTGGGAGGGACTTACTGGAAACTAGCCCGTACCCGCGACTTCGTAGGCGTGGATTAAGAATTCTTTGCCAGAATTAAATATAGAAAGTTGTTGGTAAGGAAGGATTTGTCCCAAACAATATCGAGTCGGAATAATATGACAGGAAAGCTAACACTATATCATTGTACCGTCGAACCTGTCTCTTGAAGACAATCAATTTCCAACATATTTCTGTCACCATTCGATAAGGTCTCAAAATTTCGTGACTACAACTGTTAATCATACTGGAAAAAATATCCTGTGCCCTTCATACAGATTTCCTTATAAAATTCCATCACAACGATACAGTAATTTAGTCGTCAAAACGTAACAAAAAGACAGAGACTTACTTCCGTATTTATAAATAATATTACTGTAGTTCACACTCACACACTGACTGCGAACAACACCTGAGGGATCATTATAACGTAAAAAAGTGTACACCTACAACATTACAAGACTACCTACGATTTGCCTTGCATTGCACTCGTAAGTTTCTAATATCTGCAGTTTAACATTCAATCCGAATAACCTACGGCCCAGGCGTGACTCTTACGATGAAAAACAATTTTTAAAAATCTCAGCCTCCACGGAGATTTGAACCGGAGACCACGACGTTCGTAAGCAAGCGCTTTAGCCACTGAGCTGCAAGCCCACTTCACGGAAAAACGGTACGGAGACGTCCACATCCAACGTGTCTGTCTATCGCCGTATTTCGAAGTTATGAGACAACATGTGTTATTTATACAGATAATTTTTCAACCAAATGTAGACAGTATTTTTCTCCTTGTTTCAAAGGATAAGTGTGCAAAGTTTCATCGAGATAGGATGAAAACTGTTAATTTGTATGAAGAACAAACAAAGTCCAGTGCCCTCCCTACAGATTTTCTCGTCAAATACCGTCAATATCGGTATAGGCATTTAATTGTCAAAACGTAACATAAGACAGAGACTTACTTCCGCATTTATAGTATTCCTACTGAAGATTACACACACACTGACTACGAATCACCCCTGATGGATCAATATAACGTAAAAAAAGTGTACATCTACTGTATTGCAAGACTACCTACGAATTGCCTCAGGTTGCACCCCTACCTTTGTGATATCTACAGTTTATAATTCATTCCGAATAACCGACGGCCCAACCGTGACTCTTACGATCAAAATCAATTTTTAAAAATCTTATCCTCCACGGATATTTGAACCGGAGACCACGACGTTCGTAAGCAAGCGCTTTAGCCATTGAGCTGGCAGTCCACTACACGGAAACACGGTACGGATACGTCCATATTCAACGTGTCTGTCTATCGCCGTATTTCGAAGTTATGAGACAAAATGTGTTATTTATACAGATAATTTTTCAACAAAATGTGGACAGTATTTTTCTCCTTGTTTCAAAGGATAAGTGTGCAAAGTTTCATCGAGATCGGATTAAAACTGTGGATTTGTATGAAGAATAAAAAACAAACAAACAAACAAATAAACAAACAAACAAACAAACAAACCAACAAACAAACATACATTCATCTTTATATATAAAGATAGAGGTCTGGAGGGAACTTATTCGAGGTTGAGGCTGGGAGGATGGCTGGTGTCAAGGATATTCTAGTAGGCTAGTTCCCATCTGCGTAGTTCAGTCGAGGTTGTGGTCTCAGGAAAAACTCTGTTGACCCTAACTGTAAAGCAGTTGTTGAAATTGTTCAATTTTGAGAAACTGTCATCTTTTGCCACTGGGTGTGATACATTGCTTGTATGTACTGTTTGCCTGTGCTCGTTCATTCTGATGGCGAGTGGATCAGTGGTGAGGCCTCGTACGAGCTAGTACAATATACGCATGTGAGTTGTGAGATGTATTGTGGAGCAGGTGGCATGTCCCATGATAGGGAAGGTTTCACCTGTGGTCGGATTGGAGTAGGTGGTAGTGGCCGGGTGTATGCGTATGTTTGTTCATAAATACTCGCCCCGTAATTCCCCCAACCCAACACATCAATCATTCCCACGCAACAGACCCCGCTCCAAAACATGCAGCATGCACCCTGCAACCACCACCTACTTCAGTCCGACCACAGGGAAATCTTTCTCCATCGTTGGACATGTTACCTGCAACGATATTAGTGGAGGCTGTGGTTATGTTGAAATGCAGCAGGACCAGAACTGTTCCTCGATAAAGTACTTTATTCTAGTCTCTAACAAAGAAAAACGTTCTTAATGATTATTTGCCTTATCACAAGTGCTCATGGCTAGTTATTCCATGCGATTTACTACTTCAAATTCCTTGATAAAAGTCCACTGAATAATCGCAAACGTAAAGGAAAAGCCGCAATTTCGTGAAGTGTCGTCTGCCAGCTATATATAAATTTTGTAGGTTTTTCGCTACCATTTTCTATATTGTTCTTTTCGTCAAATGTTTAATTTGGAGACGATCATATTAAACCATGACAGTTAGATGTTTGGCCTGTACACTACCGTCAGAATTTTAAAGTCACGATTTTCGTGCACACAGTAGAAAAGGCATAGTCAATGGCAATGTTTACAGAACCCTAAGAGTAATATCGAAAGTTTAATCTGATGAATTGTTTGGAAACTAATTCTGAATAACATCATATAAAAACCTTGCAAAATATTTTTACGAATGCTTACGTAATTGATGTGTTTATTTGTGATGGAGTGTGCAGTATTAGGGTGTCAAACATAGAAGTTGGAGGAAGTGGAATGGAGGGAGCTAGAGTTGCAACTAGATTAGTAACTGATGTCATAAAGAAGATAAATTGGGATTCATTGGAAGACAGTACGAGGGTGAAGAGAGTGCTGAAAGGATATTGGTAAAAAATTATGAGCATTGAATGTAAGGTAAGAAATGACCATGGCCACAAACTGGCACTCGATTTCAGATATAAAGGAAAGCGAAAATTTTCAATTTTGGGTATGCGAATCAGGGATTTTAATAGTTTAACAAACACTCTAAAGTAACTTTAAATTGCAATTGGTGAAGGGTAAAAGTAGCTGTTTTGGAAATTACACTCAAAGAACTTAAGGTAAAATTTAATAACAAAAGGGGAAAATGATATGTAAGGAAATTGCCATCGTAGGTTGCACTCCATCACAAATAAATTAAATTAAATCTCTGGTCAGGATTGTATTAAGAATCTTTGGTACTTTTATTGTGAGGTTAAGGAAAAATTATTATTTCCTGTTCCAGCCCCTGGCCACGTAGTGTCATATTAAAGATTTTTAGTTAGAGCTTAAGCTTTTAAACAATGAAAACCCCATCAAAATCGGTTGGGTAGTTTTCTGGTGATGCCATTTCAAACAAACAGATAAATACAGTCCGCTTCGGATTTACGTGTGCAAAGAGATGAACCAAATGTATCCAGACATCTAAGCTGTAAACTACTTACCAGGGCTTCATCTCTTCAACTACCGGTATTACTTTGTTCGTAAGTGATGAAGATAATTTCAGATCTGATAGCCTCCGGATACACCGTTGTTCAGAAATCGGTTGGCCAATCCTAGTTTAGCACGGACAAAGAGTTGTTAAATTTTTGTCTGCTTTGTATTGTACTCATAAAATCCGTTAGATGTTTCACCACTGGCTTCACTCTTTATATTGGGCAGTAACACGAACATTAAATGATACCCTTTTGGCTGAATGAGAGTGACAACTTACACCTGTTACCTTAGTGACGGAATATACGAGAGTAACTAACTAATCGATATTACTCACCTCGTTCGTCACCACGACGACTCCCGTGTCGCGTTGCATCGACGGCGATATGCCAGTTTCTCCACTCGTCACAGTCTGCGTGAAGTAGTTGTTGACACCGAAAAAATCAGCGGTTCCTGTAAATCAACGGAGTAATTCTTCAAACTTTGGCTGAACCGTAGAATCATTCAGTAGAACAATCAGCATGTCTTTCAAACGGAGTTCAGCAACAACAAAAAATATGATTTATAGCTTTACGGGCTATGCCGCGTCGGTTATTGGATTATCTAAGTTTTCGACTCTTATAGTCCTGCCTTCAACAGAGATACTGTGTATATTTATGTTCACATAGCAACAGTCACCAAGCATCGCAGAGGAAAAGGCCGCTATCTTCGTTGATATTGTTGGAATTCCTTAAGATTTCTGCTGCCAACAACATCAACGAAGATAGCGACCTTTTCCTCTGCGATGCTTGGCGACTGTTGCTATGTGAACATTAATATACACAGTATCTCTGAAGAAGGCTGAAGTATAACATGGAGGAAGGAAATATATGGAGGAGAAATGACGTTAAATCGGTGAAGCAGGCTCTAAACTCTCCCGCATGGCGGCAGCAGCGGTATTGCGCTTCCAAACATTGTGATGTTCCCAGTATATCCCGAAAACTAAGCAAGATATCGAAAAATTTTATTCTTTATTTTCGATTTGTCTCGTCGTGTTACATAAGAATCGATCATTAAATTTGACTTTTGCGAAATTTTTCTTCTCCATTTCAACCTCACTTTTGATACAGTATATCTCTAGAACTAGGTGAGATATCGAAACTTTTTATTCTTTTTTTTTCATTTGTCTCGTCTTTTTAAATAGGAATCCATCATCAAATTTGACTTTAACCAAGTTTTTCTTCTGAATTTCAACCAAAACCATTTCACATTTGGGACAGAATATCTCGAAAACTAAGCAGAATATCAAAAAATTTTATTCTTCATTT
Organism: Vandiemenella viatica; assembly: GCA_031002005.1. NCBI lineage: Eukaryota > Metazoa > Arthropoda > Insecta > Orthoptera > Morabidae > Vandiemenella > Vandiemenella viatica. The sequence continues at coordinate 140,472,709 of JARYHS010012519.1, read as the reverse complement.
TTTATTTGTCATATCGAGTTACATAATAATCCATCACCAGATATCGGCGTCACCTTTATCCTAGAGTCCCCTTGAGGTTTTTGTACAAATTCCCCGTGTCTGTATGGAAGCGGCCATGCCCCCTCCACTCCGGCCATGCCCCCCCCCACTCCTCCTCCGCCCTGCTTCACTTCAATGCGTGGTGAAGGTCTCTTGCGTCGTCTCCATATATTTCCTTCCTCCATGGAGTATAACAGCCGAAAGCTTAGATAATCCAATAAACGACGCGGCATAGCCCGTAAAGCTATAAATCATGTACAAAGACGGCCGCGTAAGTCTTAAGAAACATTTAAGAAAAAATATTTTTGTAAGTAATTTTATTGAGAACAAAAAATTACCAACGCGAGAGGAAATCATGTAAAACTGTTTATGATAAATTTATTAGCTTTTGCAGCCATAGGTTATGTTTTAAAATGACGGCATAATTTGTCGTTCATCGTGACGAAGCAAACACTCTGACGAAACTATACGCTTTTGAACTCAAAACAGGATCAACCTGCAAGACAATCCGTAATAATTTATGCTTCAATCAGATTCCTTTACTAAGAAATAGCTATACTCTGTCTCCGTTGCACCGTTTTGTTCACGTTTTGTCGAAACTTAGTCGGAACACCGACTTCAAGTTTGATTATATTGCGCTGGGAGTCCTATTGCGCTTAGAGGGTTTAGAAATTTTCTGCATACTTGCTGGTGTTATTTTGATCAACCACGGGGCTTATGGAAGTATATGTCACCTAATACACATTAATTTTGGAGAAAACGCTTTTTGTTGACGGCAGAACTAAAATGGACCATTCTCAGACACAAGAGTTCTCTCTATGTGTTATTTGTGAAATCGACCTGAGCACAGAGGAAGTTAGGTCTGCTACCCCGGCTCCTTACATCGACTATATGACCTTATTTGCAATCACACCAGGGAGAAACGAAATTAATCAACTAGTGTCATCTGTGAATATCAGTTAAATGTGCTAATTCTATGCTACTCATACGTTTTAGTTTTTCTGGCCATATCACCTTTGATGTTCTGGCTAGAGTTTTCGCGTTCTTTGTTTCAGCTTGTTACACATTAAGGGAATGAATCATATACCTTCTTGAAGCATTTCATGAAAAAAAAACCCAAAAAAACCAGGCTTATTGTAACTTAAACGTCATCAAGAAGGTTGATTGGAGTCACCGTTAGTTTTCGCTAGGGGTAGAAAACTGTTTACGCGTTTACTTCAAGATTTTAATGGAACTGACATTTAAATTAGCTCAAAGACGGAACTATGTTGATTACAATGATCTAAACCCTATGAATATTACACTTCAATGATGTGGCATGTGACTGAGGTGTTTCCGTAATACCGACCTTGTAAGTACACTCTTTGGCAAAACAATTGACTGTGGGCGCCTGAGACTAAGTCCCTTATTTCGCACAATGTGGCATCATTGCGGGATTTAACTCAGAGCCATCTGCCATTCATTTCCTTAAGTCAATGCCTGGAACAAACTCTCCAGTGATGCTACATGGTGCAAAATAATTTACTTAGTCTCAGGTTCCCACAGTCAATTTTTTTTTGCCAAAGAGTGTACACTGAAAGACCACCACATTTCGGCGAGTGATGTCTATGTATCCATTGTCAACTTCACAATAGTTGTAGAGACATCGCAGCAGCCATTCACTCGAATGAAAACAGACGCATAAATAATAGTAATTCTTGGGCTTTATCAATCTTCCCAACTTTTTCTGGAGTTATTTCTAAGAATCTGGTAACACGAATGTATCTGTTGATTGGAAAATGTAGCGCAGTCAGAACTGACCAGTAGAGTTAGCTTAGTGATATATTTTTTAGCAATACGTTTGTCATATGTGGAAGGCCAGTGATCTAAACTACCATATAGGACGAACTCACCTCTGATGTATTCGACCTCCTCCTCTGTGAATGTCGGCAGCCTCGACCTGGGTCGTCCCTCTGCAGCGCTGTTGGCGTCCACCCTCTCTCTCACCACGGCAGGGTAGTCACCCTCGGCAGAGTAGATGGGATGTGCATACAGACCAGCCTGAAACCGGGGAAAACCTATCATATTATATGAAAGTCAGTACTTGCACTAAAAAAACGATGTTCTTACCAACATTTACAATTTAAGGGATAAACAAAGCAAAAACAGTTTCACAGTTCTGATTATAGTCACTGAGTGGTGACGTAATGCCTAGAGGACAGTTTCAAATCAAGAACACAGTACCAACATCATAAAATTCCATGTAGTTCATTTCTACAGTATATCTATGTTCTGAGTCTGATTTACGCAAAAAAAGTTTGACAGGAAGACTGTGCTTTTAATTGAATAATAATTCTTGCCCATATAAGTTCGCAACAAGACGGGAAAGAAGCAAAATCGAAAATCTTTCTTACGGCTCTTGACGCTCTCTTCTGTTACAGCGGAAATAAATTGTATTCTACCACAACGAGCAGTACCAACATATCACTCTTATCAGTTGTTTACATGTCATGCTGCACTTCTTTGCAACACTAACTTTTAAGTTTGTTGACCATCTGCTTGTGATAGGAAAGAACAATTGTTATCTGAGCGTTGATTTACAATCGAGCCAAACGCCACCTTTGAAAACCGACTGAATTGTTCTATAGTGCGTAATCTTGGCATTGACAGTCCGTACAACGAAGATTATAATCAAAGGGCTCACTATTTTTACCAAAAAACATTTTGAAAAAAAAAAATCCTGTTACTTACATGACATAGACGATTATCTTTTTCCTGTATGTCACAGATATTTTGTCACACTTATTAAAATATAGGCAGGTCTAATTTCTGCCGCTGACATTGTCTCCATCTACCAGACAAGCTCCTGTATGTCTTTTTGCCGTCGTCTTGTAAATTACCGCAATTTCATGGTCACCAGTCACCAAATCCGTTGTCTTGCTACACTTCGGTCACATGTGTGGTTTTCTGCTCCTTTAAGAGTTAACGTGACGATATATTTTCAGATTTTTAGTCTAAACCTAAGGTTTCAAACTGTAAAATCCCAATAGAAATCTGTTAAGTAGATTTAACGTTATGTCAAAAGGTTTAATGTTCAGAGTAAATCAAGTTCAGGTTCTAGATGAGAGCGTATTTCACAAGTGAGAACGGAGGGTTTTAAACCGTGGATACCCAGTCAATATCAGTTCAGTAGTTTTCGCTTTATTCTAGAATATAGATAGTTTAAAGTTCAGGACCTGTGCCTGTATCAAATCACTCAACTTCATAAGTGATACCTCAGACTTTAATTCTGACCCTAAACTTTCAAAATGTGAAACCCCATAAAATTCTCTTCAGTATTTGTCGATGATAATGGAATCAGACAAGGCCCTGTGACAGATTGACGACTGTATATGTTCGCACTAGTTTGCTCCTACTTTTTGGCAATAAATCAATGTCACTCTTTCTCCCTATTTCTCTTTTCCTTTAGCTATTTTTTACTGCAAATTCTATTATCTGTTTTTTTTTACACGTACATTGAATTGGTAAGCTCTGTCTGCGGCCTCTATGTCCTCTTCGGAGTCGCTGGCTGGAAGAACTGCACTAATGCTGAGTGTGATTCCAACAGAACCTGAAACGAGTTTATTTGCTCAAATACTACAGCTTAAACTTCTACACAGAAAATTAATTTTTACAAGTATTAAAAATAAGCACTATATGTAATGACATGAAATAAATTGTAAGACATTAAAATGACATCTGAAATCATATGAACTGTGTCTAAGAGATATAAGAACAAAGTTCGTGTACATTAATTACTTTTCAGTTGTGATGAATAGCTAGTAACAACCTTCAGTTTTCTCCCACAATCCATTTGATTCATAAGTCCACACCTTGTCACTTTTGGTATAGTGCTAATAAACATTTCGCTAATTAATTCGTTCGTCCTGTAATCAGATAATGATGATTACCTTTAATTACTTCGTCCTCCAATTCACATGTTGCTGTCGTTGGTTACCAGGTAGCTTTCCCTTCCACCTGATTACTACTGGTTTTGAATGGATTAAATAGTTCTATAAAATGATAACACCGACGGATCACTTTTCACTTCATATTTATTTATCCGTGAGCTCCAAGACAACATTACAAGTGGATAAGGAACTGGACTCGTCCAAAGATACTAAAGCACAAATTCATTTTGACGCCGACTGAATACATGAAACTGTAACTAAGCGGTAACTCTAAGTAAGTAAATAAATGCTTGTCATTCAGAATAATAAAAATAAAGTCGACTGAGTTTCTCGAGCGTTGACAATGTGGTCAAACATCTAAACCATACTAAACCAATTAGAACTACTACAAAATTATTCACAATCATTATGAAACACCCGGAAATGAAAATTAAAGATATTTACAGGTATTTACACTCAAACATATCAACATAAACCAGTGTAAACAGTTGGGAATTGTCCTCCAAACATCGTGGCTGACATCATCACACACAATTACAAACGTTTAATTAACCGCGTAGCTCAGGCGGCAGAGCGTCTACCTACGGCCAGGTGGATCTGGGTTCGATCCCCTATGAAACAGAATTTTTCTTAAAGCAGAACGTCCGGAACGGCTCCCCAATCAGCCTGCCATCCAATGACTACCGTGGGGGAAACTCCGCGAGGGGGTAAAAGAAAATGGAACGGACCGTGTCGTTGACTCCAGCACGTTCCATTCTAGTGCCTACGGTCAAGAAATAAGAAGCTCTACTGCCACTAATCCTATGGGAATACTGCTTGGAAGGTGTGAAAACCCAGTACCTTACCTTTACATAATACTCTCCTTGTTCGTATTACCTATCATTTACACAGTTACATGATGGATATACACAAATTCGCAATTAATCACACCAAAAATACACAAATACACAGTTATTCAACTCTCATTTTGTTATACATCATTCTTAAAATAACATTGCATAAAAGGGCTATGTCTGAGGGCTATTATAGTGCTGCTTTCAGCATTTTATAACCTAGAAGGGAGTTCAATGAAAAAAAAACTGGTTCCAGTCTATTTTACTACAAACGTCACTCTCCAAGAGGCAATATCTCCAATCTCGTTTTAGATTTGTAACAGTACTTGTGCTCAGAAGTCCAATCGCTGATCTTTACAAGCTCAGACAAAAGTGTTTTGCTCACCGTTCTGTGTGGCCCGGTACTGTTCGTCGTAGAGCCTGTAGACGCGTGCATGCGCCTGAATGAGTGTATGGGCTGCCATGTAGTCTCCAATGCCAGACGCGTTCTGACTGGGGGCTTGGCCTGCATAACTAGAGTAACCCTGGACAAATGCTGCCGGCTCGTTGAATGTGATCCACCACCTCACCTGCGTAAAAATCACAATATACTTATTACATTGCCACAGAATCTATCTCGTATATAAAGACTAATATATGTATGTTTGTTTGTTTGTTCTTCATACAAATCCACAGTTGTCATCCGATCTCGATGAAACTTTGCACACTTATCCTTTGAAACAAGGAGAAAAATACTGTCTAGATTTGTTTGAAAAATTATCTGTGTAAATAATACATGTTGTCTTATAATTTCGAAAAATTACTGAACGGCGATAGACAGACGCGTTGGATATGAATGTCTCTGTACTGTTGCTCGTGTAGCGGTCAGGTAGCTCACTGGTTAAAGTACTTGCTTACAAATGTTTGGGTCGTGGTTTCCGGTTCAAATCTCCGTGGAGGCTAAGATTTTTAGAAATTGTTTTTGATCGTAAGAGTTATACCTGGGCAGTCGGTTATTCGGATTGAATGTTAAACTGTAGATATCACAAAGTTAGAGGTGAAATGCGAGGCAAATCGTAGGTGGTCTTGCAATGCTGTAGCTGTATACTTTTTTGCATTATATTGATCCCTCAGGGGTGATGTGTGATCTGCAGTAATAATACTATAAATGCGGAAGTAAGTCTCTGTCTTTTGTTACATTTTCACAATTAAATGCCTATACCAATATTGACGGAATTTGACAAGAAAATCTGTAGGGAGGGCACAGCACATTTTTTCGGTATGATTAACAGCTGTAGTCACGAAATATTGAGAACTTATCGAATGGTGACAAAGAGAGGGATGTGTGTGTTAGTCTGTAAAGTTACGTCGCTTGCTCAAGCTATGCTTCTCGCGCATTATGTTAGTGTATAATTTGTTACTAAATTTCGTTTAGAGAAAAAACGTATTATGTAGTATAGATGTCGATTTTCCCTGTCCTTTTACTTTGTGTCTGCTTAAATATTTCTGGCACCAGTTTGTTTTGCCTTCTTTTTTGACATACATTGCGGGCGTAAACTGGCCTAAGTTGTAGCTCTAGCAGAGCACGACCAGCTAAAGTTATTAGAACCCAAGAATCGGATAGGCATGCTGAAGAAATAAGAAAAGTCCAAGCTGAAATAAAGCTGCCCTTAGTTAACACCCCCCCACACACACACACACACACACACATCCCCTCACAATCGTTTGTTTTTAAGTATGTTGGAAATTGATTCTCTTCTAGAGACAGGTTCGATGGTAGAATGATATAGTGATGGGTTTCCGGTCATATTATACCGACTAGGTGTTGTTTGGGACCAATCCTTCGCTACCAACAACTTTCTATATTCAATTCAGACAAAGAAATTCTTAATCCACGCGTGCGAAGTCGCGGGTATCAGCTAGTCTTTAATAAATCGCAGTAAGTACCGCCAAATACTGTACTGGATACGTGAAGTATAAAGATATTTCACAGATGAATGCAAACAGCAGGATGAAATAGCTTCTTTAAATTACACGCCTTCTCAACAAAACGATAGTAACTTATTTTCAGAGATCTAAATTGATATGATATGTTCACTGTATCTGTGGAAATGTAAACTTTTTTCTGTTAGTTTTGTCAGAGGTTTGGCAATATGATTTCAATCTTTGATGACGTCCATCACGTTGCGCATGAATTCCTTATCATAGAAGGTCTGTAGCTGACACAATTAGTTGAAAATTTAAAATATTTCAGTAAAATGGAAGAAGTTAAAAATAAGTTTTATAAAGTACTGCAGTAGGATAATTTTTTTAAAAAAAATGACAGTAGCTTCAAATTATGTAATGTATAGTATAGCAGACACAAAATCTAGTGGCTTGAGTTAACGTACTCACCCTATCCCCAAAGTTGTCGAATAGAACTCTAGCGTACTCGACGAAGTAGTCAGCAATGAGTGGGTTGGGCCAGCCTCCAATGTACTGTAGAGCTTGAGGTAGGTCCCAGTGGTACATAGTCACCTGCACAACGTTAGGTCCATTATCATTGCTTATATTATGATAAACATGTCGTTCATTCGTATTTAAAACTAACAACAGACCTTCTCTTAAGGAAGTACATTCTTCGACTTTTATTGTTATAAATCCGTAGAATGTAATAGAGCATAATATATGGAAATCATTTTTTTTCCTTTCTTATTAAGAAAATACTTTGAAATTGTAACGAGAATTGTACAAAAACTTTTCTGAAATGCAGTAATTCTATATTCTCTTATAAATGTAACAAACAACTTTAAATAATAGCAGTACAGGTAATAGAAAGCTTCTGTATAATTGATGGAAATCCATCAAAGCTAACAAAATAAGGAGCAATTAAAATTTCTTCAATTAGTTGTGATTGTAAAATGATAAAATGTACAAATTTAAGATTGCAGCAAGTGTTCCCATAAAACGTTTGGTGTCCTACTTAAATCTTTAAAGCCACCAGTATGAATTGTGAACTAAGAGCCAGCGAATAAAACCCTTCTTTCAAAATTTTTGAAGGAATAACAAGCATTCAATAATGTAACATACTTAACCAATTTATATGACGTAACAACCACGCTCAACCATATCTGAAGTCCACCACCCTTTCATTGTCATATTTCATGCCCATCATTCCCGAAAGTCGAATTAAAACTGATCAAGAATTTAAACAGATTCCTTTCATCACGTTGTAGTATATCATGGTTTTATTTGGTTGTTTGTTGTACGTCAGGGAAAGACGGCAAAGACCTTCAGCGGTAAACTGCATCACCCACGAACCACCTGAGCATGTAACTCAACCTCTCAGTGTTCTGTCAAATGGTGTACCTACTTAATTTTAACTAGATCCACCAATAAGTGGTCATTAGCTCTTATTACCACCGCTGCTTAATAGTTTGACATGGTTCCAGAGCAGGGGAACAAACATTCCTTAACAGTACGGCCAGCAGACCATTTGTGCTAGCATCCTCGGCACCGCTTTCTAAGTACTATGTCATCTATGCTTGCATAGGTTAAGTAAATTGACATTGCACTTAGGAATTTACCAGAGTTGAGAATATTTTAATGCTGCGCCTTGATGTGGTTGGTTGTTTTTGTTCTTTTATTATTCTTTTTGTCAGAACAAACCTATTATTCCAATCTCTGAATTATGCTTGCTTCAGACTACTTCCTCTACAGTTTTTTAGGTGAATGCTGGAATGTTCAGGGTTATAATTCCCAGTATAGTTGTCTTGCTGAATGTCAAGACTAGTTCCGATGACTTTTGCTTCTAGGTTGCATACTGGCACTCACCACTTCAAGGTAATGTTGGAAGGTTGACTCATATGCTGTAACATTCTGTTCGCTGTCAAAAAACTACGTTTGGCAGCGCGCGTAATCACCACTGCTAATGTCCTCATGTTATTTTGTTCAGTTTTAAGCACGTGGTTAACTTAAATGGAATGAACTCTTATCTGGCAACATCACTATCACCATTTACCCTAATATAGGTAATATGAGGTTAGAGCCATTAATTTTTCCGTAAATATGTATTTTACTACGATACGTTACCACTTGAGCAAACTAGTTCTAATACCACACAAGAACACTGAGTGGAATTAAGAATATTACGGAAAAATTATTCCACGGCTGTTTTTCCAATCACGTTGCTTATACAATTGCAAGAAGACAGTATCGAGTGAATTTATATGGTTAACGTAAATTATGAAACATGTGTAAGTAAGTGTTCAAAAAAATGTTACTGACCTTTCTAGAGGCCAGTAGATGACGCATTATTTTTTTTAATCATTCGCTAGATCTTGCTTTTGGTTGAATTCTCTGTTGCCTTTAATTAATGGAAACAATTTTATCACAGAAAATTTGTTTTCCTGGAATTGGATACATTTCATAATGCCAAAGAAAATAACTGCCTTCAAAATAACTATAGTATTAATGGCTGTTTTGTAAGTGGAGGAGGTTTTACAGCAACATATAAAGACCACTATTAAATAAATTTAATTCGACCTCCAGCATTTTGCGCGTGTTTTCAATGGTCATCTGTATAACGGTGATAACGAAATGCGAATATTTTTTATAAAAAAGTATTTAAGAATTGTTTTGCTGTAGCGCATATAACTTTTATAAGTTTCGAACTGAAATATAAAGAACATAGGTTTCATTCTTCAATTAATTTAATTTAATTTAATTGCCACCGGAGCACACGCTCCGGTGGCAATTTCCCTACACACCCAACTTCCCCCTGTCCTACACTCACCTACATTTGCCCTCAACAAATTTTAACTTTAAATTATTTTAACGTTTTCGGTAGGTTATTCATCATTCCCCTTTGTAACTCATTCCAATCCCTGACACCCTTACCTAAAAAAGAAAATCTTCCCACACCCTTGTGCCTGAAATCGAGTGCCAGCTTGTGGTCATGGTCATCTTTTCCCTTCCATGAACTACTTTTTCATACCTACTGCAATATCTTTCCATGCCTCATCGCCAGTATACGCCCTGTACACTCCCATTACCCTCCTCATCCTCCTCCTGTCTTGCAATGAATCTCATTCCAGCTCCTTTATCATATCTGTCACTGATTGCATTCTGCGATAATTTCCAGAAACAAATCTAACAGCCCTTCTTTGCACCTTCGCCAACTCCTGTATTTGATACTCAAAATGTGGATCCCATACTACACTACCATATTCGAGCAATGGTCTGACCAAAGTTTTGTCGCTTGAGATAAATAAAACTGAACCTCGGTGGTCTTGGCTGTGCCTAATGCTTGGTGTGAAATCCCAATGCGGTCCGTTAGCAGCGTTTCCGATATTTGTAAAGCAAACATTGTCATTGGTGAAGGTCAGTTTAAGGGATTATGAATGTACCACACGAGACCATAAATTGAGCACAGGACCTCTACAGTATCAATCTTTAATCATCCCACTGAGCAACCGCACATCCTGACGAACTCCCTCAGCGTACTAAAGAGCTTACAAAATACTACGTGGAATAGCCATACTGAAACTATTGTATTGGAAATTCTACAACAACTGAAACGGAACCGGGAACTTGGCATTACGACTACTCTGATGTGGATCCCATCTCACAGCGGCATCGAGCATAACGAACGGGTGGACGCCCTGGCAAAACAAGCTATCCATAAGGGAGAGGTAATCAACATGCAACTCCCGATCTCGGATATAACACATAACATCAAAGTAAGAGCCAAGGAAAAATGGAAAGAGGAATGGACGATCTCCTCAAAAATCAAAGCCTCGTATTATGCAACCATTCAACCGAGCATATCTCCAAAACCTTGGTTTTACAATTGGAACAGTAGCAGACGATTAATCACTGCGATATCGAGAGCCCGATTTAACCAAGGTAACTTCCCCAGCCACCTACACCGAATAGGGTTGAGAGATTCCCCATACTGCGACTGCTCAGACCAGACAATAGGAGACAGCAATCACATAATTTTTTCATGCAATAAATACCAACAACTCCAGGACCAAATGATGAAAGATCTTGCCAAGAACGGCTTCCCCCTTCCGACAAACGTAACCCTCCTACTTTCCAGCAACAACAAAGTAATACTTAGCATACTCGCCAGATACTTAAAAGATGGAGGGATAGAATTCTAACCAATCTTGGAAGTTAAAACAGGAAATGACTATACTTCAAACCTAAAGCGCAAACCACAGCACAACCCCACTTCCGCGCAAGCACAACAACTAGCTTGGCAAAATTAACAGTATCCTCACCAAATTACCGATTGAGGCCAACACCAGATAGATCAACCCTCTACAGATGATTTATCAAAGAAATACGGCGATTTAGACTAATCAATAGAAAATAATGGATATACAGAACCGACGATTACTAAGTCTAGTTGATGTATTGTCTAGCAACGCTATTTAGATTATGGTACTTAAGAAGGCACTTGAAATTTGAATATTGTAAATAGCATATTCATTCAACAAGATTGTAATAAGTTAACCTAATATAGATAAGGAAATGTGTAAATAGATAAGTTACGCAAATGGATGTAAGAAGCTTTGTAAAAATGTAGAATGGCTGTATGGTCTCAAACCGAATGCCAATAAAATAAAAAAAAAAAAAAACGCGCATCCTGGTACATAAACTTTACATACTAAAAATAAAAATATTCTCCCATATTGGTTTACCAATCAACCAATTATTATTAGTTCTCTGAACTTGCATTTTTAAGGTTCAAATTCCTGTCCGGTTATTTTAATTTCGTATTTTCACTGTATCATAACATAACTTGCGTTTTTTTTTTCAAATTATTCTTTAATACTGCTCATGGATAATTTCCTTCTTGTTCCAGATACAATTACTCAAAGACGCCGTAGTCGACTAAAACTACAACCACGTACGACAAAACTGATCGGCCACTTACCACTGGTTGTATGTTGTTGGCCAGCAACTCGTTGATGAGGTTGTTGTAGTAGTCGATGCCGGCTTGGTTGATGACATCCAGATCTCCAGTGGGTAGAATTCGCGACCACGAGATGGAAAAACGATACACGTCCGCCTGGAAGCCACATCAAACACTGTAGTCTCACTTCATTAAACAGTACTGAAGTGCTGATCACTGACGATTAACAAACGAAGGGAAATGATTGTCACAACCTAATACAGTCATAGCGTAGGGTCCGTGGTGCAGCTGGGTCAACAAGGGCCCCGGTGCAAAACATTTATTTTGGGCCCTCAGGTCAGATGGGCGACCTTTTTTATTGCTTTGTGTTGCTGGTAAGGGCCCCCTGAGCTGAGGATGGGGCCCTTGAGTTGTCAGAGGGTCCTTAGGTGAGGGGCTTCCTGTGTCTCAGGGGCCCCCTTAAACGACTGTAGAGCTAAAAAAAAAAAAATGTCGCCAGTTTGCCATGAAGGCTCGTGGGCCTCTGAACTGCGCTTGGGGGCCCCCAGAGGTACGCTTTGGTAGTAGCTACGCCCCTGCGTAGGGTACTCTTACACTTTGACCAGAGCGGTATAAGACCTGGAACTGGTTAACTAAAGCTGCAAGACAGCTAGATCGTAAATGAGGAGTATCGCTGATATACGTAAAACGCAGCAACATTGCAATGTATTTATACAGAATATTGAAGGTTATATACTTTCAAAGCTACCTATGTGGACCGTCAACATCCGGTAGGAGAAGGCGCCTTAAAAAGAAGAGCACGTTATACTTGTATGCCTGGAAACAATAGCTAAAGGGCCTTGTTAGAGAGAAAAATTTGAAAGTCTTCGTGCGAATGCTATTGACCACAGTGTTGCTAACCAGATCCTATTCCAGGGGTTTATGTTTCAGTTTCAGATATTGTCATTCCGGCTTTAACCAAGGGTAACTACACATAGATACAGACACATTTTACGTCTAGCTTGGTAGTAGTTTCTCTCTGTATTTATCTTATGGCATTAGAGTAATAGCGCCTCAGATCCGCACAGTAATTGATATTCCCAAATCCGAAAACCGAAATTTAAATTCACAAAGCATAATTGCCTGCATATGGATTTCAACATGCTCGAATTTCTATGCTCACTGATACTGAAAGTGATAATATCAGTCGCGGTCTAAGATGTAACTGGATAAGAGAAAGAGGTTGATGTATAGCAGGGATCCCCAAAGTGGTCGATACCGACCGCTTGGGGTCGATAAGCGATCTCCCGGGGTCGATTAATACTAAAGAGGATCAATTAAACTGTACATGAAAAAAATATGAATGCTCTACTAAAAATCAGGTCAATAAGTAAAATTAAAGTTCATCCTCTCAATTCTCGTCATGTGAAGTAAATGATGAAACTTTCAACAAATTACTTTTGCTCACTGAGGTAAGGCGGTTGTCAAGTGGTGATAGTTGCAGAGACTCATTCTAAGAGTGCCTTAGGAAGGTGGATTTATCGCTATGTGACAAGTTAAAACAGCGCAACAACCATTTGTTCTTTTTGGTAGGTCTTTATTTGAAATTTATTCCATCTATCCATAGTTTTGTTCTTATTTTTTGAGATTATAATAATAGTGGAAAGTATCTCGTTTTTCTGTTAATTTTATTGGGTGGATTTTATAAATTATTTCCTTGAGTTGTTATGCAGGCCTCCTTATTGCTTAGCATCAGAAATGCCAAAAATGATTTAATGTTTTTATTAAATACTTGTGGGGGTCGGTAAGAAGGCAAATACCCTATCAAGGGGTCGACGGGGTAAAAAGTTTGGGGACCCCCGATCTAGAGGAAAGATTTATGGAAACGTGGAGAATCGCAGTCAAAGCTTGGAAGTTTAGTCTGCCAGTGAATCAGTTACATCATACCGGTAGATGTGCAATTATTCAGTTTACAATATCTGTCAACAAACAAAAGCTTGTATTTTCTGTTTTTGTCCTTGAGGTCACATAAAAATGCATTTAGTTTCGTCGTACCGAGGTGGGTGGTGTAACGGTTAGCGTTCTGACCTCTCATTCGGGAGGACAGCGGTTCGAATCCCCGTCCGGGCAGCCAGATTTGGGTTTTCCATGGTTTCCCAAATCACTCCAGGCAAATGCCGGGATGCTTTCTTCAAAACGCCATTGCCGAAATCCTTCCCATTCCTTGCCCCCCATTCCTTCCCGCCTCTAAAGACCTCACTGTTAAGAGAGGTTAAAAAAAAAGTTTCGTCGTTGATTAATTTATATAGTCTTTAATGAAAATTATCTTCCTCTCAGTATCTAAAGGTATGTATGAATTTTTTGAGAGAAACGTAATAAATTGAATACAATAAATTAACAAAAAAGGTATTAATTTGACTAACTGTTGCGTTTTGAGCAAATATTCAGTACTTCTTCACGTTTCTTATATGCCTGTGTAGGTAAATTAAATGTGATACTACAATGGTCCATACTCACGTTGATTCCTACCAACATCTGGACGTCTTCCTGGTACTTGTGGTAGGAGTCGCACGCCACGTCACCGTTGTCTCCATTGGTGCCGAACTCTGGATGCTCGTGAAGCATGTAGTCCCAGATATTTACGCCCTTCCCTAGAAATGATAAAAATAATAATGTTCAAATAACAATGCCAGTTGAACTACGAAATAAAGATTTTCTTTGATGCAATCTTACTGTGAACGCTATTTAAAAAAATTCTCAGCCGTCTTATTGAGTACCCAATTTTTTTAAAAAAATTGCTAAAGGATTTGAAACGAAATTATTTAAGTACGATTTATTAATAGGATTCAAAGTTTTGCTCAATAGTGATTTAAGTTTTTATAAAAAAATAAAATAAAAGAAAACACTGAATTATTTTTCAGAACATTAACCACGTGCGAGCTTTACACTCAATTAGTATAGTTAATCAGCTGCTGTAAATTACCAAGATAGAGTGTGAAAAATCCTGTCGATTATTAACCTTACCATACTAATTGTGGATGGTAAATTGTAAGGAAAAAATTAGTTTGTGGGAAAATTACAATCGGAGCAAGTGCTCCATTGCAATTAATTATGAATTAAAAAATTAATTTAAATTGTTGAAGACTGCGTGTTTTTGGTTGATTCTGGCCCATGATAATCTCTAAACATATGCCAGCCGCCAGTTCTGATAATTTTTAATTATTATAGTTACTGATATGTAACCACAAAACAAACGGCAGGTATTGTTGTAAAGTCTAAAAAAAATGAAAACACGTTGTTCTAATCAAAATGCTACTGAATTCAACTAACCCCGTTTCTTGAATTACTTTTATGAAGACTTTTGTTGAATTTTTACAAGTTAGTAATATATTTCACAATATTTTATAACTTCCATAAATCTATACTAATATTATAAATGCGAAAGTAACTCTGCCCCTTGTCTGTCTGTTTGTTACGTTTCTTGGGCTAAACGGCTAATCCGATCGTGGTGAAATTTGACAAGGAAATACGATTCGGCATTAGGATTGACATAGGATACTTTTTCTGTATAAAGAGCACATATTGTCCTGTAATTTTGAAAATTGGCCGAAACGGCGGTAGACAGCGCATGGCATGTGTAAGTCTCCGTAGTGCCTTAATATACAGCGGGTTGGTATCTCAGTGGTTAACGCTCTTGCTTACTAATGTTTGGACCGTGCTATCCGGTTTAAATCCCAATGGGATCAAAGATTTTTAAGAATTGTTTTTGATCGTATGAGCCACCCCTGGACTGTCAGTTTTTCGGATTTCATGTTAGACTGTAGATACAACAAATGTAGGGGTGCAATGCTTGGCAAATCGTACGCGGTCTAACAATACTGTAGGTGTACACTTTTTACGCTGTATTGATCACTCAGCCGTTATTCTCCCGCAGTCAGTGTGTGTGTGATCTGCACTAATAATATTATAAATGAGTAAGTAAGTCTCTCTCTTTTTGTCACGTTTTGTCGACTAAATGCCTATACCGATATTGATGGACTTTGTACTTGTAGGAAGAACATAGGACATTTTTTTCGGTATGAATAACAGTTTTTGTCACGAAGTTTTGAGAACTTATCGTTCTTGCCTCGCATTCGGGAGGACGGTGGTTCGAATCCCCGTCCGGGCATCCAGATTTGGGTTTTCCATGGTTTCCCAAATCACTCCAGGCAAATGCCAGGATGCTTCCTTAAAAAGGCCATGGCCGAATTCCTTCCCATTCCTTGCCCCCATCCTTTCCAGTCTCTAAAGACCTAGCTGTTGAGAGACGTAAAGCAGTTAAAAAAAAAAGAGAACTTATCGAATGGTGACAGACAGACGGATGTGTGTGTTAGTCTTTAATGTTACGTCGCGTCGGTTGCTCAAGCTGTGCTTCTCGCGCAGTCTGTTAGTGTATGACATGTTAATAAGTTTCGTTTATTATTATTTAATATAGATGTCGGTTTGCTCTGCACTATACCTGAAAGTTTCTTGTCACCAGTTTATTTTGTCTTCTTTTTTGACATGCCTTGCGGGCGTTAACCTGCCCTAAGTTGTAGCTCTAGAAGAGTACAAGCAGTTAAAGTTATTAGAAACCAAGAATCTGATTCTCATGCTGAAGAAAGAAGAAAAGACCAAGCAGATATAAAGCTGCACTCATTAAAACCCCCACTCCCCATATCTCCGCACCTTTGTTTGTGTTTCTGTTTTTAAATATTGTAAATTGATTTTCTTCGTGAGACAGGTTCGACGGTAGAATGATATAGTGATGGTTTTCCTGTAATATTATGCCGACTCGGTGTTGTTTGGGACGAAGTTTAGGTTACTAACAGCTTTCTATATCCAATTTTTGCAATGAAATTCTAAGTCCACGCGTACGATGTCGCGGGTAACACCTAGTGAATTCGACTCGTCAGAACGAACAGTGAACACATTTCTTCGCTGCCATGCCGTGCTTACAATGCAGGTGCACAGCGAGCACTGAATAATTCGCTCAATTGTTGCGAGCAAAAAATTCTGCTATACTAACTTAAAGATATAAATACACGGCTACCCAGTTTACTAAACAAAACTACAGTCTGTGGAAACCCGGTAATAACACTAAAACCGGTTACAGACATAAAATTAACATGACATTTATAATTAACCAAATAATAATAACAAAATAGTAATATTAATAACAAAAATTGGGGGATTTGAGAATGTCATACGCATACTAAAAAGATCGAATAAATCTCCCGAAATTGTGTTTTAATGTCGATTACTGGCTGGTAAATTACGCTGGTTTTTATTATAGTGGTGCAAATAATAATTGCAAATCTATCTACGTGTTCCTCGTTAATATTATTAGTTACATGAATTTTTATTTCAAAGTATTTTATTATTTTGGGTAACTTGTTGGGTCAAATAGATGTCGATTGATCTGCGAAATTATGTTTCTGGTATATTTATATTATGCCACGATTTACTAACACTTTTAATTGCCTAACTATAAGACTCAACTGTCAGATAGATTACGGAATAAAGACAAGCGAATAACAAAACATTGGATAAAGTGATTTGGTCGTGCTAAAAATCTGAAATTACTTTACTAAATGTCTGAATCGTCGATGACTATGGATGTACCACCTTTTAGATCTCATTCAACGCCAATTTCTTTGTCGCTAACATGAACCCCTGCAAGTCGAAATCGAACATTAGTTATCGATATCGAACATGTTGGATATCATTGGCATACATCACAGATTTATATTTTATTGAAATGTACTTACACTTACAACAGGGGTTGTCGCCCATCCTACCCCTCTTCTAATGACCTTCACACCGACCAGGCATATATCCATAAGGGAAACAAATTTAACCATCACAAGCTATCGCTGGTCATTTAATTAAACAATAGACAATTTCTAATTCCTCATTGCCTATTCGAAGTATTGTTAACACATTAGTCAACATTAGTTTCTAGCGAGTATCCGAGCAGCGAATGGCTGAATAAAAGTACTGCCACTCTTTCAGCAAAGGAGTAGTATTCGAGAAATTGCATGGAGTAGTGGTCGATCCACTCACCATCCTCATCCCAGGCACCCTCTACTTGGTATGCGGCTGTTGCGGTACCCAGCATGAAACCGTCAGGAAACTGGTTGTCAGCCGTCTGGCACCTGCAGACAGCCAGCAAGGCCGACAACACAGCGACAACAAACGCAGACATGGCGGACGTTGCGGACGGTATGCTGCAAGTTCACGGTAAAGGCCGTTATATAATCCACGCAGGAGCATAATCTAGTGTACACTTCACATTTCATCCATGTAGTTTATCTTGACACTTTGAACTTCTAGAAGTACCAAATGTGTTGATTATTGATTATAGTTGACTCGGTTTCTTTTTTAAGCCTAGCAAAAACTCTCCGCTCTTTATCTAATCTTTCTCATTTCGATGTAATGATTGTAATCGAGGTCAATTTTGTATAGAGAAATAAAAATGTGGAAATGTATTTAGTTCATGAATGTTCTCATTTCGAAAAGAAACGTCTGGTTAAACGCAGAAACAATGATCAAAATTTTCAGATTAATTCTAGAAACATATAATTTGAATTATGTACGTATTACTGCTCAATAAGAACCAATAAGTAATGCATTCACAGGTGTTTCTTTCTTTTTTATGTATAATGGAAACCAAGGGGGCAAAATCAGTCTATAGGATTAGCTAACTTTTTGGGCTAGACACCAGGTAGAATCAGTGTACCAGCCACTACTGATCTGCTCATCCAGCTGTCTGCCTATATATCTGACTGCCACTGAACTTTCTCTTCACCACTCCCACAGATCACCAGGACATCAACGAAAGTTGTCACCTACATGATTTCCTATCCGTCATCACGGTCATCTTCTCCATTATGATCAAACGTATGGCAAGAGAACACATCCCTAATTTCTTTGCTTCAGCAAATACATTCTTTCTCCTCCTAAATTCCACATAGCTCGAAATTCCCTGGTACATTTCTGAATTCTATTAACGATTTATTTTGGGACTCCTCTGTTTTCCATGGCGTACAACAACACACTCCTATGTACACAACCATACACTTACTCGTTGTTAAGGAACACAAACCACAGATTCTTTTACTGGTGGCTTTCCTCATCGCAAATATCAGACCTATCGTGGATCACCATTGCCTGAAGCAATACTATGCTTGTCTCAGCTTTTTCAACTATGTTGTGTGGTGTGACAGCGTCACCCACAATGAATATAATTAAATTGTTATTAAATATATTCATAATTTTACTAATTATATTCAATTTTATTAATTATATTCAATCTTGTGACGTGTAAATAGCGTAAATAATGGGGGTTGTCTGGATAGATTAAACATATGTTAAACCAGGGCAGCCAGAGGTAGAATTGTTGTAAATTTATTTTCTGTAAAACTCGTGGCTCAGTAAGGCTGAAAACTGCCATTTTCGGACGCTCGAGAGTGGGACAATGGGGACCTCTCCGACCTGGCGGCGCCACAGCTTCACAACGGCTATTTTCCGTTAGGCGGGCGCTGACCTCACCCCACTCCGCTACTGCACTGAAGGCCAGGCAGAAAACGCGCGGAGGGATGCAGCGAATGCGAGGCCCGATATAATACACGTGACGACGGACATGTGTAGATAGCCAATCATGAACATTTATTGGGGTCCACAGTACTAATTCTAGGGAGTTTGTTACATGTGGAGTGGCGACTTTCGGAGGAAGAAGGAAGAAGCCATCTTAAGCAACACTTGCTGCCGGGACGAGTTGATGAACAGACGTGTCAGCCGACATACTCTCGTCTGGTGATCATTGTCTAGGTTGTGATCACACTCTTGCTTTGGGAAGCGAGAGGTTATATGGCAAGCCTGCCATTATCTGGAAGTCGTTCTAATAACGCGGTCGTACCCGCTTATTTAGCTTCCACAGCTGCAGTGACATTGAGCATGTCACGTTACTTCACGGCGATGCTTTTATGGTAATGTACCGGATACAGACGGTCACTATTCATTGGGTTTTAACGGACTTGTGAACCCTTAAGCGGCACTGGGATAAGATTCTGCTCCCGCCACTAAATCACTGAGCTAGCTGATTTTATGTTTCACTGTAAATTTCAAGCATCTTGCTATTTGTAAATTCATTTTGATGCTTTTCTTTAACTTTATACGGCGCCCCTGGGATAATCCTTTGTTACAGTAAAATGTTAGCTTCAATTTGATGGCCTGTGTTGCCACGTTGTTCAATGTTAACTTTGCTGTTTTTTATTTGTTGAATATATTTCATTCAATTTTTGTTTGCTTTCATCGGCGGATTGTAAACGTCGGGTATTGCTTGTTTTGTTGGTCGAAGTATGTTTAACGTAAAGTTAATTATTACCCGGCCTTGTAAAAGCCATAAGAATCAATAAATGGGATATTATTTTGTGTCTAATATTCATGGTTCTGGTTCCTTTTAGCTCCCCTTTATTATATTTAATGTATTTCATTTTTCAGATTTATATTTATTAATAAATCCTCCCTTTTTTTATGCAAATCACGTTCAGCCTTTATTGTCTTATTACAGTTGTTTATTCTTTTCTTTAGGATCTTCGCATACATTTTGGCACAGAGACACATCAGTGTGATTCCTCTATAGTTCTTTAACTCCTTCAATTTTCCTTTTATTTTAGGTAGCATTACTTTCTTCCAGTCTTCCAGGGTTGTCCTCTCTATCCATATCTTTCTCACCACACTATGTAACTACTACTTTCCTACCACACCTGCTGCTCTTACCATTTCCACACTCACTCCGTCGATGCCTTGCGCCTTTTCATCCTTTATCTTATCCAGAGCTTCTTCCACTTCTTCGCAAGCTAGATCTTATTCTACCTGCCCTGCACGGTAGTTATACTCCTGCTTCTCCAGTAGTACTATCTCATTCTGAGTCCAATTTGGGTTCTGAGCGACATATTCGGGGAAAGAAAGATCGGCCATGTGGTTTGTGTTTTCTGAGCCTACTGTCTACGAACACTAAGCGCTGCGTATTATTATTATTATTATTATTATTACTACGCCATTCAGTAAAAGTGTGTGGCGGAGGGTGCAATGCACCTCTCCGAAAGTGTAATGGTTTGGAAGGGATATACGGGATATGGCAGGAGGCGCCAATGTGCTATTGTGAGGAACCACCCCCAGCATTCACCTGGGGTGATCCGGAAAACCATCGAAAACCCAGGTCAGGATGACCGGAGGGCTTTATCGAAAGCCACTCCTGTCGGATTTTAAGTTTACTCGCCCGGTAAATCCTTTCTATCCCATTCCCTAATCGCGCGTGGAAAAAAAAAAAAAAAAAAAATGCAGAAATGAATCGGTTCTGGCGCTGATTTCTCTTATCTTATTTCGCGGTCATTCCGAGATATGAATGTTGCTGGTAGCAATATTTGTTTGCTGTCATTCCGAAATACGTCAGTCGAGAATTTTTCAACTATTTTCTGTCGAGAGCAAGGCCTTCGGTGTTCCAGGTCTTCCCAATCTAACTCCTTCAACATCGCACTTACGCTTTCCCTCCAGCTATATGTACCTGTCACGAATCGGGCGGCATTTTTTTCGACCTTCTCTAATGCCTCCATTAACCCCTTTTGACGGGGAGCACATACAGAACAACAATATTCTAAGTGAGGACGTACTAGTGACTTGTATGCAATAGATTTAACTTCCGGAGTGCACTGCTTTATATTACGACCTAGAAATAGGAACATACGATTTGCTTTCGCAATTACATTCTCGATATGCTGATTCCACGACAAATTATTAAGAATTGTTACCCCTAGGTATTTAGCGCAATCTACCGTTCTAACGACAGTACCATTAATTGTATATTCAGAGCTAAATGGTATCACGTTTTTACTTACACGCATGACTTGGCACTTTTTAGCTTTTAAGTCCAACTGCCAGTCTTTACACCACGCAAATATTTTCATAATATCGTCTTGTAACAATGCGCAGGCGGGGCGAGAAGCGTCGGGTTGTGAAACTGTGGGATGGGCGAGACAATTTACTGCCTGGTGATTCACTCCCCAGCGTCGGTGCAGGGCAGGAAGAAACTATGAGACGCCAAGAAAATATTATGTGGGCCCCCGCAACGGAGTGGCAGCACGTGACCATCTAACAAAATGTGATCTTATGTCCGGTAGTTTTTACTTTGTTTGTTCCTAGGGAGGCCACTGATAGGCGAGTGCCTTAGTGCCTTCAGCTCTCATGGCTGTAGCGGAAGACGGAGTCCTGGTGTCGCTGAGAGAAAGGCCTGGCTAGGGAAGTGACGCCAGCTGGGATTACGATCGACGGCGTCGGGCGAGACGGACTCTACCTAGCAGCACTGCTGCCGGTCGCATCTAGCACGGCGTCCTGGGTAACTGGACTCGAAGCCAGGAAAGAGACACTTGCAATACCGCTCAGCCCAGTAAACTCCATGAGAAAACTCTCTTACTCAAATCTAAAGCCATAAAACACTGTGCAGTAATGTTAACGGGACTGATCAAGATTGTGATTAAAAGCAACTTGAATATTTTACTGTGAATCATGTTTTAAATTATCCTCCAACCCTATGTTACTGAATTAATTAGAGCTGCTAGTGTGAACTCTGTAATCATACTTTTTTTTTATTCGGTAGGCGATTTCTTTTAAGGTAGGAAACACTGCTAGAATCTGGCGCCAAACCTTGATCACAGACACCGCCGAGTAATGTTTGATTAAACCTTGCACAAAAATCACAAAAGAAGGAGACATTGCATGGTTCAGCAAAGTTTCAAAATACTACATCCATGTCATTTTTGTTTTTCCGCACTGTTATTTACTTTCGGTTCTCACCCAGCATATTGAGATTTTCATTCAGATCCTTCCTCTTCCCTTTTACCATTCCGTATACAAGTTTCTTATTATTTTTTCTGTCTTTTCCATCATCTTAAGATGCGTATAATTGTAATACTGTTTTACAAAAGGGATTATTGTCCAGTACTAATCGGAAAAGAGAGTATTTTGCGGCATAATACTCTATTCTGATACAAAACTGATTATTATCGGAAGTAAATAAATCAATACTGCAATTATGTAATGTTATTAAAATTTGAAGAATACTTTGTCAGTACAGTAATAAAAATTCCTCTATAGGTAATTTCATCACAATTTTATTTTGCCGAATATTCCACCTCTACTCCAGTTTAACCTAAAACAGTAATCCTAGGCGGTAAAAGTGACTTACAGCTTACGCGATATCCGAACACGTAAACCATCTTGGCATACTTTTAATACGAACAGTAATCAACGGAGCAGGTAGAGGTCTGATACGTACAGTAGTCTACGTCGGCAATGTCTGGATGGAAGCTGGCGACCGATTGATCACAGTCCCTTATCACAGAGTTACGAGATTAGTAAATAATGTTTTTATTTTTAATCTTGTGCTTCATTAAGGTAAAGAACGTAGGCATTAGTAAGTCGAATAATTTCAAAGTTAAAACTAAACATTTTCTTTTAAAAATATTAATAACTAGCCCGTACCCGCGACTTCGTACGCGTGGATTAAGAATTTTTTTGCCAGAATTAAATATAGAAAGTTGCTAACAAAGGATTGGTCCCAAACAATATCGAGTAGGAATAATATGACAGGAAAGCTATCACTATATCATTGTACCGTCGGACCTGTCTCTTGAAGAGAATCAATTTCCAACATATTTCTGTCACCATTCGATAAGGTCTCAAAATTTCGTGACTACAACTGTTTATCATACTGGAAAAAAATATCTTGTGCCCTTCATACAGATTTCCTTATAAAATTGCATCACAACGATATAGCCATTTAGTCGTCAAAACGTAACAAAAAGACAGAGACTTACTTCCGTATTTATAATAATATTACTGTGGTTCACACACTGACTGCGAACAACACCTGAAGGATCATTATAACGTAAAAAAGTGTACACCTACAACATTGCAAGACTACCTACGACTTGCCTCTCTTTGTACCCCTAACTTTCTAATATCTACAGTTTAACATTCAATCCGAATAACCTACGGCCAAGGCCTGACTCTTACGATGAAAATGTTTTTTAAAAATCTTAGCCTCCATGGAGATTTAAACCGGAGACCACGACGTTCGTAAGCAAGCGCTTTAACCACTAAGCTGCCAGTCCACTATACGGAAACTCGGTACGGAGACGACCATATCCAACGTGTCTGTCTATCGCCGTATTTCGAAGTTAAGAGACAACATGTGTTATTTATACAGATAATTTTTCAACCAAATGTATTTTTCTCCTTGTGTCAAATGATAAGTGTGCAAAGTTTCATCGAGATCGGATAAAAACTGTGGATTTGTATGAAGAATTACTGTGGTTCACACTCACACATTGACTGCGAACACCACCTGAGGGATCATTATAACGAAAAAAGTATACACCTACAACATTGGAAGACCATCTAACGATTTGCCTCGCTTTGCAACCCCTAACTTTCTAATATCTACAGTTTAACATTCAATCCGAAATACCTACGGCCCAGGCCTGACTCTTACAATGAAAAACAATTTTTGAATCGGAGACCACGACGTTCGTAAGCAACGCTTAACCACTAAGCTGCCAGTCCACTATATGGAAACACGGTACGGAGACGACCAAATCCAACGTGTCTGTCTATCGCCGTATTTCGAAGTTATGAGACAACATGTGTTATTTATACAGATAATTTTTCAACCAAATGTAGACAGTATTTATCTCCTTGTTTCAAAGGATAAGTGTGCAAAGTTTCATCGAGATCGGATGAAAACTGTGGGTTTGTATAAAGAACAAACAACTAACAAAGAAACCAACAAACAAACATACATTCATCTTTATATATAAAGATTATTTGAGGACTTTGTAGTTCAGTTAGTTCCTACATTAGTTGGAGATAATACTTGTTATCGAGACTACAAGCCATCACAAGTCTGCTGAAGTTGAGGGCATCCATTAGCAGCGAAAGCACTATGCAGAATCTGTATTGGTTTTTGTAACACGCTTGTAACTTACAGGAAAAACGGCGCTAAATTTCGATTTATTATTACAAATTTAAGGTATTTAATCGACTCATTCTCGTATTTAGTATATCTGTTAACAGACGATTCACGTAGAAAATATAGAAGACCGTTCATCTCACATGTAGCTCATGCAAAGGCGCACATCTCCTAAATATAATATTATTCAAATACGTCAATAACTGGTATAAAAAATTCTGTTTCGTCACTTTAGACTAAGCAAACACTACGATGTCTTTAAATGAATCATTTACTTTCTTTATCAGGGCTATCTTGATTATGACGTTAACGGGCAAGACACTTCGGGAGTTTTACGGAAATGTTAAGTGTTTTGCAAGATAATCCGCACTTCAAAACTACTTAAAAAACATAATCTTTGTAAATATTTTATCGGTACTCAGATCCTGTGTCACCGATAATTTTAAAATGTTCTTCAATTTAATCATAAATTTACATAATCACTATGTCAGTACATTTATTGAGCTGTGTGGCACTAAACTGCGGCAAATAAAGTTATTACTACTTGCTTCTAACGAGCGAATAACGTTTGCAACTGTTCAACAGCTTCTTAATCAACAACAATGACGGTATTGGAAATTAATTTTCAGAAAGAATCGGAAGCATACGGCTAAAAACGAAAAAGTTTCAGACGGTTGTTTAGTTATTGGGCGATTCCTTAGATAATTAAGATTCAGCTTATTCACATTTCTGGTTTTAAGAAGGGTAGGACTACAAAAAATACTGCCATTGTAAATGACATCATTATGAAATTCTCATATAGAAGCAAAATAATTGGACTGACCAAACATGAATTTCGGAAGAATTGATAGTGTAGTACACAGCTTGCCATTATTTTCCCAAGACGCGATAAAAGTTACTGATGGATTTCAGTTTTCTCGTTTTCGGAAGTTATGTTTCCACCACCGACAACTAAGAAGGATGCGAGCATAGGGAATATCGTTGCGAATTGGGAGTGAGTAGGTGATTTCTTAAACTAATAGCTTCCAATATGTGGTCGCAGGAGGATAACTACTGCTTCTCTAGAAGTTGAATCGGGCCACCCCGCAGGAGAAGCGTTATAAAAATCACCTTTGCACCTGATATTTGAAATGACCTTGGAGACAATGTTAATGAAGGTTTCAGATTGTTTGTTGATGAATTATTAGTGACTGTTATAAAGTTCCGACATTTTACTTTTAAAAAAAACTGCACTGATTTTGTGAACTAGAATAAAACTTCTTAACGAAACATGCGACGCTTCACTTTCATACTCCAACTAATGTTTTCGAAGGACCTGAAAGAGAACTACTGACTGCTGACTGTTTTACCGTATAGTGGTAATCCTACTTGGAAGATAAAAGAAGTTTAATTTTAGTATAATTAAAGCAATTCTTAAATTTAACACCTTCTTATTAAAAATTCGCTAGAAGCTAAGAAATAAATGGTTTCCAGGATCTGAGTAATTTTTCCATTGGTCAGTAAATGAATAGTGACTTTTTTGTTTCTCCTTTTATGTAATTGAGGTGACATATCACAAACAAACAAAACAATTCACATAAAATGTATTGATTGTTATCTAATTGAACAGTGGCAGATAACATATTATCTTTCAATCTGGAATTTGAACTTACGTTCAAAATCGGAATATTTTAGCTATTTGTACTGTTTTTTGGGATGTAAGGGTTTGGGTGAGACCATATAGCCTCTTCCAACCAAATGTCAACTTCTCCTTCACGTGATGCACCCTGTTTGCAGGGACGAGGCTCTGGCGACTGAAAGATTCCCGGTATAAGGAGTCACCCACTACTTGCCAACGGCCTCCTAAAGTAGGGCGGAAGAGTGGGGAGCGGTCCAGGGCACCCACTTGCCCTTGGGGTTGGAAACGTGGATCAGTGGAAAGGTGGATCAATCAGAAATGATCAACGGCATGGGGATGTAGAAGGCAACAGGAAACCACTTCATAAAGACTTAAAGAGTATCCTCTCAAATTACAATTATCATGATGGCTTGTTCCTTGGTGAAATATTCCGCACGTAAAATAGTCCCCCAATCGGATCTTTGTGTGGGGACTACTCAGGGATTATTCATCAGAATGGATAGAAACATTCTACGAGTCGGAGCGTGGAATGTTAGAAGTTGGAATAAGGTAAAACTTAAAAAGGGAGATGGACCGACTCATGTTAGATGTCGTCGGGAGAAGTGAAATTAAGTGAAAGGATGTACCTGATTTATGATCTGGGGAAGAAGAATAATTAACACAAAAGCTGTCAGTGAAGTTACTCAGGTATGTTTTGAAATTGATAAGAGAGTAGGGAAACAGGTGTGTTATTGTGAACAGTTTAGTGACAGGATTATTTTGATGAGATTAGAAACTAAGCCCACCCAACACTATAGTACAAATGTATATGCCAACGTCACAGGAGATGACGAAGAAATAGAGAAAATATATACTGAAATGGAAGAATTAATCCAATAGGTGAAGGGGGAGGACTGGAATGCGATAGTGGGAGAAGAAATAGAGGGGAATACTGTTGGAAGTTTTGGTCTAGGAGAAAGAAATGAGCCAGGATGCAGGTTGCTAGAATTTTGTGAAAGACATAAGGTAGTCGTAGTAGACACAGTGTTTAAGAACCATACATGAAGGATATACACCTGGAAACATCCACGGGATACAGGCAGATATTTGCTAGATTATGTCATGGTCAAACAGAGATTAATGAATCAAGTTCTAGACTGTAAAGCGTACCCAGGAGCAGACATAGACTCTGACCATAATTTGATAGGAATGAAGTGCAGGCTGAAATTCAAGCAAGTAAGGAAGCAGTATAAGCAGAATAGACTGGAAGTGAATAAACTGAAACAATCTAACACGAAAGAAGTATTTGCAGAAATGGTAGACTTAGGTCTCAGAAGTAATTCTAAAAGGAGCTCAACCGAGGACGAATGGAATGCATTGAAGAGAGATACAATGAAAGCTGGTAAAGATACTTTAGGCACTAGGAAACAAAACCTTGGATCACAGAATAAATTCTGGAGATGATGGATCAGAGGAGAAGGAACAAAAATTCTCAGGATGAAGCAGGAAGAGAGCAATACAGACAATTTAGAAATCAAATAAACAGGAAATACAAGAAAAGTGTGAAGAAGTAGAAAAGAAAATGGTCATAGGCAAAGTAGATGTTGCATACAGGAAGATCAAACAAAATTTTGGAGAAATGAAGAAAACAAACACTAAAGCTGCCGATGGGAAATCTCTTTTAAGCTCAGACGATAGAGCTAACAGATGGAAGAAATACACCAAGAAACGGTATGATGGGCACGACTTGAACAATAGTGTAATAGAAAAGGAAGGCGATGTCTACATTGATGACTTAGGAGATCCTGTTTTGAGGACAGAATTTGATAGAGCTCTGAATGACTTGAAAGTAAAGAAGGCAACTGGAATTTATGAGATCCCTGAAGAACTTCTTAAATCCCTAGGAAAATATTATTCAAACTTTTATCAAAAAGTTATGAAACAGGAGAAATTCCAACTGATTTTAATAAAAAATATCATTAAATATTGATCTAGGACTTAAAAAGAACTTTTAGAACTCTGTGTGCGGAGCACAGCACTTTATGGTAGCGAAGCATGGAATTTAAGAATACCAGAAAGAAAGAAAATTGAAGCATTTGAAATGTGGTACTACTGAAAAACACTGAAAATTAAGTGGACAGACAAAGTACGAAATGAACGTGTTTTGGAAATGATAGGTGAGGAAAAAAGTTTGTGGAAGATACAGGCTGGTAGGTCATATATTGAGACATTCAGGGTTGTTTAATTTGTTAGTGGAGGGAGCAGTCGAAGGTAAGAACTGCAGAGGAAGACAGATATTAGAATATATGAAGCAGATAATTGAGGACTTAGCTTGTAAGTGATATGTTGAGATGAAGAGGTTAGCTCAAGATGGGAAGGGATGGAGGATTGCAGCAAACCAGGAAAAAAAACTAGAATTAGTTTTAAAAAGTGAGGAACAATTTTCATACGGAGCAAGAAAGGGTCTTCTGTTGTTTCAAACTGTATGGTATGAACGTTTATGGGTAGTCGCTAAAATAACAAAGCTATATTAAGCATAGAGTTTTGTTTTGTGCTGAAATCATCACTGTAAGGTTAAACCTCCATCTGCTCCATTTGATATCTTCTATCATTCCTGAGCCTTGAGAAACTTTCCATTACTGTAGAAGTGTAAACCATAACAGCAGCGCTCCAGAAATAGACGCTTGCACGAAAATTATGGGGTTTTAATCGTAGTTTGAATGTTTTAATATTTTTATTATTACCGTTTTTCAACTCGTCGACGTCACTAGAATGGGAAAGGGTAGGGAGGATCAAGAACCTGGAAGTAATTCATTTGTTTTGAAGGAACCATCTTGACATTCGTCTGGAGTAATTTCGGGAATCTACGCAAAACTTAAACCTGGATGGTCAGACTGGGAACGGAACCCGCGTCCTGCAAAGTTCTAGGAGTGAACGTTGACCGCTTATCCTACAGACTCTTTGAGTTAACTTTCTCACGGGATTCAGTGTTCCACTTTCTCAAGAATAATATAGTTTCTTACAATGTTATCAGCCACTATTTTCAGTACATTACCAAAAAAAAAATCTGCATACAGTAGAATTTTTCACATACATTTCTCGCTATCTGAAGAATGGAAAGGGAAGTAGAAGAGACAGAAAGTGAAGGTCAGTTTGGTTTTAGGAACAAGAATGGTACAAGAGAAACGCTCCTGACCTTAAGATTAATACTTAAAGGGTGGATAAAGAAAAACAAAGATACATACATGATTAAGAAAAAGATTTTGATAATTTTGGGTCGGACAAGATGTTCAAAATTTTAAAGAAGTCACAACTAAAATACCGAGATAGAAGAATACCTTATAATCTATACAAGAATCAATCGGCTGTAATAAAAGCAGAAATCATGAGAGACATGCATTAGATAAAAAGGGTGTGACACAAGATTGTACTCTATGCCCATTAATATTTAACTTGTACTGTGTATAGAGGAAGCAATAAAGGAAATGGGAAAAAAATTGAGGGTAGCATAAGAGCTCAAGAAGAAAAAAATCGGTATGCTGTGTTTTGCTGATGAACAAGCTAAGGATATTGAGAAATTACTGAATGTCATGAACATAACACTTAAGGAAGATTTTGTACTAAATATAAATCGAAGCAAGACAAAAGAAATTAAAAAGTAGCAGAAACGATAGCAAGAAATATGAAAACAGGATCAGAT
>JARYHS010012519.1:140086456-140441698 GCA_031002005.1 Vandiemenella viatica | reverse complement strand
TTATATCACAAGACAGATGGTAGAAATATTTGTGTATGCTTATAAAAAGGGACAGTAAATTCTTGCCTTTTAGCAGTTCCCTACTACACTCCTATAATCAACCAAAGTAGTTATTAATTTCACTATTTAAGCCATATTTAAACAAGCAAATGTGATAATACTAGCACTTTTATATTTAGAATTTATGACTTAACAGGGGGTGGAGTCATTCAAGTTGTGAGAGGGTGTAAGGTACGGAGAGCAATTTCAACCAAACAAAACAAACTCGAACATGCCAACCATAATCAAACCTAATCCTCCCAAATGTTAGGTGCAAAATATACTTTTACCCGCAGATTATAATCAATTAATTTAATAAAAACTAAAAGTTCAAAAATGTCAAATCAAAGTAAAAAACACTGTGGTGTGATGTGATTCATTTAAGTTATAGTCCGAGTATTACGTTAACGACAATTCCAGAAGCAAAGTAATCAAAACATTCAAAACTCTAATGTCAACTTGTGACTTCACCAGCAGCCTTCACAGTCAACAAGTTTTGAAGGATTTGTAACATAAAAAATTAAACACAAGCCAAAAATAACTCAATATATTGCGTACAAAATATGTCAAATGCAATTTTCCAACTCACCCTAAAAGTTTCTATATAATCCAGACGTGATACAAAACTAAGCACTTTGGTGCATACATGATACTGTGATGAGTAATTGCTGGTATACTACGTGTTAGACTTCCAGTCAGGGCCCTTGGATGGGTATTCTCCCCGTCCACAGTATCTTCTTCCTTTAAAGTAAAAGAAACATTTAGAAGGCAAAGAAAACAAAAGCCGAATGTTTTGATAACTATAAAATGATTAATTCTGATACACTTTCTAACTAAAATAAAAAGTAAAAAAACTCGGTGTTTGCAAACTCTGCTCACTTCGTCTACTGGCTTGCTGGGCGTAATTGCTACAGTTTCGTTGAAACACAGACATGCACAATAATGTCTGTTTGCATCTATGTCTGTCAAAACAGAAACAAAGAATCTTGGTTCCTGCCTTTCTGTAGATAGTGCCCATCCTTGAGGTTGGCAAAACTAAAATCAAGCAGAATTAGTTTCAACGGTAAATCATTACTGGTAAAATATTAACAAAAAATAATGAAAATAACAGTACTCACCCATTCAATACCTTCAATAAATGGTGTATCACTCCAGTCTTTATCTGGGAATCTTTGTAAGATGATACCACTGCTTATCCCACTTCCTTTAACATTAAAATTAATTCACAAGGTGGAAAAGGGCATCAAAATCATAATTTTACGCAGTACTTTTAAAAAGATCTACCAGAGATCGCAATTCCGCTGTAACAACATTCCTCTGTGGTACTAATGATGTCATAATACTGAGATGGTCAAATATAAAATTTATTGTAAAAAAAAAAAAAAAAAGCTGGAATTAGGTTGCAATACACCATGGACCAGCATGAACCCACTAGAAATACTTCAGAAAGCATTATGACTGCTGCATCTGACTGCTGTGGTATAATTATGTCAGTTATTTGCTGAATTGCAATCTCAAGTAATTACCATTAAACTATAACATATTTTCTCCTTAAACAGTAAAAACTTTGAGTTAGCTGGAGAGTGTGATTCCAATGTAAATATATTCCACTGCACAGACTAATTACTGATGTAGTTAACTGCAAAACTAATATACGAGAGTTACTAATATCATCACCAATTATTACATGAATATTACTGGTTCAGGGATCATATCAACGTATCCCATTAGATAGCACAACAATACATTTGATGTAATTTCTCTTTTACTTAACTTGAATTACCAGCAAAGGATAACATGTTATTCTACATCGCAATATGACTACAATGCTGTAAACACTTTCCACAAATACAGTACAGTGAGCATATCAATCTAAACTGTTTGGTTTCTGACTAGTGGTTGTGGTTAAGTTGAAATGCGGCCTGGACCAGGAGAAATATTTCATAAAAGCCATAGAATGCAACTGACATTTCATGAGATTTGTATTAATTTTGTAGTGTTGGTGGCATAGTTGAATTGCGATCTAGGATTAAACTGGTAAAAGATGGAACCTGGTGGAAGAAGGAAAATGAAGATCCATTTAGGCATGCAGATAAATTTATGGACTCAATGCACGCATGAAAGCTGCAATTTTATGGACACCTTGAGAAAATGAGTAAGTACAGGACGACAAGAAAATTTGCAGCTACATCAATAAATTAAAAGTGACAAGAAAATTTGCAGCTACTTCAATAAATTAAAAGTGACAACAAAATGAGTTGAAGAGATGAGGAAAGATATGGAAAAGGTAGGGATCTGTCTAGATGAGATACAGAATTGAAGTGTGTTTCAAACTACAACTAATAAATTTAACAGGTTCAAGGAACAACAAATGCCAAAATGAAAGATAATTTATACCATAACTGATGATAGATAAAGAGAATTTAAGCTTGATTTTTGCTGCTTCCAGTTGTTAAAATTGAAAAGCAGCCAGGACCAAGAAACACATGGAATAAATATCAATAGTTAATAAATGTGTTTATTGCATAATAATGCGTACACATCTACTCACATTTCAAGTGAGTTTTACCTCAATTCTATACACTTGATGACTTTCTCCTACACTTTTTCTCAAATAGTACCTACCACCTAAGGAATGTGTGTACAAAATTTCATATTGATAGATCATTTTCTGAAGGTTCTGACTTACTGGAATCTTACCAAAACTGTCTAAATTGAAGGAACAACAGCTTGAAGAATTAATCAAAGATAAACAGCATGTCTTTCAAAACTATAACCTCATTACCTACACACAAATAAGCAGTGCCACTGACAATTTCAAATGATCCAAAATCATTTTATACATAACACAATTTCATATAATTTCTATTAGCAAATCGACAATTTCACTTTTATGCACACATAAAAGATTCCTCATGTGCTTTGGCTCAACAGACAGCTTAAAAAGCTAATCAGCATATGGCACAATCTTCCTACAATTGTGAAATGTTTAAGCTTTTGGCTGTTACTACATTTTAAAACGTCACGAAAAAAAATTTCAGAACAATATTATTATTGATACCAAAATTGTAATAAATTAATGGAATAAGTTTAGAATCATGTACAATGGGGTCTGTTGGAGATCGCGATTCCGCTACAACAACATTAAATAATATCGTTGTAATACTTATTATTTTCAAGCAGTAATTCAGTTGTAATACAACCTGGACCATTATTTTCAACCAGAAATTGGGTTGAAATACAGCCTGGACCAGCAAGAAACCGTTAAATGTACTTCGGAAAGAATTTCTAGCGGAGTCTTGCGTTTGACCACAGCAGTATTATGATGCCAACTCCAGGCGGAATCGCGATCTCCGGTAATCCCGTACAATGAAAATAATCTTGAATAAGTACACTGCTATGACATTTTGCACGAAAAAACAGTTTTGATTTAGTTGTGATAAAAAAAATAGTATCACAAAAAATCAGAGCTTTGTGAAAATAGTGAAAGTAAATGAACCCAAAAATGTAAACCCTTAAGCACAAAATAGCACCCATCCAGCTTCTAATTAACAGGCATGATAGCAGTGTTGGTTTAATTCTAGATGGGGATACCGCTGCCTCGCGACTGTTAACGTGATGTCACGTTCTCGTACAGTCATCATTTATTATTGCATCGTGCCCTCGCTACGCTCGGTCACAATAAATTAAAGCTATACAATATCAACATAAACTGATATCCCGAAGGTAGATCAGATGCAGGCAGCCGCTGGTAAGCGGCCGCAGATGTCCGATAACACAACCGGATGTTCAATGTTTCAGGTGAAGCTCGCATTTAATCAGAGAAATATTAGAAAATATTGCTAATCTTCGCGGGTTCACTGCCGGATGATGATGAAATGCGAGCTTCACCTGAAACATTGGTTGTGTTATCGGACATCTGCGGCCGCTTACCAGCGGCCGCCTGCAATTCGGGATATCAGTTTATGTTGATATGGTATAACTTTAAATTATTGTGACCGAGCGTAGCGAGGCCACAATACAATAATAAATGAGGACTGTACGTGAATGTGACGTCACGATGACATCACGTTAACAGTCGCGAGGCAGCGGTATCCCCATCTAGAATTAAACCGCAGTGTTTACCTGAAGAGACTAATCAGCACACTGACTAATAAAGTGGGTAATGAACTCATTCAGTATCTTTCACCAAAGTATCAATAGAAGAAAATTGAGGATAAGTTGGGTAATGTAAAATATCTATATATATAGCTACAAATTAGTGAACAAGAAAACAATTCCCTGAAATAACAAGATGTATTCTAAGTAATAACTTATGCATAATTACAGCAATAAGAATAAATGATCACTATGACTTACTTATTTCAAATATATATATCTGTCTGTGACTGGATCCAAATAGATGAGACACATTTAACATTTTGGCTAAATTAGTAGATAATTAGCAGGCAGATTAGAAAATGTATCAATTGTATAATTGAAGAGGTGACTAGAAGAATGTTAACATTTAACCAAAATGACAAAATAGAGTAACACAGCCTTTTTTAGCTGGGAGGTAGTTCTATACATCAAGCACAAAAAGAGGATTATACCGAACTTGATTGTTAAAATTAAGCTCATAGATTTTGTTGAGTGGAAGAAAAATAACATTCCTAGAATGTTATCCTCCCCCCCCCCCTCATGGTTCTTTTAATTCCTCATTATGCCACTATTGCCGTTGCAACAGCTGATTAGAAACAAGATATACTCTTCCAATAGTGAGGTTATGCATTATTGCACCTTGCGTTTTATAAAAATGTCCTGTAGCTAACAGTGATGAGGATTGAAGTAGTCATAAATATAAACATTTTAAGTTAAGTGAACTGTAACTTTTATCGAAAATCCTTACGATTACTAAATATAGTAAAGTAAAACAGAATCTAAATTGTAGTCCTCCTTTGGCTACAAATGCAAATGGTGTAAAAAGGATATTATTCCAATTGATTTTTTTTTTTTTTGTATCTATGAAACAAGCAAACGTTATAACTTTAAATGTGTGGAAAAGTACCTTGAACGCATGTTTATAAATAAAGACAACAATGTAAAGCTACAGCTACATTTTCCAGATTTTTACCAACAAAAAACTAATTAGTGGAAAAAGGATATTATACCACTGTAGAAAAGCTATATATCCACGAAACTGACAAACAAATTATAGGAAGAGGTACCTCATCCTGTAAGCTATTCTGCAAAATTGTATACAAAGGTTTTTTTTTTTTGTAAACCTAATAGCATGCTTAATTAAGTACAGGAAATTAGATTCCAGGAATATTATCCCTTTTATACTAACCGATTAATTTACTGTTCCATTCAACCGAAAAAATGACATTCGGTGTGTTTAATCTGGAGAAATCTGTACTAAGTTACCAAGAGTTAAATCAGTTTTAGAAGCAATTACATCTATGGAACAGAACAGAAACACTTTTACTCGGTCCCTACTACACTACATGAAAACTATCTACTTTTGTTTGTTATAACAACCACTCAAGAAAGATCTTGAAAGCAAATGCAGTGATTGTTTATCTACTGTCAGTGTTCTAAACTGACTGTCAAATGAAGTGGAACTATTAACAAACCATCAGAAGACGCCGCGTTCCTACTGTCAGTCATCAAATGTCTTAAAATAAGTCTGACAGCATCAAGGATGTAAATGACAGCCGGGACTAAATATGACAAGATAATTGAATACCATAACTTGAACTGATACTTACTTTCTTTTTCGTGATCGTATCCAACTATTACGAAATAATCAGCAAGCCGGGACATTGCAAGCAACAATATCCGCTAGTTCTTGCATTGATCAACCACACTTAACCCTAACGGCTGCCATTTTACCAGCCTCTCCAGCAAACAACAGAATCCAAAACCTGTAATATACGCCAGGCTCCAGATGAATCACTATAATGATTAACACATCGCTGGTAGACTTTGTTCCAGATGCTTTAAA
This sequence comes from Vandiemenella viatica, assembly GCA_031002005.1. Taxonomy (NCBI): domain Eukaryota; kingdom Metazoa; phylum Arthropoda; class Insecta; order Orthoptera; family Morabidae; genus Vandiemenella; species Vandiemenella viatica. The sequence continues at coordinate 140,435,673 of JARYHS010012519.1, read as the reverse complement.
ATACTTTTTGTTAGTTAGAAGAGAAATGAGATATTCGTTACTACACCTCCGCGATACACCATCACATGTCACACTCAAGCACTATTACACATATAAATAACATGTAAGCTTTTTTTTCGAATTAAAACTTTTTTGATAAATTCGGTAAAGTCATTAACCAAATTTATTTTCTGGAATTGTCTTAAGGAATGCATTATACAAAAAGCCCTTATGTAAATATTCGATTTGCTTAAAGATTCGATATGTTGTCGATACATCGACAATATTGTCTTCCAATCACAGTATCAATTATCCAAAAATAAATTACGTATATCCTGTATGTTAAAATTCGTAATACAATGTGACTTACATTTACAACAACTTATAGCGACAAGGTTTGTTTTAACTCCAGAAAAAGAAAATAGAAATAAACCTCACATCATTCCAAATGTTCTTAGTTTATTAAGGTGTAAATTATGATTAGTTCTAATGATAATCAATCGAAGACTGTAAACCTTTGCGCGTTATAATTAGTTACCGTACATAAACATTCAAATGGTTTTCGAGAAGAATAAAGACGTACGGAGGAATATGCATAATTTAAATTGACAGCTTCAGTAGCAGAAAATAGCAACACAGAAATGTATATTGTTATATTGTGTAACTATAATGATTAACAACGAAAAACATGTCATTCCTGCAAAAATTGGGGCAATTCCAACTTAATCTATTAATAAAATAAGCAAGCCGTCATGTATGACGTCACCTGTCACGGCATGACATCAATCTATAACGTCGCGCAATGACGTTACGCTTTGCGTCATTATTCTTGGTTATGCACGTTATTTTAATAACATTTCCAGGCATCCGCGAATAAATTAACTGACAGAACACTGAAATAAAAGTATCTATTACGTTAAAATCGACATATCAATCATTAGATGCTTATATTTACGTAATATTCTTTTGATATATAGAAGTATTCCTTAAATTCTTTGCCCATAGAAATGTAAGATAAAAGCTTTGTGTTTAAAGCATCAATGTAGCGAAAGTTTTGGTTAGATTGTTACTTAGCATGGCTCAGAATTACAACTGGCATTTGACGTTACGTCAGAGGGCACGAATAATTTAGTTTTTTTTTCTTCAAAATAATTTCAACTGTATCCTATTATTGAAATTATTAATTCATTTGAACGGAAATAGTTGCACACTGATCGCGATCTGTGCATCCTACGCTAATTTAAGTTTATAAGATTTATTTTAATTTTCTTTGCTCTCACTGTGAAATATTACTGAGTCTATTATTTCAGCAACATGTAATTGTGTCATCCATTCAAACGTTTTAATATCGGTCTGAATCACGGATGACAAAAAGAAATTTGTAAAAACCCATGCAGATTTTTGATCAAATTAATATCGCGATGCATTATTGCCACTAAAACCCGTAAAATTCATTAATTAATATGCATGAGATAGAAGTATTGTTCTTCTGGCCGCAAGTTTGTCGTAGTACGTGGTTAGTTTGAAATACAACCCGGATAGAAATGGAAACCTTTTGTTCCAGCGCAAGGCACAAGGAATTACATTGAATTTTATTTATATAACAGTTCTATTTAGTTAAGCAATTGCTAAGACATGAATTGTCAGTACACTGAAAGAAAACTATGTATTGCGTTTAAATTTGCATATTAATTATCAGGTTTTTTTTACTAAAATCATTACATGGTTCGAATGTAAGAAGTTCCAAATTGATCGCGATATATGTGGCCTAAAACACAATTAAATATTACGTGGGATAGCGGAAGTTGTTAAGATTTATTTTAGCATCCTTGGTTCTCACTGGGGTCATTATTTCAGCCGATGTAAGTTGTCTCCGCCGTTAAAATATCGATCTTCATCACGGTAATAAGAAATAAAGGTGTCAGATCAAGGATTTAGATCAATCTTATTTCGCGATGCATGATGACACTGACATGCCATACAGGGAATGTATTAATTCGCGCGTGATTGAAGTTTTCCTTTTCTAACAGCAATATTAGCGGAATTGTGGGTTAGTTTGAAATACAACCTGGACCTAGTAGACAACTGAAGCTTTTTGCTACAGCACAAGGGACGATTAATTACAATGAGCTTTATTTTATAACAATTCTATGTAGTTAAGCAACTGCAGAGAAATAATTACCATAACCCTCCGTTTTTTGACAGGCTTTGGGGCTAGTAATTTTAATATAAAGTTAGGATAGCAGTTTCTGAAAACATTTTAATTCTTCCTCCTGGAACTTAGAAGACAACGCCAGTAAGACAAGATGACAAAGTTACTTTTGAAAATTTGTTCAAAACTGGATACTAAATCCCAAGAAGTAACTTGTTGCCAGCCGTAATCATCTAGTACATATTATTTCTAAAAGGTATTTTTAGATTTGTTTTCATAAGTCATTATCTCCCTTCACATTTAACCGAAATCGATAAGTGAGTTATTATATTATATTATTAAAGTTTCCTCTTTGGTCACATCATACTATAAGAAACGAATTTCCCGGAATTCGACCTTTAAAGCGCAAAAATATCATTTTTAAAACCTGTTTTTTTCCACAAGCCTTTTATTCCCCTTAATGCCTAAAGGAAATCGATAAATGAGATATCATTTTAAAGAGTAAGGTCTGCGCTTTGGTAACATTATTAATTAAGACAGGAAATTTTTGAAATTCGACCTGTAAATGGCAAAGTTATGAACAATCAAACTAACGTGCATGGCATATTTCAGACTCAAATAGTTTGGCTTCGCTGTCGTCGATATGAAATGATAACAATAGTGATAGATAGTGTCTCTACATATCAAAGAATTAATGATAAAATGTATGTGTTTCCTAGAGTAAGAAGCTTTTTTGTTCCTGCTAGAGGAATATTTCATCATTTCTAGTTGATTCATAAAACATTCTAAATTTTCGCACAGTAGACCTAATATATATTATTTCAAACAGACGTTTTTTCTTGAAAGACATAATATTCCTATACACCTAAATTAATCGATAAAGGAGGTATCGTTTTAAAGATTAAGGTCTCCATTTTGGTCACATCATATTTTAACCCAGAAATTTTTTCCGAATTCGACCCTTGAAGGGCAAAAAATATCATTTATTATGAAAATTTATTTTACGATCAATTTATCTCACGGAAATTTATAAATGAGGTATCATTTTAAAGACTAAGGTCTCAGATTTTGTCTCATCATATTTTAAGAAGAGATTTTTTCGGAATTCAACACTAAAAGGGCAAATGTATCAATATTCCTACAACTCATTTTTCTGTCATGAGCCATTTATTTACCTAAGCAAAACCGATAATTGAGGTGTTAATTTATAGATTAGGGTATCCTCTTTGGTCACATTGTATTTTAAGAAACGAATTTTTCGGAATTCGACCCTTAAAGTGCAAAAGTATCGATATTTCTACAACGTGGTTATTTATTTTGTATCATGGTATCTGATTGAAATCGATAAATGAGATATCCTTTAATTATTAAGATCTCCACATAGTTAAAACCATAAATAAAGAAAGATTTTTTTCAGAGTTTGATCCTTATGCTCCTGCTACGCGCTCCGTCTTGCGCGCGCTCTTACCTTCACAAACTAGTTTACGCATGCAAGACGGAGCGTGTGGACGGCAACACGGTAGCGCGTGCAAACTCGAAAAAGTTGTCTTGCTAAAGATTTGACTGTACAGTTTTACCTGCACATGCAAGACAGAGCGTGAAGCCGGGGCATTAAAGAGCAAAAGTAATAATTATGGAGGTCTCACATATGGGACAGTTCAGAGCCAAGCCGCAAGACAACAGCAGCACACATCACAGCAATATTAATAAATTGACCTCGTTCCCAATAGATAGAAGCACCACATATCACAAAGATATCAGTAAACTGTGTGTTTTTTGAACAATAAGTATGTTTTAGATTTTTTTCTGTTACAGAATCATTTCTGTTTTGCTATGAAATTCCTATTTAAACATTACATACACGAAAATTTCTCATGGGCTATGTTCGCAGCAACACATATCACAGAGATATGGATATACTGTGTGTATTTTGCTGAGTTTAGTTGAATTCTGTTAAGGTCAGTGACAGTTTTTCGTACAAATGTTTTACACGTCCAACAGTTTTTCCTAACTGTTTTGTAATATGTTGTAAATATTTTGTTATATACCTACTGCGGTAAAGAAATAAGCAGTTGCTACAAATGAAGCGGTTCTTCTTTCAACCTATTCAAACCACAAACCTCACTATTTATCACATTTTATTCAAGAAATTTTCGCACTGGGCCTTTAGTAAAAGTTTATTTCTGTTCCTAACTGCTATCCACAACTTCGTTTACGTGAATTGTTAATGTACAGATTAATTCAATCATGTTACATGGCCAGTGAAAAAAAAGTAACTTAATTCGTCTGAATAATGCGATGCTGTTCGTACGTTGAAATCAGGATATATATTTCGTCAGCAATAATTAACTGAATCTGACCAGTAGTGCTTGCGTAAATCGCGTTACACGAAAAACATTGAAAACTAATATGTGGACGCTTTTGTCCTAAATTTCTTAGCTTTTCTGCTTGACATCATAATGAAATATGCTTTACTATAGCCCTGGACCCCGGAACGTTGAAACACTATCAAAATCCGATCCCCAGTCTTTGTGTGAATCGTGTACAACAAAAATCGATTCTATTTTTCTCCTTTTACTTAAATTTCTCAGCTTATACCTAGGACTAGGTGATATACAGTAATGAAACACCCACCAAAATACAACCAGTGATGCTAGCATGAATCCCGTTCATTCAAATAGGCAGACACATATTTCAAAAAACTTAACGTTTTTTAGGTCAATAACAATGCTCCAGACTGTGGTTTGGGTTGTAACTGTGGGGTGTGTATGGATGACTGACACGTGTGTTCTATGGGTTTTTTCCTATGATGCCCTATGACTTGCCTCGATTATCTTCATGTATCTTCGCGGTTCTTCTGCTCTTATTCTTCGGACCGATCTTCTCTTGTGCTACTAAATAAACATGTGCATCGAGAGTTGAGCTTGCATCTAGGATAGGGAGCGGACAGCTAAGGATTACATGAATCAAACAACATCTTCAGGAAACCTCGTTTAATCCGTACTAAATAGTAAACCAACTAAAGTTGATGATATACAGGATAAAGAGGTATTCCGTAACATATGCTACTGAAGAAGGAGATGAGACTTAGCCCTACAGTAAACAACTAACAGAGAATGGTAAGCTTTGTGCAGCGACTAACGTTTTCGAGGCTTAGCCGATAACTTGCCAGACAGTGAAGAAGTGAGAGTGATCCATGTATTCTTGCTTGCTGGTAAATTATTATCTGGTGTGCTACGCAGCGCACATGTAACTTGACCAATCGGCAGAAAGTCGAACAAACAGGATATGCTAACTAAACGTCTGGCTGCTGTGAAACCTAACAAACTTACATGATTTTGATAATAAATGTTTAGTTAAATGACGTCCCGTTACATATCCCCGGTGTTCAAAAAGCGCGCTACTCCCGGAGGGCTGGAATAACATCAAATACTAACTATCAAGAATTTGGCGCCACAGTGTGTAGTAACAAAAATTTTGAATATTTTGAAAAAGAGGACTCGTGATAAGTAAAAATCAATACATGCATGCTAACGTGTCACGAAATACGTCTTGTTTTAAATATTCATTCATAGAAATATAAACAAATAGAAACTTGGAGAGGAAAAATATAGAAACATGAAACATATGAATAACCATAAAATCAAATACACATAATGATAATAATATATACAAAAATTATAAAAATTAAAAGTTGAAAATATATTAATTATGTGTGCTGGGCGTTTCACCATTAGAATTAGTGTTTGTTGAATCTGGAACATATTCAATAAATAATTTGACTACCTGTTGGAATTGAACCGTCCATAATGGCACGTTTGTGAAACATCTTATTGATCTGTCGTTTACATATGAAAAATATAATCTAGGAAATAACAAAAATATCACTGATCGTTGAATCACTTATACGACTAACTACAATTGTGCTTTGGAGTGAATTTGAGATCTTAGGTGAGTGACAATGTGATTAAGTTTTACAGAATCCTGAGTATTTTGTGAATATTTATGCACTTTATCTTTGAGTTAGGTTACATTTAAATCAAGTAATTCAGAATTGTGGTAAATTTCATTAGTAAAATTAGGTAAAAAATATTTCGAATGCAATAGGGAAGTGTGATTTTTGAATGGTATGAATTGCTCGTATTGTAAAACATGTACCTGAAATTTGACATTTTGTTGCGTTTCTAAGTAAACCAGATCCTTCTAATAACAATTTATGTTATTTCCGTGGTATAATTAGTTGTACTGATTCCCACGGGGGGCTATTTTATTCTGCGTGATTTCTTTTCAGCTACTACAATACAACAACAATACATTCATTTTCCATTGATCCCAATATAAGAGACTGGCTCTGTGGGATGTGGAAAGTTGTCAATTTACAGATAAACAGTTGCATAACAAAATAATAAGTACACCAGTAGATGTGCAGTCATAGCACACATGGTACATTAAAAAATTCCATAACAAAGATAACACCACAAGATGTACAGTCATATCATACATGATACCGTAAACTATTGCATAGAAAATAATACATACACCAGGATATGTACAGTCGTAGCATACATGGTACACTTACACAAGCTACTGGCAGTTATTTTTTAAATACCTTAGAAATAAATCCTTCGACAGAGTAGAAGGAGTTGTTAATTAAAAATTCTTTCAATTTTTTCCTGAATTTATTCTTATCATCTTCTAGGCATTTAATATGTGTTGGGAGGTTATTGAAGATATGTATTCCTGAATGTCGGACCCGTTTTTGAACAAATGACAATGACTTGTAATACTTGTGAAGATCATTTTTACTTCTAATGCCATAATTGTGTATTTTACTATTTGTGTCAAACAAAGTATAATTTGTGACAACAAAGGACATTAATGTGTATATATACTCAGATGCTAATGTTAAAATCCCTAACATCTTGAACAGCTCTCTACATGAAGTTATATTGCTAACCCCACACATAATTCTTATTACACGCCTTTGGGCTCTGAACACTTTGATTATATGGGTAGAATTGCCCCAGAATATTATTCCATATGACAATAAGGAGTGAAAATAAGCAAAATAAACTAGCTGCCTCATACGGAGATCACCAATAGCTGAAATTGTACGAATTGCAAATGTTGCTGCATCCAATCGCTTTAATAAGTCAGAAACATGTACTTTCCAATTTAAATTATAATCAATATACAAACCTAGAAATTTCCCACTCTCTACCTTTTCAATGGACTGGCCTGCAAATTTTATGTCTATATCTGGTGTTAATCTGTGTGATGTACTGAATTGCATATATTGAGTTTTATCAAAGTTTAAAAACAAGCCATTAGCTGTAATCCATTAATTAATCAGTTCAAAGACATAATTTGAAATATATTCTGTAGATAAATCTGCAGTATTTTTAATTCCTATGTTTGTGTCATCTGCAAATTGGACAAAATTTGAATTTTTAGATGAAACACGGGGTAGATCATTTATATATATTAAAAACAATAGTTGTCCCAATATAGAACCCTGAGGTACTCCACATCTGATTAATTTAGATTCAGAAAAAAATGGACTTATTAAGGCAACCAGAAAAATCTCCATTGATACTTTCTGTTTTCTATTTAGAAGGTAAGAACTAAGCCATTTATTAACAATGCCATTTATACCATAATACTTTAGTTTCTGTATTAGAATCTACACACAGGAATTAATTTATCCCTTCCAATATATTGTCAGTGAATGCAAATATAGCTTGTTCTGTTGAATGACCCTTTTGAAAACCAAATTGTGATTTAGTTAGAATATTATTATTTTCAGGTGTTCATAAACTCTCAAAAACTTTGGAGAAGGCTGTTAATAATGAAATTGGTCGGTAATTCGATATGGCTCCCTTATCACCCTTTTTATAGTGTGGTTTAACTACTGCATACTTACGCCTTTCTGGAAAAGTACCCTCAAGTAAAGATATATTAAACAGATAACTTAGTATATTACTTAATTCTGTGGAACACAATTTAATTAATCTGCTGGAAATCCCTTCATAACCACTAGAGTATTTGCTCTTAAGGGATCTGATAATTTTTCTTGTTTCTTCTGGAGTAGCTAATTTTATAGACATAGAGTTAAATTTTTCTTGGAAGCCTGTTTTGACAAAATCCATACTGTGTGTCACTGAGCTATTAGCAGTCAATTTATCAGCAACAGATAAAAAATGTTTATTAAATATATCAGCAATTGAAAAATTAGATTCTACTGAATTTTCTTTGATAAAAATATCATTACTTGTTTGATTACTTTTTCCTATTTCCTTTTTTACAATGTCCCATATTGGCTTAATATTATTTTCAGAATCACGAATTTTATGTTTGTAGTACATCCTTAGATTTTTTATTAACCTTTTTCAGTATTTTTTAACATTAGCATTCTCACTGTTCCTAGAGGCAATATACAACTTCCTTTTATAAATGCATGATGTTCTAATGCCAATAGTTATCCAAGGTTTTTGTTCTTTTCGAGAAGCAAGACACTTTTTCAAGGGAAAGCAACTTTCAAAGTAATTTAATACAATGCTACTAGAAATATTATTTTTTTCATCCATACCTTGAGCACTATAAACCTGTTCCCAGTTTGTGGTATTGAGGCACTTTCTAAAACAAGAAACTGACTCATCATTTATTTTACACGCTGAAGTTTAAAAACGTTACTCTTAGGGCTAGTTCCTATTAATGGTTAATAACTGGGCATCGTGATCCGAAAGTCCATTGATGGATGGCTTGATGGTATAACTGAATTTTGAGGTATCTAGGAAAACATTGTCTATAGCTGAGAGACTATTGTTCATTATTCTAGTTGGAAAATTAACTACCTGAGTTAAATTGAATGAACAGACTAATGATTCTAACATGACTTTACAGGGTAAGGTATTTAGAAAATCTACATTAAAATCACCACATGCGACTATGTTGACTTCTTTTCTGCTTAAAAATGTTATTAAGAGTTCAAATCTTATATATATAGACGTGTGTTTTCATAAATTTCACTTTTCACCCACCACTACCTAGCACAGATCACTGGTGTTTGTGTGTGGAAATAGCATAGAGTTTCCTGTCGTGCACAACGTTGGCCGATTGCCAATAGCTGTGGGGATGTGGGAGATATGATGATTAAAGTTGGTCAATGCAGAGCGTTTTCATATATCGACCAAAACTTGGTTCTCGTTATACTTCACTTTCTTGCCAAAACTACATAGCATAGACCATTGGTTTTTGTGTGTGATAGCAAAATCGTGTCTCCGTCGTGCACTATGGTTATTAGATGTTGGTAGCTATGGGGGTGTGGGAGATATGGGGGTTGAAAGTGGTCGACCTGCAGCAATTTCATATTTCTGCCAAGGACGCATGTGTCATGGTGTATCATTTTTCAGCGAAAACTATCGCACATCACAGGCGTTTATATGTGGTAGTACCATAGAATCACCTTTCGCTAACAACGTTGGCCGAATTTCAGTAACTGTTGTCGGAGATATGGTGATTGAATGTTGCCGATCGAGGAAATTTTCGTATTTCGACGAAGACATGTATTTCCGCATATGTCACTTTTCTCCCACAACTACATAGCAAAGATCATTGGTATTTATGTGTGGTAGTAGCATGGAGGAAGGAATATTCCTTCCTCCATGGGTAGTAGAATAGAGTCTACTGTCGTGCACTATGGTTGTTAGATGTCGGTAGCTATGGGGGTGTGGGAGATATGGGGGTTGAAAGTGGTCGACCTGCGACACTTTCATATTTCTACCAAAAGCATATGTGTCATGGTGTATCACTTTTCAGCCAAAACTATCTAGCGCAGATCACTCGTATTTGTGTGTGGTAGTAGCACAGAGTTTCCCGTCGATAACAACGTTGGCCGAATTTCTTTAACTGTGGTAGTGTGGGAGATATGGTGATTGAAAGTGACCAATTTAGGATATTTTCGTATTTCGACCAAAGACATGGGTGTCCGTATATTTTACTTTGTTGCCTGAACTACATATCGCAGATAATTGGCGTTTGTGTGTGGTAATAGCATTGAGGGTTCCATCGTGCACTATGGTGGTTAGATGTCGGTAGTTGTCAATCCAAATTCTGTACAAACACGAACGAAATCGTGGGTACCAGCTAGTTGGTTCATGAAAATATAAAAGTTTCCCGTTGGTGCTCTGTATATTGTTACTATTATGAAAATTTCTCTATTGAAATTGAGCCGTGTATCACAAACTTCGAAATGTTGATCAACACAAAACTTGCTAATACTTATAACTTCAAAACCATAACCATTTTTAACATAAGTGACAATTCCTCCTTTCTCCAAGTTCTTTCTACAATAATAAGAATCTAAATTAAAGTCAGTAAATTTGACACACCTATTCCTGTAGATATGTGGTGTTCAGACAAGCGTAAAACATTAACTCTATTGATATCATTTATTAATTCATTTATGTGGACTAGCAATTCATCCACTTTTTTTTTGTTAACCCTCTGATACTTTGATGTAATAAATGAATCCCTATACAATTTATAATTTTGGTATCTGAAAACTCATTATTGTTTAAACTAATTTCTTTTAAAGCTCTCTGCCTAATACATGATCCTAATCTAAAAATGGATCTGCCCTAACACCATTAACAACAGGAATCTTTTCATGTGAATTTGCGGCCACAATTAATTGTTTTCTACTGTTTGCAGCATTACATATTTACTTTTAATTCATTTAATTGCTAAGAACATTTAATAAACGCATATTTCATTTATATTTCTAAATTCCGTTTTTTTTGTTTTCTTTTTCCCATTCATTTCGATGGCTTTATATTTTTCATTCATCCACATCGCTAGGCTCACGCTGACGAAGATGCAGACTGAAACTAGTGTACAATTATGTTAAAAATCACATGGTTTTGATTTAATGCTGTAGTAGGGGAAATATTTTTTTTTTGAGTGGTGCATGTGGATGTGGAGTATATTCGTAATAATAACTTTGCCTCTGTTGATAATGTCGTTGCTTTTGATGGCTATCAGCTGATTGCTACGGTTATGTTTTACTGTCTCTGATGTTTGTTATTAGTGAAATGCGAAACAGAAAATGAGTGAGCTGTGTGGTTTAAGGAGAAATAACTTTGACGATTGATCTCATGGTATTGCGTTTGGTATGGCAGAGGCTGAATCTTCGAATATTAAGGACGTTACGAGCAAGCAAGTTGTTACATCAAGATCTCGACTTGCTAATCAGAAAAAAACGTATAAAATTATTGTTGTAGGAGATTCAAACGTGGGAAAAACCTGTTTAACATTCAGATTTTGCGAAGGCAAATTTCTGAAGAAATCAGAGGCAACGATTGGGGTTGACTTTAGAGAAAGGACAGTAGATGTTAATGGTGAAGACATCAAAGTAAGTGTAAATGAAGTTGCGTAATGCAAATGATCTTTCTTTCGCAACGACTCCTCGCTAGCCAACATTGTCGAACATAATTTTTATGACTGGCTAGAATAATCTTGTCGATACACTGCGTTGGCTTCATAATCCCTTTTCTGTTACCTAATTTTCGCAGTACTTCCGGGAGAGACATGTGATTGAACCACCTAAATTATTTTCCTTGGATGAAATTGTGTTGTACTGCAGACCAAAATAACGTGAAATTTCGTGGATGTACTAATAACATTGATAAATATGGCAATTCTATCATTACCGTGGCGCCAAAATCTGATGATGAATTCTTGTAGAACTCCACGAAACAAATCGAAAATAAAGTAAAATTTTTTGATATCTCGCTTGGTTTTCGAGATATAGGATGTTAAAAATCAGTCATAGGTATAGTTCCTTCTGTTTTTGGTGTTTTTTCTTCTGGTCCAGGCCGTATTTCAACCTAGCAACAACCACTAGGAAGAAAATAAAACACCTGTAGTGCATTTCCACCGTGTAGATATGATGGTTTTGTGAAAAAAAATTCTGATACAGGCCGGATCTCACGCTAACCTCCTAACTTTTGAGTTACAATATCTCAAGAACTAAGCGAGATATAAAAAACTTTATTTTCCATTTGTATCATCGAGTTGCATACGAATTCATCATCAAATTATGGCTATACCGAAAGTTTTCTTCTGGTCCAGGCTGTATTTCAGCCTTATTATGTCAATTTTGAGATACGGTATGATATCTGTCGAGAACTAAGCGAGATATCAAAAAACTTTATTCTTTACTTTCAATTTGTCTCGTCAAGTTCTATAAGAATCAATCATCAGATTTTGGCTCCACGGTAATGATAGAATCCCCATAAATGTCATAATCTTTGCCTGTTATAGTTTTGTTGTACTGTGTAGATTGGTTATTTTTATTGAAATTGAGAATTTGAAGAGTGTTCATCCAGTTTTGCTAAAATTTATCACAGCATTTAGATTAATTCTAGCATTAAAAACCAGTTTTTTTTTGGCAGCTCAGTTATCACTACCGGTAATTAACGATTTCCACTGTTGCAATTTCCAAGAGAACCCCAGCAGTTGTTGGCTGATAGCAGCATGCTGTAAATTGTAATGTTAAATGCATTTTTAGTTAATGTTACAATGTTAAGGCACTGACACTAAGGAACGACAGGAAAATTGAACCGAACACTGATGGCAGCTGGGAATAACATATGAAACATATGTGACAATATTTTGGTGTTAACCTTATTTTTGTAAGTAAATAAAGACACTTAACAAGATCAGATGTAATCACAGTGACGCTTGCTCATTGACTGGAGCATGGCCACAGGTGGAGGTGGTGAAAAAAATATTAAATTGATTATTGATAATTCTCGAGAAGGAAGTGGGGGATCATCACCAAAGAAATTAACAAGAGAGAATATAAATTTAATGGAAAACTTCCAGTAGAAAATGTTAAATTTAAGGTTTATAAAATGTGGATAAACAGTAATAATAAGTGCTGGGTATATTGGAAGGGTTTAGGAGGATATCTCTTGTCAAGGAGATGTTGGTAAGTTAGTTCCCATCTTCAGAGTTCAGAGAAGGTCTGATAGCCATCACTGTAAAACAGTTTTTTAAACTGTTCAGGTTATGGATACTGTCATGTTCTGCTACTGGATGGTATAGGTTTCCAGTACAAACTGTTTGCCTGTGGTTATTCATTCTGATACATCTCTTCAACTTGGAAGACTTAAGGTTTAACAATATTTTATCCATGATGGATTGGTGGAACTTCCGCGACTGTGATGTCAAATATGGGTTGTAAAAAATACAGCAACCAGTCACAATATGATGTTGTTTATTAAACCATTACCGGTTTCGAGCTATACCTGCTCATCTTCAGATGGTTTGTAAATTTTACATTAACAAATGTAATATACACGAATGTATGGTTGTCATTTTGCAACTGAATATATCCGAAAGCGAAACTAAAGCACTATAAATGCACATATTTACAAACATGTGCTGCACTAGCACTGATGGAGATGGATATGATATACAAATACCTAAATACACTATTTGTATATCATGTGTGAAATGGTGGCAAACACAGTGTGCTCATATCCATCTCCATCAGTGCTAGTGCAGCACATGTTTGTAAATATGTGCATTTATAGTGCTTTAGTTTCGCTTTCGGATATATTCAGTTGCAAAATGACAACCATACATTCGTGTATATTACATTTGTTAATGTAAAATTTACAAACCATCTGAAGATGAGCAGGTATAGCTCGAAACCGGTAATGGTTTAATAAACAACATCATATTGTGACTGGTTGCTGTATTTTTTACAACCCATATTTAAGGTTTAACACCAAAATGTTCGTTGATGAAAGGCCACCTTTATAAGTGGTGAGTGTTGGGTTTAATTTCCCAATGCTTCTTTATATTTATATATTTCCTTCTTTGACATTCAATGTAAAATGTATGAGAATGATAATTGGTTCCTTTTTAGTATAACAAGGAACTCTTATAAGTTTTGTGTAGCATGAAGAACGAACTGATATATGAAGCTGGTGGTGGTTACTTTTTTTTATCATCATTAATTGGTTGGATGCTCTTGTTGCTACAGCTATTCTCGGGTCTACTGGAGATCGCGATTCCCCTACAACAACATACAGTAATATCGTTGGAGTACTGCTGTAGTCAGTCCCAAGAGGTATTATTCTCAAGCAGTAATTCCATTGTAATATAGCCTGGACCATTAGTTTCAAGCACAAATTAGGTTGTAACACAACGTGGACCAGCGTGAAACCGTTAAATGTACTTCGGGAAGAATTTATAGTGGACTCTTGCGTTTGATCACTGCAGTATTATGATGACAACTCGTGGCGGAATCGCTATCTCCAGTAATCCCGATATTCTCAACTCCATTAGTTGTAACTTTACTTCTTAAGCAACAGAATTAACTTCTCCTCTTACATCTATTGTTGTTGCTATCATTTCTGCTACATTTCATGACTTTTTCTTGCATTGGTTTATACTTAATCCAGATACTGCTCTCAGTATTTTGTTCATTTAATTAGGTTATTATTATTATTATTTCGTATCAGAAACATACAGTTACACAATTACAGTCATCAAATATTTAATCAGGCGTACCCTGGGCAACGTCAGAGAATGAATCGAAATGTCCTGACGGCTAATCCTTTCACACCAGAAACATTTAATTAGGTAATTACCTATTATTTTCACTCAGCTGCTTTCAGGCCAATATCAGCATATGTTTCTTATGTTGAAGAAATTTTCAGTAAATGTTGGTTTTTACAATATTTCTTGCAGCAGTTAAGATATACACATTCCAATGATAAGAGTTTAAATTTAATGTGAAATCTAAGCAGTGTTTCATGAATTTTATTAGTGCTGTGAAAAGCGGAGTAGAATTTACAGACATAAATAAGTTAACCTAATTCTGTTCATTCTGACAGATTTTCTTCTCTAGGTTGTGGGTTGATAAATGCAGTAGGATCTAATAACTACCAAATTATTAATCCACAATTTCCATTAGAAAAATTACTAGCATGATAAACACATTGATATTTATATTCCTTGTGTTTTACTTGACTGATATAAAGACAATTTCCAAATTTTGATGTTTAATCCATGCTTGAACATCTGTCCACAGTTCCCATTCCTCTACCATTGATTCATTCCATTGATGTCACTTCCTTGTCTAGAAACAGAGCCTAAGTGCAGTGGAACACTTCCTGGAAATGTGTTCCCCACACAGCCTCCCAAGCACATTCTTTCTCACATTGGTCTTCATATATGCTTTTCACACTACATTCTCTTGGAAAAAATCTCCTTCAAATCCCAGTACCACCAATATGCATCACTCTCTCTATCCATGCAAAGGAACATTCCTGAATGAAATCTCTCTAAAACCCCTCATGAGGTTTAAATACAGAGATAGCATGTTTGTGATCTGCACCTTCAATTATATTCAATTCCTCACATAATAGCCTCTGCATCAACTTTAGCTGAACATACTCCCACACATTACTTTCCTCGATGTTCACATTTCCTCGCTGAAGGGGGCCTTCATACCTCTTTCCACATCTGGTCTACTAATTTAATATAATACCTTCTACACCATTTATTTCTTTCCTTATAGCCCTTCCATCTGTTCTGATAAATAATCACTTTTCAGGTACTCCCAAAACCTATCACAGCTCCTCATATCCCACTGTTAAATTCCCGATCTCTTACAAAACCAATCTCTCATGATATAAAACTCCCTTCACACTACTACTCCCATACCACACTTCTTAAAACTAACTGTAGTAACATATTTATCGCCCATTTCTCTTGAGTCTGTTAACCAAACTGAGCATGGTGGGTGAGTGGTTAATGCTCTGGCCTCACATTCAGGTGGATGTCAGTTCAAATCCCTGTCCAGATTTGGGTTTCCATGGTTTCTCCAAATCACTCAGGCGAATGCTGGGCCGCTTCCTTCAAAAGGCCATGACTGAGTTCCTTCCCGTTCCTTGTCCCCAGTCCCATCCCGCCTTTAATGACATTGCCGAGGTGTAAAGCCATAAGGGAAAAAAATGCTAACCAAATCCTTCATTATGGGCAAGACTTCCTATGTTCCTTCCCTGCAATATCCTTCTCAATGTCCTGTCAATTGAATCCTACACATGCTTCAGCAGACCACTCAATCTCAAGAACATCTTGGTCCACAAATACACATTTTGTGATTCTCCCAAACTTTGACATGGATCCTTTCCATGAAATTAACTTCATTATGAAACTGCACCCTGCCGCCGCCACCTACTTCAATCCAACCACAGGGAAAAGTGTAGTCCCAGTTGTCTTACATGTGACATGGAGTACACAATTGTTACACAGCCGTAATAACTGGCATCCAGGCTTCTCTGTGTTAGTAACCCACATTGGATGCAAGGCGAATTTCAGTTGCTTCAGTGAAATTACTTTCCCACATGGCTCTGGCATGGGATTGTCCATAAACTAATTTGGGAGGACGCTGGTTCAAATCCCCGTCTGGGCTTCCAGATAAGGGTTTTCCATGGTTTCTCCAAATCACTCAAGGTGAATGCCGGGATGCTTCCATCAAAAGGCCATGGCCGAATTCCTTCCTGTTTTTTGTCCCCAGTCCCATCCCGCCTCTAATGACCTCTAATGATCAACGTTGACGAGGTGTAAAGCCAAAGTAAATAAAAAAAAGGTCCATTAACTACATGGCTTCATTTTGGTCTCATTTAAACACTCCCACTTCCTATTCCTGCATATAGTAGCCTGACTTTACTTTTTCCTTGACTCCTCTCCCCCTCCCCCCATTTGGTGTGGAATATGATTTTTTTTTATTAATTCCAAAAGACATTTTGTACTGTTTTTTCTTATCAGACTAATGTTAAAATTAGTGCGTATATAAAGAGCACTACCTAGATTTGCTTTATATTATTTTTTATAATTTAAATATTCTGATTCAAATTGTGACATTAGCCACTTGTTGCAAGATTGTTCCTTGCCATTCTGTGAAAGATTTCATCATCATTAGGAAGTGAAGGATTTTTAGAAACTTTCGCAAACTTAGGGAATAAGTTTGCCATTACCAAATGCTCTACTGTATAGACAAAGTTCAAACGTGGGTAAAGCAAACTTCAATATCAGCATCTCTGTACTTAGGGAAAAGGAATTCACCTCATTAACAAACACAGCTCTTCTGTGAAAGGTACATTACTAAATGAAATTCCAAACTTGTGGTGTATTCTTTTAAATCATAAGATTTATTCCAGTTAATTTGTGGAGTCCAGTACCAAACTGTATTTACACTTCCAATAAACTAGACAATTGGACTTTGTTCACAGTTTGCAGTTTAGAATACGAAGGAACAGGGTGAAACCTTCACTTATACTATAAAACAATGTTCATTCTCATACCTTAACATTGGTCCAAGATTTAGGTCACTAGTCCACGAATCTTTGTCATGTCATTTCACAGCAAAACGTATTCTACCCTCCATCACCACTGACCAGTAATACACATGACCGATACTAGAACAAGCCACTTTTCCTAACATGACATTTTGAATACATTCTTAATACTAAAGAGACAAGATGAATGGTCACTTTACTTCACCAAACCTGCCAATTACAATTGACCTTTCTCTCACGTAACGTCTATAGTCCTATTAGTCTTGGTACGTCAAATACTGTCTTATTACACCACTTGTGCCAGTCTTCACAACTTTCTTAATCTATCCACTTTAGTACTCTCATTGCTCTTTTACTATTTGGTTTTGTAACCTTTTATCCTGGTCTTTACCCGAGACTAAACACTTTGTCCTCCTAAGTCTTTTCAGCCGGAGTTTCAACCTCCTGAAAATGATCAATTTTTGCTAAAACATCTTTGTCAAGTACAGCCAGGGATCATTTTCTTCTTGAGGTTTTACTAAAAACTTTCTCCTCATCTCATTCATCGTTGTTGAATAACTAATAAAATATTCTAGATCAGAAAGAATTTATCTTTTAACAATTAAAAGCAAAAATAAAAAGTATAGTTCTGCTAATTCTCACACATCAATAAATGAAGGCAATAAAAAGAATCAAAATAAAGTAGAAGAATTCCTGGACCTTTTTGATGATGAAATACTTAAAATTTCAAAATCAGATCTAGTGATGCCCTTGAAGGTAGAGAGAGAATTCATAGAGTAATAGGAGAATATCCAGAACACCAAAGAATGAATAAAAGTGGAACAAGACTAATTTCTATCTGTAAAATCTTTCAGCTGAAGCTGATATTCACTTTTTTTTAAAAATTCCCAAGAAAATGTAAAACGTAATCATCTCCAAATCAGATAGGTGAATTTCAACTGGACCCTGTATCCATCTCCTAAGAAATATGTAAGAAATCTTGAATGTTAAGATCATAAGAAGCATGGAATTTGACTCTGCTCACTATTTGTCTAAAATTTAACTCAAATTTTTACCCTAATCACAGAAGAAGAGAAAGAGTGAAGAAATATAACATTGAGAGACTACTTATTACACAAGAAGGATTAGAAAATTTTGGGGAAGGAATAAAAGTAACTCGACATGGTAAGTGCCAGGATTTATCCGAAGAACCAACGCAGCTCAGAAAACATTTGGATTAACCAAATCTAAAAAGAAACCTTTAAGGAATGGAATATGTGGAGAAGCATTAACAGAAAGAACTATGGAAAAGTGGAAATACTTTGGAAAGGTTGACTGCTATGAACAATTCGAAAACCAAAGGGAAAGACACCATAAGAATAATAAGCGGAGTTTTTGAAAAATCATTGAATTGCAGGATAGTTTTATTAAAAACTATTCCCGAAAGTTTTATGAGACTTTTGAGAGTAAATTGAGGGGATATCATATTCCCACTATATGCACCAAAGATGAAAATGGTAGAATTGGCCTAAAACAGGGCTGGCCATCCAGCGGGCCACTTGCCTTGAACATTTTTTCGCCCGCAAGATTCATCACACTTTTACAATTTATATTTATTTTATAATGGGCAGAGTAGTGAAAATCAATGTATTTTTTAAAAAATACATTATTTGCGCATCCTTGTAGTAACCGTCGAAATTATGAACATCATTATTATTATCTATGTTTACATGTAAGAATAATTGTAAACACAATAATAATAGAACAGATGTACAGTACAGCCAACCAGTTTGCATCGATAATTCTAATAGTCTTTACCGGTTTTGACCAACATAAGCTGGTCTTCTTCAGAAGCACCTACTATCATGCTAGTGGGCGGAGATGAACATGTGCTTGTACCAAGCACACTGCGTCAACTGACTAATCTAATTAGTCAGTTGACGCAGTACATCTGTTCAACTATTTACCGTTGCTGCAAGCAGTATGTTCAAAATCATACAATAATAATAACTCATTATGTTTCAATATTTCACTATAAAAAAGTTTATAGAAGGTCTAAATTTAATATGGGGATATATGATTTTATATGCAGCCCACGGAGTTATGATGTATTTCCAAAGTGGCCTGCAAGATCATTTGGGTTGGCTACCCTTGGCCTAAACAATACTGAGAACTGTGAAATACCTGTAAAGCACTTTGATCAGCTTCTAAACTAACCTGAACCATAAACTGGAATTTTCAGAAATTAATGAAAATTTAGTAGAAGATAACATCACCCACTGATGAATAAATTAAAGAAGCAATTAACCATCTAAAAGATAACAAAACCAGTGGAAAAGACTGCATAATAGCCAAACTTTTAAAATTGTCCCAGTCAAAAATTATTGAATAGTTAATTAATTTTTGAAGATATTTAGAGAATAGAGAAGTTTCCAGAAGACTGGAAAGTTGCAGTAATATACCCATTGCAAAGAAAATATAACTATAGAGGATTATCTCTATTATAAGTTGCTTACAAAGTATTCTTAAAAATCTTGCTTAACATGATCCAGGCAACACTTGACATGCAATTGGGTGAATATCAGGGTGTATTTCGAAAAGGTAGTTTTTCCACAGAGTAGGTATTTAATTTAAAATCCATAATTCATCGAATATTAAACTCAAAGGCTATAGTACTGATATTTATATATTTTAAAAAGGCTTTTGACTCTGTTGATAAGGAAACCTAGTATAAAACAATTCATGAATTTCTAGTGAAATATAAGTTGGCTAACCTAATACGTGAAATGCTTTCAAAAGTATAATTTATGGGGGAAGCCTATCAAGATAAATACAGGTGTGTGGCAAGGTGATGGTTTGTAACTCATTTTGTTCACCAAACAAAAATTTTCCAAAATTTTTAACAACAGATGTTGGACAAATAGAGAAAGTAAAAAAAAAATTAAATATTTGGGGGAAATAATTCAAGAAAATGAGTTAGATAAATCTGTCATATAAGAAAGGATACACAGGATGGAAAGAGCGTATGGTATCATTAACAATTTTTATAACATACAGTTATAAGCACTACAACTCAATTGTGAAACCAGAATGTCTGTATGTGAGTGAATACCTAGTGTTGAACTAGATGAATTAAAATTACTGGAAAGAAGAATCCTGAGAAAAATCATGGGTCCAACAATAGAACTGTGGAAATTAAGAAGTTATAAGAAAATATACCAGAACATAGAAAATGTAATAGATTCAATCAGAAAAATGAGACACACTTATGGAATGGATGATAACAGACTAAAAAAAAAAAAATCATTTACATTTGAGGAAAAAATCAACAAGAAGCTGGATTCGAGAGGTCATGAAAAATTTGGAAAAAAATATCAGAGAAGAGGAAACTATGAAAGAGAGATCTATAAAAAAGAAGCTATTAAATATGGAAGTATTCACAGGCAGAACAGAAAAGAAATCCGGTCTGAAGTGTGCTGAGGAGAGAAGGAACAAACTGAAATGAAGAAGGAATATTAGATTAAGCTGACAAAACAACAACAAAGGATGAAGAATTGAAATTAGTATTTGGTCTTAGTAGTACTCATTGGAGAGAAGAAGAGGAATAAACTATACATGCTGCATAAAAAACTGAGAATTGCTGCATTTTTTGTTTTCTATTGTTACAGTTCTGTCCCCTATATATCTACATTATGAGGGAATGATTGTCATGCTTCAAATATTTCCATAGTGCATTGATGGAGTTTGGGATATTGGAAACTCACTAGAAAATTTTTTCCAAGAAGCATCGTAAAATTTATTGTACAGTTCCATTTCACACCACAACTTGAAATAGTGCCTCATCATGCTCTGTAATTAAAGATTCAATTAAATTCACTTGGCAGAACAAAATAAGAATTCTTTTATCAATGAGTGATATGAGATGCAATCATTCCAAATTAAAACAGCATTTATTCAGAACATCAAAGCAATATGAACTGCAACTGGTGTGAAAAATCTGATGTGATATCTTTAAGTGAATTTTAGTGTAGGTACTGCATGCCTAATGTTCTTCAGTGCATAATGTGCCATCGAATGTTTGTTAGGTCAAATGCGCCAGCCTTGTGCGACCCGAACAGTATAACTTATAGTAACATGTGTATAGAGGGTATTTAAACTACAGAGGTAATTAAATGATGGAAATAAATATCCGCATGCTGTTTTGTATTCTGTACCCTATTTTAAATAAGAAAAGAAAGGGAAATTAACCCATTAGGTAATGTTCGTTGTGTACACACGTACCGAGCCTAATGGCCCGTTTTTCTGCTTGTGAACAAGGCAGATGTCGCAAAATATTGTGTAGTTGCTTGTCAGCATAAGTGTTCCCTCAGCCGTCAACTTTGGTATGTGGTGGGTTAATTTCCCTTTCTTTTCTTATTTATATCGCCTAGAAGCCGCTCCCATTTTCCTTAGTTTCATCATTGTACCCTATTTTAAGTGTGACAAATAAAATGAATGAAGAGCTACATAGCTTAGGTGAGAACACCTCCTCCATGCAGCCCAGTGTATCTTTTTATCCAACCCCTTTCCCCTTGACCTTAATTTATGGACATTCCCTTTGTGCCAGCACCTTGGTGGATTCAAAGTCAAAGCCATTTTCCGGTTCAAGGCTATGTTCCACCACTGCAGATTTCTCCTTATGTCCCAGAAAAATGCATCAGACATGTTTCAAATGATGCTGGATAATGCATTGTACCATTAGCTGATGTACTTTTCATGAATTCATAAGGTATAATTTCATAGCATATGAGTGGCGAGGATATTATTGTGGCATCACAGAATGTGTTTCTGTTTTGTTGACAGTAGGAAGATTGTGGTGGTGAGTTTAATCAGTGTAATATTTTGTGAAAACATGTTTACTCAGTTAGTTACTAGTGAACACTACATTAGTATCCAACGACGAGAAAGACTTCATTCTTACTATTTTACAGGGAGGAATACTTTTTTTACCATAGTTTCTTTAGTTTTTCTATATTCACCCATTCTCTGTGTTAATACTTCCAAATAGTTATAAATTCAGTATTCCCATCTCACTCCCTTCACCCTCCACCACCACGCTTGTTCAAACATGCACTGTTCACCACAGCTTTCTACTCGCATAGTGAATGCTGATGTATGAACAACGGAATCCCTTGTCATGTGTATCATTTACTCTCATGATTAAGGTTACTACATAAGTATTGTTAAACTCAACTTTTTTTAACTGATAGAACAGGATTAAATACTATGAAGCTGTACAAAGTCGAGCAATGATGCACGATATTAAATTTTACCCATTAGCAATGTTAAAAAAGTTCTTTCAGAAAGCAGTTTTGCTATTAATTTTCCATACAGGATTATTCGTTTTGTATTTTTCAGCTGCAGTTGTGGGACACCGCTGGACAGGAACGATTTCGTAAATCTATGGTCCAACATTATTATCGCAATGTCCATGCAGTAGTGCTGGTATATGATGTGACAAAATTGTCATCCTTTCAGGTTAGTATACATACAAGAGTATTTGGGAAGCGATGCATATTAATGATAACCAAATATTAATGTAATCTAATACAGGGTGTTCGCCGGGAAACGCTACCCTCCCAGTCTGTTGCTGTCGGCAACTTGCTGGGACAGTGGAGCCAGCAACTCCCGCCACAAGGCGCCGTGAATCACCGCACTGTTTAACACCTCCGCTGCCCCAACAGTGTTGTGAATAAATGTTTCTTTGCGGTTTGGCTGGTTTGGGGCTTCATACTCTTACTAATCTGTACCGTGTTTGAGTGTGAGTAAAATTATGGTTCGTTACAATTTGCAACAAAGAATATTTCTCTATGATACATATGTGAAGAAGAAGTCGTTTAAAAAGTGTCGCAGTAAATTTCGTCGCGAATATCCTGGCGCTTTACTGCCAGCTAAATCAACAATTCTGCGTCTGGTTAAAAAAGTAAGAGAAACGGGTTCATTTTTTAACAAAAAGAGACTGTCGGTCAACCGTATTCTCACAGAGGAGAAAATTGACGATATCACTTTTCGACTAGAACAGTCACCCAAAAAATCATTAAGTCAGTTAGGGCAGCAGGCAGGCATATCTGAGACGTCAGCTTGGAAAGTAACAAAGCTAGTTCACTTAAAGCCGTACAAAACAATTGTGGTGCATAAAATTACAGAAATAGACCAGGGGCCTAGGATTAGATTTTGCAACTGGTACCTGCAGGGTGTCCACGATGGCACTGTTGATCCGCAACTGACGTCACATTTAAATGCTTAGCACATACAAGTTTATGAAGCGTAATTATTATGAAATAGTCCGCGGCCAACGGTCGAACAATGACGGAAGCTGGCCGCTCGCCCGCCGGGAGCAGTTTCTTCCTTGTAGCGCTAACAGTGGGTAGCGTTTCCCAGCGAACGCCCTGTATATTTTGACAACTGAACTTTTCGTTGTCCTATTCAGGTGAAATGTGATCAGACAATAAAACTTGAACATAATAGCTTGACAATCTCGTATACCGGCATTGTGGTTTCCAGTTTAGTGATGCTTGGATGCCATTATGTGAGGCTGCTTAGCATCAACATTCCATGTTTTGGACTCCACAATGTACTAATGACAGCTGTGACAGATTCTAGGCGATGTAAAAACGCCTGCCAAATCCAGGTCAGTCAATCGGCAATGCCTGCATTTGGAAAGCTATTAAGCTCAGGTTTTCTGGCTTGATCACACTTCACTTAAAGATGATGATGGGGAGATCAGTCAAAATAGCATGTGTAAACAACATCATTACTCGGTTAGTTTCTGGTAAAGAATATATTGATATACAACACCAAGAAAAAGTTCATTCATTAATTTCAATGATGTTTCTTGTACAGTATTCTCAGTTTTGATTACTGCCATAAATATTTTTTTAGGTTCAGTTATTATTATCTTTTTATTTGGTATTATCTTGTTTTTACATTAACAGTGTTATAGCAGAGTGTGTAGGTGTTTCAAATTATATTTTTGGTCCTCTAATAACTGCATTTAGTTTTTTGCTCTACCTGTTTGTTGATTTAAGGCAATATATTTAGGGTATGGAGTTACGGTAAAGCACTTGTATTTTCCTACAAGTAAGTCTGTTGAGATTAAGCTGTGTCACAATGGTTGTAGAAAGGAGATCTTTCAAGACATAAAATATAAGATAAACACTAACATTACATTACAGATGGCCTCTTAACGATGTGGGAGAATGATAAAACTTGGGCTAGTATCCAGAATATATTTTGATGTTTGTCTTTTCTTATTGTTGCCCTCGTGTCTTGAGTTATGGCAAATAGTGGGATTACCTTTCCTATCATTGTTTGAATGAAAAAGATTTTAAAGCACTTTATTACTATCCTTATAAGATCAGATCTCTATATATAGACAGCATTAGTTGATCTATTTGTAGTATACTATTTGAAGAAAAGCCATTTCAAAACCATGGCAAAGCTTTTATTTTTTTGTTTCATCTGATTGTTCTTTTTTTCCTCTTTGGGAATTTTGTTAATAGCAACAGTGTTTCACATACATGCTCTGAATGAATAGTTCATTTCATGTATACATTTTATAATATACTAATCAATGTAGCATTATGCTGGATAGGCAGTTTCTGGATACATTGTTTCAAAAGATTTGCTTACCCAAACTGCAGTTTTCTACAAAAATTCTATCCAGGGGCATCCCTTTATATAAAACTCTGAGCCTGGAGTCTGCGTACGTCGTCTATAGCTACTATAGCTATGGCTAGAAAACTGTCACGTGCCAGCCTTCATTCGCCAATCAACAGCCACCATATTACATTTGTTCCATCATCTTGCTCTTCATTTATTTACAACTAGATGCAGAAATTCATGTAAGGAGAAGGGGATTCAATATTTACACTATTTTATCTGTATCAGTTATAAGGACTAGGTTAAACCATAACCTAAGAATTTTTTTGGCAGACTGGTAAGAAGCAATGAAGTTTATTAAAAACTCTGAGAAATGTAATGCGAAATGAATTAGTCAAATAAATAACAGTTATCTGTTTTCGAAATTATAGTCTCTGTCATCTAAAGTAAAATCCATTTATTTATGTAAAATCCTAACCAAATACTCTGATAATCTAAACAGAGTAACGTATTCATATAACCAAAGATATCATTAAAAATGACTTATTCATTTCTCCTTATGAGCTTTTCCATAATAAATTCCTACTACCATTATATATGATACCCTTAGTTTTTGATACATGTGTTAGCTATTAAATGTCATTTAAGATAACTTTTTTATTAGATTTAAATCATGACTATTAACTGTATAAGTGATGTGACACTTGCAATTCAACAACGATATTATTGCCGCAAAATAGCAGTGAGCAGAGATATTATAAATACGGAGAGCAGGGGGAAAAAATTAATGCCAGGCAATTATATGTCACAAAGTTACAATTAGTACATTCGTATAAATTTATATATTGCTTTTTATTTATCTACGACAACCAGATGCAAAAATTCATGTAAGGAGAAGGATAATGTTTACATTATATTACCTGTATCAGTTATAAGTACTAGGTTAAAAAATAACCTAAGATACTTTTTGGCAGAAGATAAGAAACAATGAAGTTTATTAAAAACTCTAAGAAAGTTTACACGAAATGTACGAATCGCGAAATATATCATTCAGATAAATGACAGTTATCCATTTTTGATATTATACTTTCTGTCATTTAAAGTAAAATAAGGTAAAGTAAATAAATAGGGATTACTGGAGATCGCAATTCTGCCAGGAATTGCCGTGGTATAACGCAAGAATCCTCTAGAAATATTCTCCGAAGTACATTTAACTGCATTATGCCGGTGCTGGATGTGTTACAACTTAATTTCTGCTTGAAAATAATGGTAGTCTACAGGCTGTATTACAACAGAATTACTGCTTGAAAATAAAATGTCTTGCGATTGACTACAGCAGTATAATGATGTCATTACTGAATGTTATTTTGGCGGAATCGCGATCTCCAGTAGACCCGATCGTTATTCATTTTTCCTTACAAGCTTTTCCTGAATAAATTCCTACTACCACCACAGGTGATGCCCTTCGTTATTCATATGAGGGTAATAGAAGCTGTGATTTTCGAAAGCAATATTAGTGGAGGTTGTGGTTAAGTTGACCAGAATCCCCCCTGACATATTTTGTTACAGCATAATTCACTCTGAAATGAGTTTTACAAACCAATTAAACTGCTTTCATAAGTGCCATGTTACTGAAGGTATTAATTAATGCGGATGAAAGTAGTTCCATACGCATCATGCTGAATTGTGCCTGGACCAGGAATAAAACTGATATTACATGGATAGCAAAAGTTTTCGGGATTCCTAATTTGTATTAAATTTTATTGGTTCTATACTTCCGTTGTCATTAAGTTGTCAGTAGAAGTTACTACTGTATTGCTATGTGAACAACAAATCAAATATGTAGAACATTACCAAATCAAGGCCACTAGCATTATGTAATAACAATTCCATATAATTAACCAACTGAAAAAAAAAATTAACTGCCAGAATATGGTATTTAAACCGTCATTTTTGACGGGCTCAAAGATACTCTATATAATATTGGAATAGGAGTAATTCAGCTTTAGAGGGACCATGACATTTTTAATGCCACAAAAATGAATAAATAGAACCCTTTAGAAACCAGGAATTAGGGATGTTGAATTTGGACAGCTATTACAATCTTCAAAGAATGATCAGAATCTTTGAGCACATGGCATCTACAAAATTTCTTGTGAACATGGTACTAGCTATATTGGACAAACTAAGAACAACCGAAGAATGATGAAAAAAACATATAAGATATTTTAAACACGGACAGAAGGAAAAAATCTGCAATGGCTAAACTCGCTATTGACAATGGTCATGAGCCATGGTTTAGATAGATAGATAGATAGATAGATATGTTCACTTTGATCCCATGTGAGAATAATCTCGGGGATGTGGAACAGTACATACACTTATCAGTAATGTCAATATTACTATATAATTGATAATATTATATATTGACAAGAAGTTAGTTACGACCCATTAGTATAACCAATATTTCCTGTAATCTACAAATACAATCCCGAGTTAGTTAATACTTATTATGTGGAACAGTGAATAAACTTGTTACCAGCATCTAACAACCAGTTATTTTCTTACCAACCAGTTACCAAAACTCATAAGCAGTCAATTACTTAAAAACCTGTTAGTATCATAATTTTTTACAGCAGTTTTTGAGTGCATGCTATCCCATGTTAGTTACTACATATGAGTGAAATTTTGTAAACAGTGTAATTACTTCATTTGTCAAAAGTTTCAACAGAAAGAAAAACCATATATCATTTTAGTAATTGTGGACAACTTTTTCACCTTCCCCTTCCATACACCATATATACTATTTTATCAGTCATTCTTAGTTACCAAATTCCAAGAAGAAAATTCTTTCACATAGTAAAATGGATTCTGAAGCAGAAACTCTTTCAGTTTGGACTTAAAGTAGTTGGGTTTTTGTAGATAACATTTAATTTCTGTTGGTAAGACATTGAATAAGGAAGCTCCAGTAAATGTTAACCCTTTCTGTACAATTGACAGTGATTTGTAATCCTTGTGGATATTATATTTATTCCTATTATTATGGCTATGTATGTCAGCATTAAGATTGAAGTGTTCAGAATTTTCCACTACAAATGATAGTACAGAGTATACATACTGTGCTGGCATTGTTAGTACACCCAGATTTTTAAATAGATTTCTGCACGACGTCTGTGGGGTTGCTCCACAAATAGTTCTTATAGCACGTTTCTGCAATTTAAATACCGTCTGTGCTTGTGACGAGTTTCCCCAGAATGAGATGCCATAAGTGAGCAGGGAATGAAAATATGCAAAATATACTAACTTTCTGGTTTCTATATTAGCTATTCTAGATATTACCCTAAGTGAAAATGTTGCAGAATTCAGTTTTTTAAGAAGTTGTTGAATATCAAAATGACACACCTGTGCCATGAAGATAATTTTTGGGACAGTTTCATAAAGGAGATGATAGAAGAGTTAGCGTTATTAATTGGAACCAAGGCCTCAACTTAAGCCAAATATGGAAACTAGCAATAAAATTATTGCGAGTCATAGGTTCACACCAAATTAAGGCATAGTAGTGACTCAAACATGTCGTCATCAAATAAGTGGTGCCCATTTGGACTACCCCTCCATGCACGCTTCCCTCCACTTCTGGTTGGCAGCAGCATATAAGACTACTATGCAGCGGTCTTCAGTGATGTTGAGTGGTGGCTTGACAACAGAAGCAGTGCCAACTTCTGCAATGTTGCCAGACAGTTTGATGCTGTTAGAATCCTGAGAAGTTTTTCTATATCTTGGCATAATATTTGATAATAATTTCTACCTGGCTGGACTCGTTGAACAGGTGGTAGAAAGAGGAATCTAAATTCTACATTTTTTAGAGAATCTGAGGTCGTTAACCAGAGAAGTGAGGGAACTGGATTATAAAACTTTGGTCAGACAATTATTATTTTTTTAAAAAAATTTGTTACTTAATCAGAATACAAGGTTATCATCAAACAGAGGTTTCGTGCATGAAAATAGTAAATGCGCGTTGCCCGGTGATCTTCATTTGTGTCCTTCTCTAGACCCGGGCCTGATCTCTCCCAGATCAACGCCTCAGCGTTTCTTCGGCTGTCAGTCAGCTTACAACAATCCGCAGTTCATTTTGATTTGCCTGGCATAGATCACATTTAAATCATATTTAGCTTGTTTAACATTGACTTTTTCAATTTGATAACTCTCACTTTTTTCGTACTCTTGAACAGTTTTTTTTATATTTTTTTTTAACTGGAAAGAAATAAAAAGGAGGGGGAAAAATACAAGCTTTTTCACAGTTGTCAATCATTGAATCTCTAAATTTTCACCCTTTACAGGAAACTGCAGTAGTTTGTCATATGAGGTGATATAATGGGGAGAAGTTGTTGTCTTGAAAAATTCTCTCTCTGTAAAGGAAATGTAATCCATGTAATTTTTTTTTTTTTTGCTGTTGGCAAATTTATAGTACTGTGTACCCCATCAACCATGCTGCAGCATTTTCTGTTTGTGTCTGTGCCGGTTGGCTGACCTCCGTCCTGAGAACTTCCTGTATTGAGATTCTACGTACTATAGTACCATACAGTTGGCCCAATTTTGATCTAAGCCATATCCAAATAAGTTGTGCTTCACCATACGAAAAGCGGTGTTGAGGGTTGTCTGTATTACCACATCTGTGACATCTGTCGGTCATCGAGAGATGTAATCGGAATAGTTTTTCCGTTTGTTGGTATCAATTCATTAATTACTTTGTACCTAGAAGACATTACCGAGGTGGAAGGAGTGTACAAAAAACTGTTCGCCATACACTTGGCCAATTAGAGTTAGGGTATTTTAATTCAATATTATTTCTTCCGACATTTGACACAAGTCTCTTGCAAACATCCTTTGTGGTCTTTGAGGGAGATAAATCACAACTTGTCTGGAAGTAACTTTTCTCTAAGAAATAAACCTTGAAATGGTATAAATTTCTCCCTATGTTTTCTAGATATACTGTAGCTTTTGTACTTTGTGGTTTGTAATGCCTTAAAACAGTGGATGTGAAACAAGAGTTATCAGAGTTTTTGAATTTATCTATTACATATATCAGTAGAGCGCTACATTTAGCATTCACGTTGATGATATTCAAACCTCCCTTCAGTTTTGGGAGAGTCAAAGTTTCAAATTTCACTTTGAAAATATCGTTTTGGCACACATACCAACATAAAGGTTTCTGCAGATTTTCGGTGATAGTGTCAGGCGCTGGTAACACCTGAGCAAAGTAACTCATTTATGGTGGATTAGACGGTGCCCCACATTTTGAGTATTGAACGTGGTTTGGAAGGTTTGCAAAGGAGGGCAGCTATATTTGTCTGTGGAAGTTACCAAAGAACAAAGTAACTGATATGATAAGATAGCTAGATTCGGTTTTATTGGAAGATAGGAGAAGGGTTCAGACAGTGCTGGACGGTATGAGATGTTTGTTGGTGATAAGGCTTCATACAATATTGGTGGTAGAATTAAGGAAGTGGGAAATTTTGCTTTTGTTGGTAAAGAGAATCAGGAATTGGAATAAATTATCAAGAGAAATTGTGAATAATTTACCAAAAATGCTGAAATAATTTAAAATTAAAATTCATTAAGGACAAAGTTAGGTGATTTGGGAAGTTATATTTGAAGAATTTAATTTAAACAATAAATAGGAAAAATGTGTATGTAGTGAAATTACCAACACAGCAAAGCACTCTACTGTATTTAAATTAAATTAACTGAATTTAATATGGCATATATTCGGCATGTACACTTCAAGTTGACTGTATGAAGGAATGTTATATAATTACTAAATTATGTATAGTACAAAAATTTTGGGATCTACGCGAATATCACAAGTACTTTCCCTACATTTTAATCAAATAACAATATCCACTTGCAAGACCAAGCATACTCTTAACAATATCCATATAATTCTGGTGTGTTAAAAATTAAGTAATTTTGAAAACTTTAAATTTCTGGATAAATATAAGAGAAATAGATCTCAATTTCCTTTAAATAAAAGAGCTTAAAAAACACACATACACATTTTAAACTCACTAGTATGAAAGAATGATATTGCGATTTATTAAAATTTCGTACTCTCGTCAGAATATTAATACATTGCAATATTTATCTTCTTGCTATTTTCATGAGTAAACAGAAAAATACAACTAAAGGTCATGGAAATAAAAAAATTTGAGGAGTTAAATTTTTGTATTACTGTTTAGTATAATTTTCTGCACTTTCAAGCAGCTTAAAATATGCTATAAAATGGGGGTCAGAGTTTGGAATAAGTTATCTGGAGTAATGATGAATAATTTACCAAAAATGCTGAAAGAATTTAAAATTTAATTTACGAAAAACACTGAAAGAATTTCAAGTTTAAGGGTAAAGGTAGGCAGGTACAGGAAAGGGGGAAAATGGTGTGTAGCAAACTTGCCACTGGAATGTGCACTCTACCACAGTTAATTTTAATTTAATCCTATGTGAATTTAAGATGCTAACTCTGTGTTGCTGTTTTATTTATTTCAGTCACTACCACAGTGGATAGAAGAATGTAATAGACACAATCTTACCAGTAATGTTCCCCGTATCCTAGTTGGAAATAAGTGTGACTGTAAGGAACAACAAGTTGTGAAGACTAACACAGCACAAAAATTTGCTGACCATCATAATATGCCGGTTTGTATTTAGTTAAATAATATTTTGAGCATTGAGAAATGTACGTGATTAATCATTATTGTAAAGTTGTTGTTTCTCACTGATTCCATCCATTCCAAGAGCAAAGAAAAACATCTTACTTTTTAATAGTCAGTGATACAGCATGAAACTTGTATAAAATAGAAAAGTATTCCGTCATGAAGAATCAGTTAAATTTTACTTCAAGCCTTCCTTATTGTCATGATGTTCCCTCCCCTTTCACAAGCTATTTCTAAATCTTTCATTGATTTTTAGCCAAACCTCAGCACCAGTAATTGCTTTGTACATGCCCACAATCTCTTTACGTGCCTTTTATCCTGCAGTAACATTCAACTCAAATCATTTATGATATCAGATACAGAGTGCATCCTTTGTCCACTGACAAATCCTAGCTGCCCCTCTCTGCACTGCAACATTTGATACTCCTAATGTGGGTTCCTTATTATCCCACAATACTATAGCATAGTTCTATTACCCATCTCTCTTACTTC
This sequence comes from Vandiemenella viatica, assembly GCA_031002005.1. Lineage (NCBI taxonomy): Eukaryota > Metazoa > Arthropoda > Insecta > Orthoptera > Morabidae > Vandiemenella > Vandiemenella viatica. The sequence continues at coordinate 140,403,343 of JARYHS010012519.1, read as the reverse complement.
ACTGGTATATCATCTCATTACCTTTTCTAACCATTGCAATACTCTGAAACTCTTATCTAAAACCTCCCCAATGTGACCTGCCCATTTTAGTTATTTGTAGCCAATGGTGCAGTATATAAGTAAAGACTTGCTGGTGCTGTTTGTCCTGCAATTTATGGTTATCTGCTGGACGATGAGCAACCAGATAATACTTTTACAAACCAAATTCAGCTTGATTGATCCCAAACCAACCAAGTTACTTCCACTTATTAATAGTCTTCTGTCATCCTTCCTCTGGCTGCTATTGCTCACTAGTGATATTGTAGCTGATGTATGATGTTTGAGACAGGCAGAATGAGAGAAAATCGACACTTGCAAGAAATATTTGTTCAACCCTTCTACTTTGCTATCATTGTAGAAGGGACAAGTTTACACCAATCACCAGTCATATAATTTTTTCCATTGCAAGTTGAAGTTCAACCCAGCGTCGCTGATTTTCAGCTTCTTGCTTCCTTCTGCTGTTACCTGTTTTAATCTCTGATGATTCAGCTTGTGCCACATACTAGCTGATATTTCCCCATTTTGTACTCACCATTGTTGAGCAAAGTGTATAATTTATAATATCCTAATGGCTTTTTGATTTCATGCTGCTAAACTTCTGCAATACTTTTTTTTGTACATATATACGCTGCCTGGCAAAAAAGTGAAACACCCAGAAGGGGAGGAAGAATTGAAATGAAACTTCTAGAGCTGAGAGGATATGTGATGTTATTTTAGTGCTTACAAAATCATGTTACATTTACAGAGAACTTGGCAGTATGAGTGATACTTATCAGTATGACGTTGCACTCCCTCTAGCAATGTTGCATGCACTGATTTGGTTGGGAAGAGTGTCATAGAGCCATTATATCCTCTCATGAGGCAAGTTGGCCCACAACTGTTGTAACTGATCCTAAATATCCTGGATACTGGCACTGGGTCAAGTTGACATCCAATCTGGTCCCGCACATGTACTATCGGGGACAGATCTTGGAGTACCTCAACATTACGCAGATAGTTCATAGAGACATGTGCCATATGTGGCCAAGCATGATCCTTCTGAAAAATGGCACAACAATACTGTTGCATGATTGGTAACACATGGGGGCGCAAGATGTCCATGATGTACCTTTTGCCATCTGAGTTCTCTCGGTCACACCCAATGGCTCCATACATTATGATGCAAGGAGTAAGACCACTGTTCCTCTCCAAAACATTGGAAGAATGGGACTTCTTTCAAGGCCACTGCCATACTCGCCAACGATGGTCACCCAAAGTAGTGGAGAACTGCGATTCATCCTGGGACATAATGGGAAACCATTCATCAGCCATTTGTTTTGTGGTGTTAACAGCTGCTGGTAGTCTCTGATCAATGTCATGGGATGGCAGGGAATCCATTACTTGTTCTCTGATGGCAGGCCAGATGTGAAGGGGTTACAATGTGCTTGGTACACAATAAGGTGGTCCTCCCTTGTGGTGGTCAGGCATGGTCGACTGGAACCTTGATGGTACATGTTCCTATGCATTTCAACACTTGGTATTGCTGGCCAAATGAAAACCCATATTGAGTCCCCTTTCAAACTTTGTAAGGTGCTGATAACTAGTATGTGGCATCTCTGTGTCCTTCACAGTGATCACTCAACATCTGATGCTTTTTATGCCCCTTATATTCTCTACCAGGCCTGACAACAACACTAAACATGAACAACATGCATTCTGGTGACTGTTCATGGAGAATTGGAACTCTAAGTCATTTACGTAATTGCTGTGTTGTATATCTGTATGAAGTTACATTGATGTCCAATCATGTCTTCTGGCTGCTTTTATTATTATTATTGGCAAGTTTATGTATATATTATATTGATTTCTCTCTTAGTTGATAATCTAACAAGGATATGGAAAGAACAAGACTAAACTGAACCTGTGTTTAACTGAATTACTAGGAATTTTTTACTGTCACTAATCTCATGACTCGTTTTATTCATCCCACCAGCTTTTCCTATCCTTATCTAATATCTTCAATGGACTTTTCCCATTACAATATAAATCTTCAATTTCCTGCTTTGATTACTCTAACCTTTGACTTTATTAACAGCTCTTACTGTTCCACCACTAACAAATTACTAACCCTGCATATTCATATTTAAAGAAAAACTGTGACCAGTAATATTTTTTTCAAGAGATTTGTTGGGGGTGATAGTAATAAATTAAATGGAAGGAATCAATTATTTTGTTTTTGATAGTCTCTCTTTGTGTTTTTTCCAGTCTGTCTGCAAGTTTAAATTCACACAAAAACAACTGAGTGAATCTTGAGGATGTTTCAATTAATGTGCAGTCCATGGTCTCATAGATAAAATACAGTCTTTCATTTTGATGAGACAAAAAAAAAGTGAAATCAGGTTTTTGTGAGAAATCTTAAAATTTAGTTTTCCAGTGAAGAAAAATTTTGTGGTATTGGCATCTGAAGACAGTGTTTCGATTTGCTCCACATTCTGTGGGTGTCAGAGTTTTCTGGTGAATGCAATTAACTCATACGTTACAGGTTGGATTTTGATGGAAATACAATTAACGTACAACACATGGTCACATGAATAAAACAAATTATGATTCATTTTTATCTAAAGCTGAAAAAAAATACAAATTTTAAATAAATTTTGGTTGAATGCATGCATTTTGTGAAAAAGGTGTTGGTTGATTTTTAATGGGATTTTGATTAAAGTATAGCCTTTGGTCTCACGTGTAATATTGGATGCGTTTCAATCTAATGTGACATGGCAAAGTAATAAATTTAAGACAATTCCTTAACTAACAAGTTGGATTGTGCTTTCGATATGCAAATTTTGTATTTTACTTTCTTGATTGCTTTATCTATATACAAGTTGAGTGTTAGTTGCGATAAGCTACAGCCTTAGATCACACACATCCATTTTAAATTATGCATATTTCTTGTGATTTTCTTTTGTTTTAGCCACCTGATTCTTATACAGTTTATAAATTATTTGTCTATATACTTTAAACCCATCTTCTTTACTACTTTGAATATTGTGTTCCATCTAACATTATCGAAAGCTTATTCTAAATCTGCAAATACCGCAAAGGTATTTTTATTTCTCTTGAACATTTATTCCAGTATTAATCTTAATATTGAGATTGATTCTTTTGTATTCTTGGTTTCCATAAACCCAAATTTATCTTTACCTAATATCTTTCTGGTCCATTCCATTGACTTGGGTCATTGTGGCACCATTGTGGGGGTCTTGTGGCTGACACAGGGTTAACCTGTTTGAGCTTACATGGTGGAAGAAATTTTCATCATTGGGACTTGGGTGGTAGCTTAAGAGAGGTAGTGGTGCAAGATTCCTAATTACCAGATTTTACACCAAATTCCAAAGCAGTGTGTATGGAGCGAGGACATAGGATACTGTTGTGGGTGATTTGTCCATCCCATTGTGGATGTAAAACTCAACAGATCCTTTACATTTTTCAGAAGAGTAGGCCTGAATTGTCCGGCACCAGACTTCTTTCTACCTTCATTTACAACACAAACAACAATATACACTGAACACACACACTTTCACAGCCATCCACACTTGTACTGACAATTACAGACACAAACATTAAGGAATGGCGTACAAAACTGTGCCTATATCTGGACCAGTTATGGTACACACTTTGATGTTGAACAACTCTTCCACTTCCCTTTCTATTATTCTCTATTTGCCCACTATCTTACTTAGTTCTAATCTTTCAAAGTTATGTCAACACATTGATTCAATTAATGTGCTCTTTTGTCCCATCTTAAGAAGGAATTCCTATCACCACCTTGATCTATACATGTTTTCTTCATTTCTCAAAAATTCTGTTTGATTCTCCTGTAAGCAACATCTATTTTACCTAAAGCAATCTCACACTTCTCTTGCATCACTTCTCTGTGGCTTTATTGTATTTTTTTTTTTTAATATGATGATAGCATAGGGGAAAATAACCTGTAACATACCAGAGATTCATATGGTAGAGCCCCATATATACACGTCTTCTCCCGCCATGTGTCTCACCTCTGACATGACTAGGGTTGCAAACCGGAATATTGTATAATGTGTTTTTTTTCTTCTTGTATTTTTCTGGCCCTCTTGCCTTCATCTTTGCCAAGTGAGGGGCTATTTTTCTCTATCTACTGGCTTCCTACATCATCTTGACCATTTTTGTGCCATCGTATCTAATCTGTTTTCTGTGAACCAAGGGTTAGGATCCATTTGATTCCTAATGGATTTGATTATGTTTCTTTTCATCTTTTAAGACTTATTTCTAAGATCCACATCCTCTGAAAATTTTTCTTCCATGCAAGGTGATTTACCTACTTTAAGTCTATTTTGCTGTTTGTTTTTATATCCCCCTTGAATTTTAATTTGCACTTAATTTGTAAGATGTTTGCCGGTCTGAATTAGCTCCAGTGTATTGAATCCTTAGAACTTGATTGCTGAATATCTGTTTAGCCATGACGTAATCTAGCTGATATCAACCTGCATTATATTGCTTGGATGATTCTTAAATAATTGGCTATCTATGATTAGTCTATATTTTTTTGCTAAATTCTTTCTCACAGACTGAAATTTACTATATTCCCTTCTTCCATTACCACATTCCAGTCACCTTTGATTATTGGGTTCCCTCTCCTCCCTTTTAAATATTGGATCGAGTGTTCAGTGTATGAATATCTTTTCTGTTTTTTATAATCTTTGTTTGGCGTTGGTATTTACTGTTGAATGGAGGTGGTTTGTGCAAGCTTAGTCTCTGAATAATTTTTGCTAACTGTTCGCAGTAACTTGATTGCTTTACTACTCTTGTTCATTGTTAATCATACACCAGTGGCACTGTTGATAGCCTATGCACTGAAAATTGTTTCCCCAGCTTTTTGTCCTTCCATTTTAACTTACTAATCCCAATAACATCTAATTGAAGCTGTCCCATCTCCCTCATTAAATTCTCTGATCGTCTGCTCTATTCATATTTTTGGTATTCCATGCTTGAACTCTATCAATTCTCAAGATTTTTCTCCCTGAGTTATACCTATCATGAGGTCTAATTTGGAGCACTATTCTAATATTTTACACATGAAAAGTCCACATGCTTCATGTAATTTTGAGGATCTTTAATACAATAGCTTCCTGTTGCATCCTGAATTTTCATTTTTTTTTAAATTATTTTTGACTCATCCACCTTCAAAGAACTTTTCCAACTACTAGGACAAGAGAATGCCATCTTTCATTGCCAAATCCTCCACTATCATTTTAGGTGACTGTTGGTGTGCAACGGATGACTCCTTATGAGTCATTTAGTTATACGAACCTCAGCCTTGCAAACATGGTACATCAGATGAAGGAGAGATTAGCACTTCCTTGGTTGCAAGAGGACGAGTTTGTCTTATACTTGATATTAATAAATTACAAGCATGTTTTCTGTACAGTTTTTTTATTTTTTTTATTTCAGTTGTTTGAAACTTCAGCAAGGGATGAAACAGAATGTGATAATGTAGAAGCAATATTTCTGACATTGGCTCATAAGCTGAAAAACGAGAAGCCTATGATGCCACCAGTCGCAGAACCCCTCCATAGAGCTGATGTTATTTCGGTTACAAGAGAATCGTCTGTTGGCAGCACTACTTCTGCAAATGAAAATGTATGCTGGTGCTGATAGATAAATAAAGAGACCCATTCAGGCTTGGGTTGGAAGAGAGAGAGAAATCAATCTCGTGATTTGTAAACAACATGCAACAGACACTGTTGAAGTTATAGTGATGGGATATACCTTCCTGTAGAAGTATGATGTAAATTACAGTGAATCATTACAGTTGGTTAAGGCTAGTTTCATGATATCATTATTTGTGTTGGCTGGACAATATATTGTGCTGTGATAGTTTTTAATGGAATATATATAGCTGGACAGTTTTATTAGTCTTTGAATTTAAGGAATTGACTTTGTAAAACTAGCTTCAGGTATGTACATATTTTACTGAAATTGATAATTAGTTTGAGGGCAGAAAATATTTCGTTTATTACATTTTTTATTGTTAGCAAATTAAATTTTCTGTTCATAAACAATTTTAAAAATTACAAACTTTTAATGTTACATAATATATTAAAGACCCGGAAGACTCGTAGATAGTCGATATTATTTTAAATATTACAAGCATATGGAAGAATGATTAGATAAAATGGTAGCTAACAGTTGTGTTCCTTAAATTAGTTTGTTTTGTTGTCCTATTGTATTAGAATGGAATAGTCTTTGTCGAGCAGCTCACAAGAACTTTAACTGATAGGTTCTGCTTTCTGTTCCAATATAATTTGCTGATTGTGTTTTATGGCAGAACTAGCTATATTTTGCCTCTGGTGGTTACACAGTTTACAGCTTTATTCGAATGTGAAAACTTTATTTTTTAATACTTATTATTGCTTAAGCAGTACTCCATCCATGCTAGTTTATTTTTTATATTATATATGCAGATATGAAACTGAATCAAATCTGATTTTTGTGGGTATTGAGGAGCAAAACTGTGATCATGTAATGAAGACTTTAATGTTACGTTGAATATGCAGTAAACTGTAATTGGATTAAAATGTAGGTTATGTTTTTAGTCTCTCATATATTGATTTTTTGTGCTGAAAGTGTTGAATACTGTATTCCATGCCATCCTTTGTATTCACTTTAAGATGTTTTGAAATGGAAAATGAAACAAATGAAATAAAATACCATGTCACCTACTTTCCCATGAAGATTTTGATTTACTGAGTGCCTTCAGGATCATTATTTTAGAAAAAAAGTTATCCTTGGATCTTCTGTAATTTATTTTGGATAAAATTCATAACTTACATTTGTTTATATATTTTTTTGTTATAAAATAAGAAAATAATTAATGCCAACTGTGCATTATTTTTGTATGTGGCAGCTGATATTGTCACAGGTTACTGTATTACTCTGGTAGTTGTACTATCCACTTATCAAATTATGCTTTAGCATTAAATGTCTTCTTATCACACATTTGTATCTTTATTGATTTCCTCAGTTAAAATAATCAATATAAATCCAGCATGATGTGCTGCATGTCAAATGCGGGTTTTATAGATTTGAATTTTAGCACTGTGTCTGAGTCAAAAGTATTGCACTTATAGGTTAGTGAAAGTTAATCTCCAATATTTTTTCCCCCCGATCCTGGGCTGATTGAAATCCATGTCCATATACTCGGAAATAAAGAATAAAAATTCCCCCCCTCCTATCTTATCAGTCAACCATTCAATATTCACAATAAAATTAATTAATTGATTTTTTCTTTCACTCCCACTTAATTGCCTCTGGGCTGCCTGATCACTGGTTGTATGCTGTACTCTAAACTGGGATTTCTTTCATCATTGCCTAACTTTTGTTTACTAAATTAGTTTAAAATGTTAAATTATAATCAACTAAATATTTAGGATTATTGGTAGCAAGGTAAAATATTTGGGCATATGGCGAGGACCAGCGGCCCAACCCTCCCCCTCCCCCAACAAAACTTTTACTTTAAATTTTTTTGTATAATGTCATAAAATTTTAATACAAAAAATGTTCAGATTCATAGGTGCAGATTTTAAAACATACATTTGAGTTTTATTTAGCTATGAACTCTGGGCGGTGGAAGTAATATTTCAAAGTGTGGTAAAATGTTGTATTCCTTTTTATGACCCTATTTTTAACACATCTGTTGTGATGTTATCAATAACAGCCTCTTTATACTGTTTTAGCTTTCTTAGTTTCCTCACAATATCCTTGGGATATTTTTCCAAATTTGCTTCTATTCTGATTTTCCTCATCCAATGATGGGGATTGATATCTCCTGATGTTCTGATTATACTATTTACTTCATATCTCCGTCTGTTTCAGATCCTCGGTACGGTAACTTCATCTTTATCTGCAATTGTATAAATATCTCTCTTTACCCTCAGTTTCCTTTCACAGGCATAGAAATTTCTAGAAGCATCATTTATTTGTTCCATTGCACCCATAATATTCTTCATAAACGCATTTTCAGCTTCCACCTTGTGATGGAGCCTACCACTGGGGCTATAATTAATTCCACAAAGTAATTATTGCATTAGTAGATTTATAATGTCATTTATAATGTTATTATATTAAATTTTAAGTTGGGCACTTCATGGAAATATTCCATAATTTGAACAAGAATTCTCAGTTTAAAATATCATGAAATTAATAACTAGAAATGACAGGAAAATCATTATATAATGTTATAAGACTGATGAAGTTAACACAATATATCAAGTAATTTATTTCATGAAGCAATTAAATTTATTTAACAAAATGAACATGAATACAAAATTATCAACACAATATTGAACATTAATTAACAAGAAACTTTATTAGACCATGTACAATTTATGCTAACTCAGCATGTTTAACAGAGCAAAGAGAATCTCATTTAATGAGGTTAATCATCAGGTGTTAACAGGTATTCATTACTGATTTTGCGGTAGTTGGTGGTACCGTTAACTGATAAAGACTTCAAACCATAGAGCCAGTCAGTCATAAACACAGGTGTCAATTATATATTTGTTACATATCTGTGAATTTTCAACAACAGCTGTTCATCTTTTCTGCAAATAAATTCTAATTTCATTTCTTGTGAAGTTATTTCTTTTATACAGTCCCCTAAATTATGAACTGTGTAGAGCACAGTAACCAGTAATTCTATTTAGTCAGATCAAAGAATCTGTAGTAAGTAGTTTTGCGAGCTAGTACCATACAAAGCGTTTATCAAGTTTAAGTAATTACCATCACTCTAGGAGGTAATTAATATCTCATTCGAATTATTTAATAAAATATCAAAACTTTCACAGCCTAAATGACGAACTTATAACAGAAATGCAGTCACTAAAGCCTAGTACACTGTGGGATTCTTTGTCGCAATGCTGTGTCCGTGCTGCCCCGATTCAATGTCAAGATGCGACTCAACAGCAAAGAGTCGTCCACACTGCCAGAAGCATCCGTATTCAATTTCAAATAATTTGTTTGGTATCGAGATCTACAAGAATTTCGCATTAGTCTGCGTGTCAATAGCACTTGTTTTGCGCATTAAAAACAGAACGCAGAAAAAAACATTAAACTCTTGGAGTGAAAAATGCATGCCTGTAATCTACTGGATACCTTCAAACCTGAAGATGGGATCAGTTTCAAAAATTTTGTGAAGTTGACTCTTATTATTTTGAATGACTTTTGGAAATGCTTGGGTACCGGATTTCCAAACAAGAACTGCGGACAACCTATTTCTCCTGATATCAAACCAGCTGCCACACTCTGATTCCAAGTGGAGATTACTACAAAAGTCTAATAAATACCTTCAAAATTTCGAAGCAGGTGTTACCACATTTTGTACACTCTATGAGCTAATCAGATGTTTGTATTAAAAAGCAAAAGTTGTATACACTAGTGTCCAAGAGTTAAGCATAATCACTAAACAAGGACATACCTCCTTATCAGAATGTCAAAAGGATTGCTGAACAAACTGAAACTTAATCACACCAAATGTCATACAACTAGTCTACAAAAACAGTGTTAGAAAGGTGCTGATAGCTACGAACACTAACAAAACTTGGAATTGTCATCCACAACAAAAGAAGCTGTTAATAGGGTGTATGGTTACCCCTAACTGGCCACACATGCTTCGCAGCGACGTGGCATGCTCTCTACCTAGATGGCACCAAGGGCTCTCTAGGCAATCGATCCAATTCCTCCGAAAGGGCAATGCGCAGGTCTTGGAGGGTCCTTGGTGGTGGCTGCCGTGATGAAATTTGCCTCCCAAATGCATCCCAGGCATGTTAAATAGGAATCATATCCACAGACCTCGCTGGCCAGTCCATAAGATGAATATCTTCCTCTTCAAGAAATAGATCCAACAGAGCAGCATGGATGCGAACGAGGGTTATCGTCCATAAAGAGGAAGTCTTGACCAACCGCACCTCTGAAGAGTTGAACATGTGGTCGTAGTACCTCATCCTGTATCTCTGAGTGGTAACAGTGTTCCTCGGTCCATCAATGAAGATGTGCAGGTCCGTACGGCCATTCCACATGATGCCTCCCCACACCATGACGCCACCATCACTCTACTGGTCCCTTTCCACGATGTTCCTGTGGTCGTATCGGCTACCAGGTTCTCTCCAGATTAACGTGCGACGGGAATCATTTTGTGAACTGAAGCGGGATTATCTGTGAAGAGCAAATTCTTCCATTCATTCATGGTCCAGTTTCGATGTTGCCGACTCCACAGTAAACGGGCCCGTCTCTGTGCTGAAGTGAGCGAGACGCACACCGCTGGACGTCTGGCAAACAGGCCTGCCATTCTGAGCCCCCGATACACAGTTTGGCAGGAAACCGCAACCCCTGAGGCAGCTGCAAGGTCTGCAGCCAATTGTCGTGGAGGTGCATTTTGGTTTCGTCAGGCAGTTAAGGTCAGATATCGGTCCTGCTGTGGGGTGGTTACTCTTGGTCGAGCTGGTACTGGCCTACGACGAACATCTCCTGTGTTTCGGAATCGCCTCCAAAGCCCGGAAATGACACTTTGCCTTACAACTACTGAGACTTCGGTCTGTGTCTGGCCTGCTTCAAGGCGGCTGAGTATTCTACCCTGCAGAACAGGATCCAAATGGTGTCATTGTACCATTATGTTGTCCCGTTTACCACGAGGCTACACTCCGCTCACTGTAACAGGACAAACAGGAGTGAGGAATTAGTGGTCTCAGACACTGGCCTTGCTTATCCTGCAGTTACACTGTTAGTCAAATCATGGAATACTCCTTTCCTATACAGAGAAAAGCGTGGTTGTTAGGTAAATGTTGAGTGCGATTATCAGCAATCGCATCTCCTCCTTTCAATTTCCGGTTTTCTTGATTATGCTTAACTTTTGAACACTAGTGTAACCAGGGGCGGATCCAAGGGGGGGGGCACTCAAGGCCCCCCCCCCAAAGTATCTAGGTCCACCTCCGACATTGTAATTTTGGAGACATTTTTTTTAGCTCTACGGATTCGAGATCTGAGGGGGCTATAAATACTACATTTTGCCCGACTCAAGCCCCTCCCCAAAGCCAAAATCCACTGAAGGCAAGCTCCCCAACCAAAATCCACTCAAGCCAAGCCCCTCCCCCCCAAACCAAAGTCCGCTCAAGCCCCTCCCAAAGCAAAATCCTGGATCCGCCCCTGAGTGTAGCTCAAGTAAAATACAGACTAAAAAAAAAAAACCATGTAACAACCCTATCCCTTTATAGCCCCAGAAGTTTGTAAAATTTGATTGCTTGGAATAACTACATTCTATGGCAGGATCCTGGCTAACAGAACTAAGTGAAGAAATTATACGATCCAAACTGCAATTACTATCAGAATGAAGATGTTGAGCTACAATTTCGTAAAGTTGAAGCGTTTTGCAGAGGAAAAAGGAATTGCTATTATGGTTGCTGAACTGAAGGAGTATGAGGTGTTAAATATAAACCCTTTTGTTTTCAATTTACAGCATTTGTGATTTCCTGTTTTTACTTTTTCTCTCTTTTGGCTTTACACCTCATCAACGTATCAAGTACAGGCGTTGGAGAGGGTGCAAAAAAGGGCTGCTAGATTTGTTTATGGAAATTATCGCAGAATGCAATCAGTGACGGATATGATAAAGGAACTGGAATGGGATTCATTGCAAGACAGGAGGAGGGTCATGGGAGTGTACAGGGCATATACTGGTGATGAGGCATGGAAAGATATTGCAATAGGTATGAAAAGTAGTGCTTGGAAGGGAAAAGATGACCATGACCACAAGCTGGCACTCGATTTCAGGCACAAGGGTGTGGGAAGATTCTCTTTTTTTAGGTAAGGGTGTCAGGGATTGGAATGAGTTACCAAGAGAAATGATGAATAATTTACTGAAAACTTTGAAAGAATTTAAAGATAAAATTTGTAGAGGGCAAATGTAGGTAGGTGCAGGATAGGGGGAAGATGGGTGTGTAGGGAAATTGCCACCAGAGCCTGTGATCCATTGCAATTAAATTAAATTAAACGTTCAGGTTATTAGAAGGGTGAAAGGTTTGAGAGCATGGAACTGGAAGGAATTCAGCTATGGCCTTTTGAAGGAACCATCCAAGCACTTGATTTTGGGAAACCAAGGAAAACCAGAATCTGTATGGCTGGGAGAAGATTCAAACCTGCGTCCTCCCGAATATCATGTTCACTCAGCTTACCGCTCAGGCACCACAATCGGTGGACCACTGTTATTTCTTTGTGAAGCCTGGCACTAGTAATCAATGAATTTTTAATTAAATTACCAAAAAGTATTTAAACGATCCTCTTGATTGAGTTATGTGCAACAGGAGCAGCAAATATTAATCCCAAAGCAAGAGCATTTTATATAAATCCAGTTTTTTAGGGAGCATGCATAAACCATGTAGCTCCATTTTGGCCTCCTGTGACCCCCCTCCCCCCACGTAGCCCTACTTGGCTTTTCCCACTACTCCCCCACCCCCCCACACACACACGCACATACACACACATGTATAGATAGATAGATAGATATGTTCACTTTGATCCCATGTGAGAATAATCTCAGGGATGTGGAACAGTACATACACTTATTAGTAATGTCAATATTACTATATAATTGATAATATTATTATATATTGACAATAAGTTAGCTACAACCCATTAGTATAACCAATATCTCCTGTAATCTACAAATACAATCCCGAGTTAATTAATACTTATGTGGAACAGTGTATACACTTGTTACCAGCATCTAACAACCAGTTATTTTCTTACCAACCAGTTACCATGATAGGTTTCGCTGTAATTTGCGACTACATATTATATCATTTTAGTTGCTATTTATGTGGAACAGTACACACACCTATTAACAATATCAATTATGTTACTAACAACTCATACGCAATCAATTACTTAAAAACCTCTTAGTATCATAATATTTCACAGCAGTTTTTGAGTGCATGCTATCCCATGTCAGTGTAGTGTAGCACGTAGCTTTTTTCCCCCTTTGATTCCAGAAGACATTTTGTATCGCGTTTTCTATTGTCAGACTATTGTAAATTACATACCGAGATAATTAAATGAGGGAAATAAATATTCACATCCTGTTGTGAGTTCTGTTCCTCATTTTAACTGTGAAAAATGTTATGAAAGGAAAGCTACGTGGCCTGGCTCGGAACCCCCCCTCCCTCCAGCATAGTCTTCCAGCCAATCCCTTCCCCCCCCTCCCCCACCCTTTTGGACCGAGCCACGTAGTTTGTGCACGGTCCCTTATTTCCCTTCGATACTGTTCCTTCAAAGTATGAATTTTCTTTTCTGTTTCGTCCACTAAAACTGTAGTTTCTTCAGCTATCTCTTTAATACAATCTGCTTTAATATTCTATTTTTATACCCAAACGTCCTAAAAACCACGATCGGCCATTAATTAAAGAATAAACTAGGTGCCCACAAATGACGCATGAAATTTTAACTAAATTAAAAAAAGAGAGCATAACAGCACGTGAACTAATTATATACAATCCTCGTTAAGCACACAATTATGAAAGTTTTCGAAGAACTGTATCGGACGCAGTCCATACTGCGCGTGTTGCTCGACAATGCGTCCGAGAATCCCATTTGGAGGCGTCCATTAATTAAATGATCTAAAGACCTCGCTGTTAGAGAGACGTTAAGCAGATTAATTAAATGAGCAGTTTTTTCGTAAATCCGGACCCCACTCCCCCTCGGTGAGCATTTGATGAGAGATCTGGTGGGAAACCAGACTTTTTTTTAAGTGAAACTTTTATTCTATCGCCTCAAATGGAGAGTGCATAAACCACGTAGCTCCATTTTGTCCTACTGTGAACCCTCCCTCCCCCTCCCACGTAGCCCTACGTGGCTTTTGCCTCTACCCCCCTCATTTTAACTGTGAAAAATGTTATTAAAGGAAAGCTACGTGGCCTGACTCGGAACCCCCCCTCCCCCCACGTAGCCCAGCGTAGCCTTCCAGCCAACCCCTCCCCCCCCCCTTGAGCGAGCCACGTGGTTTGTGCACGCTCCCAAATTTTTCCGTTCATCTATCGCATGTCGCAATACAGCTGGCCAGGCGCATGCGCGCAAGTATGACGTGACCTGTGGACAGAGTAATTGGCGGGTCAGTGTGAACGCGCTGTTGCCGTACTTGGGGACAAACTCGCGATGCGCTCTCTTTCTATCACCTGAAAATTGCAACGCTGTGCGGCCTGTGTTGCCTAGTCCAAGCGTCAACAGCTCTCTAACCACCCCCAAACCTTCCACCTCCCTTTCACTAAAAATGTGTGAACCTGAGAATCGGAATTAGAAAGTGTCAGTGTGAGTGTGAACTTGCTCGAGAGAGGATATTTTGATTTTTAGCGATTTACGATTTTTACGTGCGATTTAAATAATTCCTTTTGGTTATTTATTAATTGTAGTAATTTAGTGTAATAATTTTACCGAACAAAAAGTGCAGTAACTTATAATTAGGGAAATTTAGCAAGAGAATCTTGCTACTAAAAATGGATACTTAGGAAGAGACTTATTCTCCTATTCCAGGTGTTTCCGAACTAACGACTCCCAACAAGACGCAAGTCATCGACAGCAGAACCACCGCTGCTGAAGCAGACAACACAGTAAATCTATCATTCACAATGTTTATAAATATTTCAAATTTCTTGTGGACAATGATCGAGAAATTTTGTCTTCTACATGTACGCTAGTAGGAAAAGACTTGAAAGATTGGACGATTTGATATTGACGAAATAAAAAACTGCAGTGATTTGTTACCGCAAAAAACAACCATATTGCGAAAAAAATTAGGGAATGGACAGGCTATTTGCGCTGCAGCTTGTGGTTGTCGGTTTGAGAACTGTCCAGCGCGTGTGTCGTGAGGGAAAATAACCTACGTTTGTTTCTCGAAAGAAAAATATGAAACAATACAGCACTCTAACAAAGCTTAGCGACTTTGACAGTCCTTTGTCAGGAGGACAGTACACGAATTTTACGATAGTGATGAGTGGTAATATATAAACAGATAATTTTGTCGTTAATTAAGCAAGTTTTCCAGTGCAGAGGATGACAAAATAAAATTTTGATTTTAGTTATAAATATACAAACTGAAAATAAAATGTAACACGTGGACTTTTAGCCACAAATAAAAGAAGAGTATTTCCATAAGTTTCCTTAGTCTGTCGAGAATTTTATTTTTCTGCGCAGATAATAGAATAATAAATAACAGGTCTTTAAAACCTCCAATTATATTAAACGCATCTGCAATGCATAACTTTCTTAACGAAATGACATGCATCAATATTTTATGACAGAATAGTGATCATAAATTACTTAAAACCCGTTATAAACCATTACTACAAGTAAAGAGGTGAATACAACTGTTACGCGCACGGCTTGGCAACGGCGCATTTGACGCCACCCGCCAATTAATCTGGCCAGAGCTATAGTGCGGAGGCCTCATGTCCGTTAACACTCACAAGGGGAGGTTTTCAGTGTGGAAATCGCAATCGTAGAAAGAACAAGTCTGGGAAATAGTACGTCACCTCTGGTTTCTCGTCCTATAGCAGTTCTGCCTGGTGGACCTCCGTTTAAGAGAAATCGGGAATTAAAAAGTGTTTAAATTGTATGTATATGACCTCTACTTGTACGGAAGACTTTTAGCTTAAAATGTATATTTAGCCGTGCTCGTTGAGATTGTTGTTTTTTTTTTTTTTTTTTTTTTTTTTTTTTTTTTTTTTTTTTTTTTTTTTTTTTTTTTTTAGCTCTACTACCTGCCAAGGCGAGGGTTGTGGTGAGGGCCCCTCTTTGTGGTGCGGGCCCCCCTTCGTGGTGCGGGCCCCCCCTTCTTTGTGGTGCGGGCCCCCCTTCGTGGTGCGGGCCCCTCAGGCTACAGCCTATGTAGCCTATGCTTAAATGCGGCCCTGCACAGCAGCAAGTCTACGAATGGAGTTTTAATTTAATTTAATTTAATTTAATTTAATTGCAATGGAGCACAGGCTCCGGTGGCAATTTCCCTACACAGCTATCTTCCCCCTATCCTGCACCCACCTACATTTGCCCTCTACAAATTTTTTCTTTAAATTCCTTCAAAGTTTTCGGTAAATTATTCATGGTTTCTCTTGGTAACTCATTCCAATCCCTGACACCCTTACCTAAAAAAGAGAATCTTCCTACACCCTTGTGCCTGAAATCGAGTGCCAGCTTGTGGTCATGGTCATCTTTTCCCTTCCATGCACTACTTTTCATACCTACTGCAATATCTTTCCATGCCTCATCACCAGTATATGCCCTGTACACTCCCATGACCCTCCTCATCCTCCTCCTGTCTTGCAATGAATCCCATTCCAGCTCCTTTATCATATCCGTCACTGATTGCATTCTGCGATAATTTCCAGAAACAAATCTAGCAGCCCTTCTTTGCACCCTCTCCAACTCCTGTATTTGATACGTAAAATGAGGGTCCCATACTACACTACCATATTCGAGCAATGGTCTGACCAAAGTTTTGTAACCCAATTCCTTGACTTCTCTTGTACATCCCCTCATAACTCTCTCCAACAAGTGCAGAACTCTGAAACCTTTTCCTACCACCTGTCCTATGTGTCCTGCCCAGTTAAGTTTGTTATCAAAAGTAATTCCAAGATATTTGCATTTCAAGTCTTCAGCAAGCAATTCTTTCCCCACCTTATATTCATAATTAACCTTTTGTTTTTTATTTGTGTATCTAATAAGCTGACTCTTCTTTGCATTTATCTTCATTCCATGTTTACTAACCCAATTAGATATCCTGTCCAGATCACCCTGCAACTGTTTACAATCCTCTATCGTTTTGATTCTTTTATACAGCATTATGTCATCTGCAAACAATCTAATTTCAGATAGTAAACAGGCAACACAATTATTCATTAGAATAATGAATAGCAATGGTCCCAATACGCTACCCTGTGGCACACCCATTTTTACTTCCACTTCTTTTGATACTACATTTCCTACCCTAACTTTCTGTTTTCTACCTTTTAAAAATTCTTCTACCCAGCAAATGACTTTCTTATCCACTCCAATGGTTTTTACCTTATTTACTACCATTTTATGGCTTACTCTGTCAAACGCCTTAGACAGATCTAGTGCTACACTATCAATTTGGCCTCCCTTGTCCATTTCATCTGAAATATCTTGCATATATCCCACCAACTGAGATTCGCATGAATATCCTTGCCTGAAACCATGTTGCCTGCTTGAAAACCAATTACGTTCCTCACATATATTTCTGATGTGATTGCATATCAATCTTTCCATTAATTTACCTACCACTGATGTCAAACTGATTGGCCTGTAATTCTCAACTCTATTTCTCACCCCTCCCTTATGTACCGGTACTACTATTGCACTTTTCCAGTCCTGTGGTAAGCAGCAAGTGTCTAGACTCAATTTAAATAATATTTCAAGATAAGGTACAATGTCACATCCGGCTATCTTTAAGATATCTGTAGTAATATTATCTTCACCAGCCCCTTTATGTTTTTTCAGCTTTCTTATTTCCTTCATGATTTCCTCAGGATGGATATCAAATTTTTTACTATCGTCATTTCTAATTGTGTTGTTAAGCTCGTTCTCCGAATTAGACCCTCCTGTTTCTGATTCATTTTCCCTAATGCTTTCTCTGAACCAGTTACTTAAAATCTCTGCCTTTTTCAAATCGTCAGTAACTTCTTCTCCATCCTTATCTATAAGTGTCTCTACATCCTCCCTTCCCCTCAGTTGTTGTTGTTTAACTGATTAACGTCTCTTAACAGCGAGGTCTTTAGAGACGGGAAAGGATGGAGGGCAAGGAATGGGAAGGAATTCGGCCATGGCCTTTTGAAGGAAGCATCCCGGCATTTGCCTGGAGTGATTTGGGAAACCATGGAAATCCCAAATCTGGATGCGCGGACGGGGATTCCCACCGGCGTTCTTCCGAATGCGAGGCGAGAACGCTAACGGTTACGCCACCACTCTTGGCAGGGGCGTAGCTACTATGGGGCTAGGCGGTGCAGTGCACCGGGGCCCCTACGCTCAGGGGCCCCCCCAGCATACCTTAGAGGGGCCCCAAGTGCAGTTCAGAGGGCCCACGGGCCTTCACGGCGATCTTTTTTTTTTTAGCTCTACCGTCGTTTAAGGGGGCCCCTGAGACACAGGCAGCCCCTCCCACTGCTCAGGGGGCCCCAAAAATTGCTCTGGGCCCCCAAGCAAAACTCAGGGGACCCCTACCAGCAACACAAAGGAAAAAAATGCCTCCCATCTGGCCTGAGGGCCCAAAATAAATTTTTTGCACCGGGGCCCTTGTTGACGTAGCTACGCCACTGACTCTCGGTCCCATATTTCGTATTACTCTTGATTACCAAAATAACTCCATGAAAATCCCGGCATTGTTCATCCAGGAAGCCAATGACTGAGCTCATTTTAAACACTGTTAAGTGAGGATGTTCAGGGAGCGTGTTTGTTGAGCAGCGGGATGTTCTTCAAACAATCCCGATTCGTGAATGTTCCTGCCTGCATGCAGCTCAAATGTGTCTCCATTTGAAACGAAGTGAATAACGAAATAACCGAGCAATTGCGTGTTGAACCTCGCGCGTTTAGAGTTCCATATTCTAATGATCAAACACTTATTTCGCATGTGGTAGGTCAGATGACAGTCGCTTGTTACAAAAACCAATGCCTTACACATTTTTAATTTTAGGCAGCGGATTTCAAGGCTATCCAACGCCACGTCACGTTGTTGGGCGCGCTGCTAATTCCATTAGAATGACATGCACTTTGAATTTAGAGCATTTTTAATCAAATACTGTTAGTATAGGGCAGAGCAACCTGAAAATAAAAACTATTGCTTGTTTTGCTCACAACATAAAAGTATAATATTAGATAAAAGTGCTTTTACTATTTGATTCTAAAAATAGTTTACAGTAGAAATTTGAGACAAAATTCAAGTTTCCAAGCAATACCGTTTTTAAGATCGTATCGATAACAAAATGGTCCACAAGTGACTGTTTTGACGGCCACTAGTGTCTTTATTTGCCAGTGAAATGTATATAATATTAGTTCTTTACTTGTTGAGCAATAAACATGGACACCCCAAACGCTGGGATAGATTTTTTTCTTCCTTTTTCTCCCCTCCCTTTATTTCTATGCTAACCCACTATACTACAAGTTCTCAAAAATTTGAATGCGATATTCGGATTTGGGTCAACGAAATCAGAAGACAATTAACTTCTAGGAACACAAGTCTTTTTGCAGTGTCAAAATGTCGTGTATGAAAATACCATTACGAGATGTCAGGCTGCTGTCAGCCTTATTAAATGGGATGGAGCGGCCTTCACTTGCAATCGCACGATCCTCGAGGAACTTTATCGATTTTCTGTCATTGTTTCTTCCATGATGAAATTGCGAGCGCTTGTTGGTACTATTATGTTAGTTTTCTCTCTGTCTGCTGTATGAGTCCTGTTGCATAAATGCATATCTTTATATATAAAGATGAATGTATGTTTGTTTGTTGGTTTGTTTGTTCTTCATACAAATCCACAGTTTACATCCGATCTCGATGAAACTTTGCACACTTATCCTTTGAAACAAGGAGAAAAATACTGTCTACATTTGGTTAAAAAATTAGCTGTATAAATAACACATTTTGTCTCATAACTTCGAAATACGGCGATCGACAGACACGTTGAATATGGACGTCTCCGTACCGTGTTTTCCGTGTAGTGGACTGCCAGCTCAGTGATTGCCGGCCCTGGTAGCGTAGCGGCTAGCGAGCTTGCCTCGCGTTGCCAGGGTCGCCGGTTCGAATCCGGCCGAGGGCATGGGTGTTGTGTCCGTCCTGTGTTGTCCGCAAAAAGAAAACGATAATATAGTACAGACAAAATTCGAATAAACAACGATAAACTTACAGATGGCTGAGATGGAAAAAAAATGAAAGCAATCTTTAAAAAAAAATAAATAAAAAAAAAGGTGGCTGAAGGGCTGGATTACGAACATCGTGGTCGCCGGTTCAAATCTCCGTGGAGGCTAAGATTTTTAAAAATTGTTTTTGATCGTAAGAGTCACGGTTGGGCAGTCGGTTATTCGAATTGAATTTTAAACTGTAGATATCACAAAGGTAGGGGTGCAACTTGAGGCAATTCGTAGGTAATCTTGCAATACAGTAGATGTATACTTTTTTATGTTATATTGATCCATCAGGGGTGATTCGTAGTCAGTGTGTGTGTAATCTGCAGTAGGAATACTATAAATGCGGAAGTAAGTCTCTGTCTTATTTTACGTTTTGACAATTAAATGCCTATACCGATATTGACGGAATTTGACGAGAAAATCTGTAGGGAGGGCACTGGACTTTGTTTGTTCTTCATACAAATCAACAGTTTTCATCCTATCTAGATGAAACTTTGCACACTTATCCTTTGAAACAAGGAGAAAAATACTGTCTACATTTGGTTGAAAAATTGTCTGTATAAATAACACATTTTGTCTCATATCTTCGAAATACGGCGATAGACAGACACGTTGGATGTGGACGTCTCCATACCGTTTTCCCATGAAGCTGAGTGGCAGCTCAGTGGCTAAAGCGCTTGCTTACTAAAGTCATGGTCTCCGGTTCGAATCTCCGTGGAGGCTAAGATTTTTAAAAATTGTTTTTCATCGTAAGAGTCAGGCCTGGGCCGTAGGTTATTCGGACTGAATGTTAAACTGCAGATATTAGAAACTTACGGGTGCAATGCGAGGCAAATCGTAGGTAATCTTGCAATGTTGTAGGTGTACACTTTTTTAGGTTATAATGATCCCTCAGGTGTTGTTCGCAGTCAGTGTGTGAGTGGGAACCACAGTAATATTATTTATAAATACGGAAGTAAGTCTCTGTCTTTTTGTTACGTTTTGACGACTAAATGACTATATTGTTGTGATGGAATTTTATATGGAAATCTGTATGAAGGGCACAGGATATTTTTTCCAGTATGATTAACAGTTGTAGTCACGAAATTTTGAGACCTTATCGAATGGTGACAGAAATATGTTGGAAATTGATTCTCTTCAAGAGACAGGTTCGACGTTACAATGATATAGTGTTAGCTTTCCTGTCATATTATTCCGACTCGATATTGTTTGGGACCAATCGTTCGTTACCAAAAACTTTCTATATTTAATTCTGGCAGAAAAATTCTTAATCCACGCGTACGAAGTCGCGGGTACGGGCTAGTAGATAATATTGATTAACGGCCAAATGGTATTACATCGAACACGGATGATAGAATTTGTTGTGGAAAAGCTTCGAAGAAACACGAATAACGATCTTTTCAATGATATTTTTCGTGTTATGAGTAAACTTTCTGTTATTAGATTCTCGGAGTATTTGGCTACGACGTTTTTAAATAACTGTATTTATCTCTAAGTGACGAACATTTTTTATTAATATGAAAAAGTTTCTAAGTAAAGTATAATTTCAATACCGAGTAACTATTATTTGCTTGGTTGATATATTTCACCATTGCGTTTCATGTAAACTTTCTTGAGAGTTTTAATAAACTTCCCCGTTTCTTATCTTCTGAAAAAAAAAAAAAAAAAAAAAAAAAAAAGAAAAAAAAAAAAAAACTTAAAGTTAGGTTATGTTCTAACCAGTATCTAATAGAACACAGCATAAACATAGAATGCTCTGAATTTCTGCATCTAATCATTGAAAATAATCAAAAACAAACTGTAAATTTAAACGAACGTCGCACTGTAATTTTTTAATTTCTGTCTCGATTTATAATTTTTTTCACCTCTGTCGGTCGTATTTTTGTGCAGTTACTTCCACAACAGATAATAGCCTTTTAGTTTTATTTTAACAATGTAAGACAGTAGAAGGGTGAAGAGGGTCATGGGATTGTACTTATCCTGTGTTACGAACTATCCCAAGAAAGTTTTTCCATCTTCACACTTCGTAGACTTCAATAACCGATTTTTTTTTTATATCTGTGACAAATAACTCGTTGTTATTTTAGGCCATATTTCAAGCATGTCTAAGCAGACATACAGGGTGTTACAAAAAGGTGCGGCCAAACTTTCAGGAAACATTCCTCACACACAAACAAAGAAAATATGTTATGTGGACATGTGTCCGGAAACGCTTACTTTTCATGTTAGAGATCATTTTATTACTTCTCTTCAAATCACATTAAACATGGAATGGAAACACACAGCAACAGAACGTACCAGCGTGACTTCAAACACTTTGTTACAGGAAATGTTCAAAATGTCCTCCGTTAGCGAGGATACATGCATACACCCTCCGTCGCATGGAATCCCTGATGCGCTAATGCAGCCCTGGGGAATGGCGTATTGTATCACAGCCGTCCACAATATGAGCTCTAACATGGAAAGTAAGCGTTTCCGGACACATGTCCACATAACATATTTTCTTTGTTTGTGTGTGAGGAATGTTTCCTGAAAGTTTGGCCGTACCTTTTTGTAACACCCTGTATAGTGATGAGAGGTAACTATATTTGAACTGGCGGGCGAGAGACAAGCGCAGCGACACAGATTTTGGCGTCAAGCCAACCAGTACCGGATTAACCACGTAGCAGGAGGTAGCAAATGCTACGGGCCTCGCGCCTCTTAGGGGGGCCCCGCACCTAGGTTAGATGGGCGACACTTTTTTTTTTTTAGCTCTACAATTTTCCCCCGGACGGCAAAAATCAAGGGCTCCTTCTTCACATTTGCTATGGGCCCCGCGTTGTCTTAATCCGGCCCTGAAGCCGACCGAATAGTTTTGCCGAATATTCGGCAAGGAAGTCTGCAGAATATTCGGTATTGGGCATATGGCCGAGTATACTATTCGTTGCAAGGCCAGATTCGATTAATACTGTGTGTTATAAAAGACCATGGCCAGAGGTGTAATGCAGCAATGCAATAAAATGCGCTTTATCGCCGTTGCCGTTGTCGAAAAAAATTGGCATTGAAATTTTCCGTTGTGTTCAAATACTTTCTAGGTTATAGATATTTAACGAGGCGCATGGTGCACCGAGCAAGCTATTTGCCTTATAAGCCCGTCGTCACCAGATCGAATTTCGCTGCTGGAAATTTTTATTTATTTATTCAACACATACAGCAATTCCCGGCAATCAGTATCAACAATAATACGTATAATAAATTTATTAAATGCCGTTTATTGTGAAAAAAATATGGACGCTTTAGAACTCATTATGTTGTTCGCAAACAAAGTTATTTTTCAAAAATAGAAATATTTGCTGCGGCAGGTATGAAATATCGTTACTCGACCATAACAGTTGGAGGACAGATGTTCGTTCCCGCACCAGGGGACGGGAGGGTCTAAACAAGGCACCGTCGGTTTTCCACAAAACAAGACCTTTAAAAAATTATTTATGCATAACTGTTGAAACTAATTGCCGGGAATTATCAGTATACATATTTGAATAAATAAAAAAAAATCGTGCAGCAAAGGTTTAATCCGGTGCCGACGGACTTTTGAGTATGCTTAACTTTCTATAGTAGTTTATATATTAGGGTGACACCACTAACCAGTCCGGCTCGTGTTCAAACATCGATTGTAAGTAGTGAAATTGGGAGTTATCGTTGTTGAAGAATATAGGTTAGTGCAACAGATAGGAGCGAAAGTTTAAGCGCAGTCTGAATGATCAGATGGGAGTTTGTAGTCCTTCAACTCTTCCTATCCTAGTTTCCTTCAGAACTAGTAAAATACTTTCTTTTGTTGGTTTTTTTTCCTTAGTGGACGGCAGTGCATTGCGTTGACGTCTACTTCGAGTTTCTTTTTATCCAAACTTTTCCGTTTCTATTAGACTGCGTTAATGTTACGCCTCTAATGATGTATGGCCTGACTGCGATCGCTGTGTAAGATTTCAACTCGTAGATATCACTCAGATTAACTATCTTATGCCTTCCTAAAACCAGAATAAGAATTATATTCTCTTAAAGAAGCGTATATTCTCTTAAATTTACCTGATTACCATTTCACACAGTGTAAGTAATCGCATATAGGTTGTCAGAAAGAGAGATGACCAGCAGAAGCACAATAGGCCTATTATGTTAAATGCAAACTGAGTTTTGAGAACAGCCAATTCAAATTTCAATGCATTACTTAATTATAGAAGTTTAAGACTATCTGATACGGAGAATTTGATTAAGACACAGAAAATTCGTTTTGATAGAACATCGGAGGGCTGAAAAATGACTCAGTGTGCTAATATTTTAAACTTGACGTTATTAAATGGTAAGTAAGTGATATCATCCCAACAAAATAGCTAATGCGCATAAACTGCATCTGGCTCTCAACGAGAAATTAGTGCTTGAAAACTAGTTGCTTGAACAGGTTATGATGCATAATTCACCGTATTCTTTATCAACGACGTGAGTTAAATCCCAAATCGACTCTGCAAAGCGTATGAGCAATAGCAAGTTTTCCCAACTCCTAGCGGTTCGCGAGTTGAGCGTAAGGGGTTCGCGACAAGGTGGCTGACTGGCTGTCTCGAGTTATGGCGAATTTTAATACTGTGTTAGGTTTCGGGTCGGATTTTTTAATCTTATTCCGTTTATAAGTCAGAGGGCTGTCAGTCACATGCTGTGCGCGACCAACAGACAATGTTGAAACAATAACGCTCTCTTTTCCTTGGGGAAAGAAAGCCTAAAAAATAATTGATTGAATATTACAATAAGTACATTGAGAAGAGATAGTCTTAGTTTTAACGAAGTGGAACATTGTAACATTTTTTTTCTTTTGCTCTAAAACTTGTCGAGCGGAGGGCCCCCTATTGTCGGTGGTCGGGCCCCCATCAGCCGGGCGGGCCCCGGTACATTTGACACGCTTACCCCCCCCCCCCCTTTTCCAACGCCGGCCCTGCTGATAACACTAAAAAAAATCCTTAGAAGTCTACTGATTTATGCGAGGGAGTTTAGCTACGTAGATTGGATATACCCTCAAATCTTTTGTTGTAGGATTGTGTTGTTCGTGTGAATAAGTATTGACCACTCTGAAGTGTTCCTTGCCCCCAGTCGTTTCCCGCCTCCAATGAAATCGACGTAAAGCCATAAGGTATGTGAACCTGAATAAGGAGACTACTCTTTGGCAAGACTGGACTTTGGAGCAGCTGCCACCACACAGATTGGACAGGAACGTCTTTGAAAAAATGAAAAGGGATTGTCAAAGGCGCAAACTTTGGTCAATTCCAGACACGTACCCATCTTTCTTTAGACCTGTGTCTTCATTTGTTTGACATTGGCCAGATTAGTAAACAGAAAAATATAACTTAGAGTGAACCAATAACTGACTTCAGTACAAAAACGTAAACCAGTAGAAGGGTAACAGACCACAACGACTCCTTACAAGCAAATTGCAGAAAGAACTGAGGTATCATTTAATAAATCTTGGTATTATAATATCAACGATTTTTTTAAAGAGAACTACTGCCTTCAAAGACGGATAATTGCTAGACAAAACAGTTTATTACTCCAGAAACACATCAGAAAGGATGCTTTGTTATTTAAAAATTTAGTTATCAAAGTGATGGAAAATATTAAAGACAAAAGGGTAGTTATCATTTCATATGTCAAAGATAAAATGTGTTTCTTTCGCCTTCTTTTTTGGTTTTTGCTGTAGAAATAGTTTTCATTTCAGTCTTTTCTTCAGGTTCGTTATAGCTCCTGCGTTCTTTGTAGTTTGCGTATATCAGACAAATTCATGATCTCTGTCTAGCAAATACGTACTTAAAACGAGAAAAGATATTTCTGTTTGCCAGTAATGTGTAACCGGAGTGTACAAACGCAAACTGAAATATGGTATTTTACAAGCGAGTTAGAACGTTTGCCACTCTCTGAGTCATACAATACACTAACTTGGTCTTTAATAACTGTTACAGTCCCCGTGAATGCTTGTCAGGAAGTACGAAGTCTTTACGAACCTTTAAAACTGATAAAAACTGAAATCTCGAAACAAAGTATAAACATTCGATTCGTTTAATAAAAGATAACAGAACACTCGACGTTCAATGAATATTCAAAAAGCTAACAGAAATTAAAGTACTTTTTCTAAAATTTTACTACAAAGACGAGCCATACGAAACTTGTCTTTGGCTAAGTAACATGCAGTTTTCAGTTGACACTGTGTCATGAAAATTATTATTTAAATGCCTTTACGTCAGATTTATATTCCCCTGACATTTTGGATAAATACTTTATTCAGGTATTTTTACCTAAAAATATTAGCAGTTGTACAAACTTAAAAAAGAAACTTAAATAACTCCTCAAAATCTATTCACGTTGAATAAATCATTTGGAAGTGAATTTAATGACAGTGTTTTGTGAATAGTCAGGCTACAATTTATTTGGTTCAAAACACGTTATGACTAGTTATTATCAAACAAAGTAGCAAACCACATCAATTTGTTTCCATTGTTATTAAACTCGTCGTTGTGGTCTCAATAAGTTCATGTTTGTTTTAGTGTAGTTGTTTACTTTCACTTCTGCTGAGTTATCAAGCAAAATTTACAGAAAATGGACGAATATTTATCGATATGAAGTTTTAAAATTAAAAATAAACAATGGGATCTGCAAATGTCGAAGGGAAAGTTAACCTGGTATATTCGCATCACAAAAATTCAGGTGGAATCCGTGTCACAAACTTTGAGATATGTTGTAAACTCAGGTCAAAATTTTCAAGAATGTCTTATGTTTACTGTGCCGTCGTAACTTGAGCTAAAATCGACAATTAGTAAAATTGGTACCTATAATTTGAGATTTAACATCTCCACACGGAACTTCCACAATTCTTTCTTGGACTATTCCTCTAAGCAATCGTAAGTGTTCGCTCTCTTTAGAGTTACAGAAAGTTATTTCTCTGGTGTGAATATATCTCCAATGAGCGTAAACGAAACTGATCAATTTTATGAGAGTTGAACAAGATTAAACTGATTAAACTGTTAAAAACGCTAATCCTTAACTAGCATTTCATTTCTTTTTGTATCTTTCATAGTCATAGCACCCAAATGCTTTTTTTTCCTTTTTTTGGGGTACAAAAACACCTACTTTCAGATAACGTTCCACAATTTTCGTTAGCAGTTGAGAGTTTCACTAGAATAATTCTTAAGACTCCCGCTACTACAGTGTATGAATGAAAATGGGGAAAAAATATTAACAGATGTATTGTTACTCAATAAAATTGTTCAATTTATGTCACAGGATTCATTGGTCATGGTATGTACCAGAACGGGGGCGGGTCCAGGATTTAGATTTGGGAAAGGGGGGGGGGGGACTTGAGTGGACTTTGGCTTGAGTCGGGCAAAGGTAGTCTTTATAGTCTCCACAGATTGCTGCCCCCTTAATAGAAAAAAAGGTCTCCAAAATTATGATGTCGAGGGTGAAGGGGCTTGTGCCCCCTAGCGCCCCCCTCCTGGATCCGCCCCTGTATCAAAACTATTGTTTTCAGTAAGCAAACCTGTGATTGATTTTTCAAAGTTATTACTTACTGACCCAACTTCACTCAATTATTGATCCACATCTTCTTATTGAGCTTATTTTGTAGCAAATAATCAAAAAATGTGTATGATTAAGTTTTAAAATAACATTTAATTGAAAGCTTTGTGGTAATTAGTATGACAAATCTGGGTGGGACAGTAGTGTATGGGTAATTCAGTTGTCTATCGTTATTCCATTCTACCCCAATGATTCCATTTGGAATCACTAAACTTTTTGCTTTTCATGGCATGAACAGTATGTCCCATAAATCCAAATGTTATCCTATTTCATAGTTCCTCTCTTTTGCAATAGATTACAACTGCTTGTCGTTTCATTACAATAACTTGTTGAAGTGCAATTTTACATTGATTGTTGACACAGGTATTGCGTCCCGGCTACCGACTACACTCGACCCG
This sequence comes from Vandiemenella viatica, assembly GCA_031002005.1. Taxonomy (NCBI): domain Eukaryota; kingdom Metazoa; phylum Arthropoda; class Insecta; order Orthoptera; family Morabidae; genus Vandiemenella; species Vandiemenella viatica. The sequence continues at coordinate 140,375,354 of JARYHS010012519.1, read as the reverse complement.
TTTTGAAACTGCTACAGGTTTGTATTATGTGCAATAACCATTCCAAAATTGTTTTCTTTTACTTATGTAATTATAGAATAATACGCAAACTTAAAAGCTGAATATTTGAAGTACAAAAGAAACGATTCCGTTATCTTATAGCTTTATATTTCATCAGCGATAAGAGGGTTATCCAATAAATTAGTTAGTTTCTTCTGAAAACAGTTATATCTCTTGGCATATTAGTGAAAAATATAGAATGGTCTCAGTACATTTACTACAGTACCTACCATAATATGCTCTTATTTTGGTTATTTTTGATGTTATAAAATTTTAAATTTTTTGGGTTTTGAAGTTTATGTAAACAAGGGGATAAAGGTAACAGTCAGTCATTTGGATTTTGAGTGGCAATATAGTTATGAGGATAGTGAATTATTTGCTTAAGCATCAGAACCATAAATCATTTATTGATAATTGGTTCAAATAACAGAACCAGGTAGCGGGCTGGTGTCTCAGTGGTCAAGGCGTCTGAATGAAGAACGAAAGGTCACAGGTTCGAATCCCTGTCTCGGCGGGAATTTTCAAAGGCGCTTAACCCAACCTTCACCTCCCGAACAGCTTGCTGTATAATGTAAAGAACGTCAGAATGCTTCCGTGGTTTGGATTCCTCGTTAAACTGCAGTTCCTTGTACCCGATGGGATTTCCGGGTTAGGTTAATGTGGATACGACAGGAATGGAACGCGCAGCCAATAGAAACCCCGTCACCATGTCATTACGACCACACGGAATTATTATTACAGAATCTGGTGGTGGAATATGAATGGTTGGAATGCTGAGTAAGAACAGATTGAGAGACTACTCTTTGCTGATAGGGGCTTCTTTGGAAAAAAGAGACAGTTAAAAGGTTCCTATAATATCAGATTAGAGACAAATGAGAACATGTACGAGGTGCGTCCAGAAAGTAAGTTCCGTTTGGTAATAAAATGAAATTGTACACAGATACAGAAGAAATTTTTATTGCACAAAATTCTACAACACTTAAACTACTTTTCCACATAACTGCCGAAATTTTACAGGCATTTGTCATAGCGTGGCACCAGGTTTTGTATACCTTCTTCATAGAAATCTGCCGCCTGTGTCTTCAACCAGTTGGAAACAGTTTCTTTCAGCTCGTCGTCATTGGTGAAGTGATGACCGCCAAGGAAAGACTTGAGATGTAAGAACAGATGAAAGTCGCTAGGAGCGAGGTCAGGGCTGTACCGAGGATGGTGAAACACGTCCCAGCCAAATCCCTGTACGAGGTTTTTCGTCACGTTTGCACTGTGTGGTAGTGCGTTGTCGTGAAGCAAAACAACACCTTTTGACAGCAGTCCCCGGCGCTTATTCTGAATTGCACGGCGCAATTTCCGAAGTGTCTCGCAATAAGCATCTGCTCTGATTGTTTGACCACGCGGTAAGAAGTCAATGAGTAGGATGCCTTTCCAGTCCCGGAACACTGTGCACATCATTTTCCGAGGTGTCATGATTTGCTTCGGCTTAACCTTTGGTGGGGATGAAGTGTGCCTCCATTCCATTGATTGCCGTTTACTCTCAGGGGTGTCGTAAGAAACCCACGTTTCATCTCCTGTGAATAACCGTCTCAGAAATTCTTCGCCGCTTTCAGCATAACGGGTCAAAAACTCAAGTGCACTACCCATCCGTTGTGTTTTGTGTTGATCAGTGAGAATCTTTGGTACCCAACGTGAGCAAAGTTTACGGAATTTCAGTTGTTTGGTAACAATTTCATGCTTCAGTGATCGTGAAATTAGGGGGAAGTCCATAGCGAGAGCACTAATTGTAAACCTACGGTTTTCCTGGATCTTGTCATCAATCGCGTGAACCAGTTCTTCTGTAACCAAAGGTGGACGCCCACTTCGTTCTTCATCGTGCACATCACTACGCCCGACATTGAACTGTCGGACCCATCTTCTCACCATCGAATCACTCATCGCATTTGGTCCGTAAACATCGCAAATTTGCCGATAAATTTCACTTAGTTTCACTTTCCTCGCATTCAGAAACCGAATCACAGACCTGATTTCACAGGCGGCGGGATTTTCAATCAACGCCGACATTTCAAACAAGCACAACAAAGCGTACGTAACTGACAGCGATCTCCAAATGGCGCACGTTCTTCCCCTTGATACACATCGTCTACAGCGCATGTGCGGAACTGCAATCGCAGCGCTGCAGCGGAGATAAATTGAAACGGAACTTACTTTCTGGACGCGCCTCATATTACTGAAATGGTTTTGACGATAAGGTGTGCAAATTGTCTCCTGTGACAAAGGTCAAGAACCAGTTGAAAATGTCATCCACTGGTATGCACCTGCAGATCAACAAGTGAATGTTTCTCAGCCATCAATGGTAAAGCAATTAAACATTTTCTTGGGAGGAGCTGATATGCATGGAATGTTTGTTTACCTATATCATTCAACATCAAGGGCCATGCGAACCTATTTCATGTGATCAGTATGGAATTTGTGAACGTATGGTTTCTCTATCGAAGACACTGATAGCAGAAGAGTGAGTAACTTCCAATACTTCTTGATTTTGTGTAAAATATTACAGCAGGCTTTTAAGGACACAATGAATCAAGAAGAGAAGGAAGGACTTCCATTAGACTCACCAAAGTTAGAGCCATTGGTGAAGAAGAGGATACAAAAGCATCATGTCGATGTACAGTACATTACGATGGTGTTGGTCATAGGCCAAAATATCCAACTGACAAATCAAGATGCAGATTACATATCAAAAGTCTTCCATGCTAGATAAATTCATAGTTACATTACAAAAGCAATTAAAGATGTAAGCAATTCATAGTAAATGAGGCACGTTGTATTAAATTGAATTGTATTCTGTATTACTTTACTGTTGCATTGTGTATCGATAAATAAAAACGATTTTTAAAAAATAATAAATGAAGAGCTCCCTTTTTTGCTTTTCTGATAACCCAATGATACCAATTGGAATCATTTAAGAATTTCTATCCTGACATGCATTTTGTAGATTTTTTTCATATTCTTGTTTTATTTGACCTAAATACTAGAAAAATTTAAAGTTTTTTTTTTGACCTGTGGGAATAAATTCAGGTCAGAAAGGCTAATTGAACACATGAACACGAAACTTAACGAAAACTGTGTTTGATGCAAATTAAAGCGGCCATTTCCGGTAGTTTTGTAAAATCCATGTTTTAGATTTTTAAATTCCGAGGCGTTGCGGAAAAACCATCGAGGGACTATGTGGAGTGTGGCCTCTGACAAACAATAAATCACTCTCCGTACTGCGTGAACCTGTAAAACTAACCAAAAGTCAAGGTTTACAGAAGAAGAAACCTCTTTTGGCACTTGGTGGGAGTGAGAAGTGAAGGGGTGATCCCACAGCCAACAATATATTTTTCACTGAATAGTATTAATGTTAACGCAATTTGTTGCACGGTTGTTGAATTCTGCGAGAGATGGAGTTTCTATTGCTACTATATTGGACCAGGAGACGGACTGGATTACGAGACGACACTTCTGGTTTGCTTCGGGGACTGCTGGTACGATCCAGAGGCGGACTTCTTTTAGGAGACCTGCGGTGGATGACAGGCGAAACGCAGCGAGGGGAACCGCTTCAAGCAACATTGATTTGTGGTAATATCAGAGTCACGCACTAGGGTTGCAACGGTAACACTATTATTTCATCCTCTCCAAGGTCGCACCGATGAGTTGGAAGGAACCAAAATCCTTCTTGTGCTGTCAGCTGACAGTGTCAACTAAGGTTGTTACAGTTTGCATTCGCCACTTCAGTTACAAATTCATCCGTGGGAAGGCAGTGAAATGATCACAGAGTAATGACAGTTTTCTTTATTTCACGAAGAGCACAGCTAAATACACTCTACACTTAGTCAATGCCTGCGAACATTTCTCTGTGACAAGCGCCTCTCACCCTCTCCGCTCGCCACTCATCCCAACCAACCGTTTGCCTAACGGGATCGCCCCTCCAATGTCAGACAATTTGTACATATCTCTAGACCTGCTGGGAGGCTATGGTCACTCACACTACACCTCCCTCCCCTTTTTTAGAAGAAAAATATAGATAACTACTTCTTTTTCTTCTTAAGATACTACGAGCTACACCTCACAATTCTGCACCTACTTGCTACAAAATCAGATAATATCTTAGATGTAAGATAAAGTTTCAAAGCACACATCAAAAAAGAAAGAAAAAAATACAATATATAGGTTACACTTGAAATAGAAACTAAAAAATTTATAGAAACCAAATATGTTTCAGTGGATGCTGACAACAATGTCTGCAAAAAACAATATCTGTTTTTATTTCCTAAGCTCAAATTTTAACATAAACGTAACTCTAATACAATATTAAGCAATAATAATAATAATAATAATTATAATGAAAGACATACACCTTAAATACAGACAAGAGTAAATAAAAATCAAATATATTTTAGTGGCTGCTGAAAACAGTGTCCACCAATACCGTAGTTCATTAACTTTAGCCCAGTCCTATTGTCATCGTTAGTTTTAGCAAACACTGAAAAACTGGGCTTGACTTTCTGCAAGCCTTTTAAGCACTAACTGCTTGCACATTTTAACTTACTACCGACAATATGTGGCTACACACTGTGTGATAGTGGACAACGACCAAAAATAAACATTTACCAATAATTTATAAAGCGCTTGAAAAGTTGCATGTCCAAAAACTGGTTCAGGATCATATATATTGTCCAAGTTGTCATGCCAATAACAGCTGCTGCCAACAAAACGAATAGTGTACATCTCGGTGGTCGCCGTAAAATTAAAAAGATCTAAAATCTAACATAAGGTTACAAAACAATAACCATGATAACAAACACACATAGTTATATAAACAAAAAAAAAAAAAAAAAACCATAAAAATCATATATGTGTCAGCGGCTTCTGCAAACAATGTCCACTAGAACAATTATTAATTTACTTCCATATGAAGTTCAGCCAGTTGTTTAAGTACAATAACATTTTTAAAATCGTTTTACACGAACACTGAACATAAACTGTGCTTTCAGCTTTGCAAACTTTTAAGCCACTGTACACTTGCACATTTTCACTTTCCTATTGCAGGAAGTGATCATTGCACGAAGCGAAACGAATAACTAGCAGGCCTCGGTAGCGTAGGGTCTAAAGTGTAGCCCCACGCGCCGGTTCGAGTCCGGCCGAGGGCATGGGTGTTTAGTGTATGTGTTGTCTGTATGTCATGTCAGAGCCACTTGGAAAATAATAAATACACTGTGAAGCTATGAAGAAACTGAAGTACACCGGATGATTCAAAATACACTTGAGTTGGCTGTATGGCCTCGAAGCCAAAAGCCATTAAATAAATAAAACTAAATAAATAAATAAAACGAATAACTATGGTATAGGCTTCTGCATTTCCCAGTCCGTCGGATAGAATGACCCTGTCCCCGCTTAACAGTTCACGTGATTGCTTTTCACACCTAACACCTGATGCTTTCCAGGAAGCAGCACTTTTCATGCAGTTATCGTGATGGATAATATCTATAGCAGTGATGTCAAAGATACGGCCCGCGGGCCGCATCCGGTCCCCGGGCCTTATCAATACGGCCCGTGATCGCAATGTGACACAGAAAGAAGAATCATGTTTTCTTAGAGCTTTTAGCCTTCATTCGATTCCTCTACGGAAGTTTTAAAATGCGCACACTACATTTATCTAAATTTAATAAACGGCCCTCTGCAAAATTGAGTTTGACACCTATGATCTATAGTAGTGATGTGCCGGATATCCGTATCCGTATCCGCGGATATCCGAGGGGGAAAAAAGATCCGTATCCGTTACTTTTTTTAGCGGATCTTTAACGGATCTTCTGTAAAGAATTTCAACAAGCACGTATATAAAATTTTAAAGATAGCTAGCAATGAAATACTATTAACTTCGATTCCAATTATTTTGTGTTTATTGAAATCTCATATCTGACACATTTATATTAAAAAAATTAACTATTCAAACATTTATTTTACTAGGTTACCAAAGGTAACTGGTAACTTACTACTGGATTAAGTTTTAAGGTATTATTTTAACTATATTGTGAGATCAGACCTCTAATCTTTGTGATTTGCTGGCTGAAATTGTTATTATGGTACTGTTAAAGTGTTTACATCAGATAAAACAATCACCTTTACAGAAAATTAAAAAAATAAATGTTATAATTAAAATTAAGTTTGGTAAATTGTACTTCAAAAAGAGTAACTTGACAGCTTTGAAAGTCTTTTACGATGAGGATCGTAAATAATTTCAGCTACACTGAAAAACTGCTCACTTGAAACGCTTGTTGCAGGTGATGATAAATATGTGCAACTCATGTGTCCTAGACCTCCAAATTTTTTACTATTATTACTAACAGCTTTTTTAAACACCAGGTGCACCTGATGTGCTGTACTCTCAATATTATCTACGCCAGATAAAGTGCAGGCACGCTTCATGTTGGATCCCCCATTTCTTACCATGAAGTGCACATTCTGTTTGGGATTTCCTACTCTTCAAACATACTTTGAAATATTGCCGAAATCTTCACTTTTAAAGCGATATTTTTTTTCTTTTAAAATATTTTATAATGTTAAGGATAACAATGAAACACCTGACCAAATAGCCTACCAGATAAATGATATATAGGAAACTTTCTCAAAATACTTTACGACGTTCTTTATTTTCGATCGTAAAGTTCGCTGCAAATAAATTACGTAAAATATTTCCTGCCTTTTAGAACATAATTTGCTACAACAAGATCCATCAATCGTCGGAACCCAAAATCTTCTACGTGTTGAAAAGGTAAATCAGATAAAGCTATCATTTTCGCAATTAAATAGTTAATTTTTATTTTGCAATGTTCCACATTTTGAATTTTTCCATGTATTCATTAAAAAAAAAAATTCTAAATTTTCTATTTACCGTTTTTAAAGACGTTCCTTGCTGAATGTTTTCACCGGCTATCTTCTTAGCGGAGTCTTCTTTTAAAAATAACTAATATTTTTGTGGGTGTTTCGTCTGAAGGTGATTTTTTAACGAAGTTGTACCTTTATGTCAATACATTCTTTCACAAACTTTGTATTTAGCTGATTCGTCATTTACTATCATAAAATATTTCCGTATTACACTACTATACCTTTTTTGTAGAAATTGTTTTAATTTTAATTTAACTTACAACTTCCCAAAAAACACAAGCGTATATAATCTACGCTATCCTATGGCATCTTAAAATATAAACATAAACACGCTCAGTGCAAGGTGAAAACACGTCGCGTATGCTGGATGTTCGTTGATAATAGATCGTAGCTGACGACTTTTTCACTGTCTGTCTAAGTTTTAGAAAGTTGAGATCCGTATCCGTATCCGTATTCGCGGATCTAGGCACTAATTATCCGTATCTGTATCCATATCCGCGGATATTCATTTTTGACGATCCGGCACATCACCTATGATCTATAGTCATATGACGCACACAATCTTCCGCCCAAAATTTCACTGTCAGCTTACTACTACATTTGCACAATTCATCAAAACCAAATTTCTGTCTCCCCATAAATATCTTCCCACCTGTCTCTATACTCTTGCACACGAGAATTAGTCCTTGTTTTTCTCTTAAAGGTGGTTTTAGTACGAATCCTCCAAATAGCATATCAGAACTGTTCGGTATGTCGCTGCTGCTACTCATCCATCTCTCAGTCACTGCCTTCCGGTCTGTCAGTATACTGAGAGTCATTCCCTTACACAACGGCTGATTAACACTACCAGATCGGTCAATTACATCGCTGGCTATATTTTTTATCACATCTATCACCACCCTTCCCTCTTCAGTCCACAGTGTCTGCATTTAAATATCGCTTGATACATCATTAAAATTTTGTATAATTCTTGGTTAACGATGAAATCCAGACAACAAAAAATTCTTAATTTTTTCAGTAAGACAGAAGTATTAAAATTATGAGGGGTATTTTGTTTTTGGATCTATTTTTTACGGTGTGGGTACAATTTTTGGAGTTTTTGCATGAAAATTGTTTCCGTTCTTCATCAGCTGTAATTAAATCATCAAACTCCTACATTAATTTTACAGCTCTTTCAGATAAAAGACCTGACCTTTCTTTTAGCCTGCACAAAACCAGCAGTTTCTTCCAACGAAGAAACGTTTTCTTGAAAAACATTATTTTAAATTTTCAATCGAGAAAACAAATGTTTGCTCTTCGAGGATACAAATTGATTGTGGTTTTTCCTAAAAGAAAATATAGGTAAGCGTTAATCAAGTTGCAAAAGATACAAAATAATGTAAAATGTACTTACATACAAGACAGCTAATTTTACATACCATACAATATAGAGCTGGATATTTCTGTCATCAAAGGAGTGTTCCTTTCTGTAAAGTCGGATGTACTCTACCTTTCTAAATTACGTACCATTTTGCGTTCCTTGCTCAATTTAAGTTGAAAACTTAGGAAACGTGTCATGAGTGAATAAATGGCTCTTGTAAAATATCACGCTTGATGCACTGCACGAGGAGGCCTTACTCTCAGTTCTTTGCCTCTATTTCCATCCAAAAATATAACTCATAACTCAATTAGTTTTCTGTAGTCGTCTCTGACGAATGATTTTTTTTTAATTTAGCCAAATAGAAATGATTCAGCTACTCAATCTGTGTGTCGCTGAAATGTTTTTTCTGAGTGCTTATAACAATCTGATGCCGCCATGCAAAAAGTAAGAACTTTCGTTACAATATTTGCGTCAGAAGTGCCCAGACTCCTTGAGAAGGCCTATGTTAGATGCTATTGTGTCGCCGCTCATTATCTGCACTTTATCACTTAGTCAGAGAATTAAGAACAAGTTAACCTTGGTCTTTATCACAGGATGTTGTTCTCTATTACGAAATATTATCATGAGACAGATTGGCAGTCGTTTTTCTTTGGAACTTCTTACGCCCAGACCAGGCAACAACTCGCCATCCCACTGAATGGTCACGACTTCAGTCACGTCATTTTAAAATAGGTTACTATAGCTTCAGTTCATTCCTTCCTCGCATGTGTACTCATTCGTTGAATGGAAGACTCATCAGTACTAAGAAAAACCATCAATACTAAGTCCAAGTGCCTCCACGATAACTTGAAGAACGTAAACTGAATCTCTTACACTTCAGAGGCAGCTATTAATTTAAGACTGCTGATAATTTTTTCTTCTGCACTTTGCAGCAGTTCTTGATTGAATTATTTCGGGTGGGTTTGTTAAATGCTCTTCCTGATGTTCTCCAGAACTAGAAGATGTGTCGCTGAGTTCTTCAGATAGCAGGAACAAATCATTGGACGCTGAAGAGCTTGACTATCCGCTAAACCACATATATTTAAATAAACCGAGTAATATCATTACTGATGCTCTATATTTCGGCGACTTTATTCTCCGTCGCCATCTTCAGGTGCAGTTGCAAGTTTTGAAGTCTGCCTTGAAGTCAGCCTTGAGCGTGTTGTTTGAAAACTGGTATGGCGTTGTTATGTTGCCTAGCAGCATCTCAGACGACATCAGACGCCCGCCGAACACAAAAAGCAGAACGTTGGTGACGAGCAGCCTCAATAACAGGAATCCATGCATCACATATCTGGAACCCACAATCCCTGTTAACCAAATCAGACGCTTCTGGGACAGCGTCATTAAAGAAGCGTTTGAAATTCGCCTCGCGTCTGATTTGGTTAACAGGGATTGTGAGTTCCAGATACGAGTAAGTGATGCATGGATTCCTGTTATTGAGGTTGCTCGTCACCAACGTTCTGCTTTTTGTGTTCCGCGGGCGATTAATGTCAAGTCGCCGAAATATTGTGCATCAGTAATGATATTACTCGGTTTGTTTCCAGAGAAACGTTTATAAATAAACAACGCCGAGAAAAATTGCATTCATTTATATTTAAATAATTTTCTCTTCATTTATTTTCATTTGTTTTACCATTTCTTCTTTTTCAGTTAGTTTTACATAAGCAACCTGGTCTCCCTGGCTCTCTCTGTCGCTGCAAGAAGATTTTACCCTACATTGTTTACATCCTTTCGAGGACGTAAGCGTCTGGAATACCATAAACATTATCCATTTCACTTTGCAAATCCTCTTCCCTTATAAACAATCAGAGATTTACTTGCATTATTTTTCAGATGTCTCCATAATATTCTTCAAAATATAATGCACTCATGTACTTCGACATTAGGGCTTTCACTCATAGTCAATTTGCCTTCGCGGATAATAAAAAATAAAACTGATAGAATTCCTGCAACTTGGTAGTTTGCATCTCCTAATAAAAATAGGTTCTTTCTAGCACTTCGTAACCCTAAAACCTTCTATTAGAAAAATACAATATGAGATACCTATTCAGTAGCTGTAATGGCTGTAACAATTAACCTGGGTTCGCGCTACTACTCTCGCGTAACTTATATTAATATGAATCGGTGCAAGTCGGCACGGGTTACAATTATCCGAATGGCGTAAAAATTTATTTTGAAGTGTTTTAGGGTAACATGAAAAAAATTAGGACCTAAGCGGTACAAAATTTTGACTTTGAAAAATAAGGGACACCTAGCATGCACACGTAACTAACCACCGCAAGGAATCCCAATACCCGCAAAATGAGATCTATGCTTTTTTCCCATTTAATTTCATTGTTGTTTCCAAGTTTTACTGTAGTTAAGGGAAAGCAATCTTTCCTGTAGTTCCAGAAGCTAATATGTGATATTTCTCGCTCATTCACTTAGGTCTGAAATTCATTTAATCATAGCAGTTATCCGCAGCAATCCAATTGTTTGAAATTTGTTATGTTAGCTAGTACATAGGTTTTAATGAAATGTTAATTTTGAATTCCCATGACTTCAAGCTCTTCTTTACACAATTTAATAATTAAAAAATCCCAAAATAATTTGTTTTTTTCACTATCTAAATCAGTTTTGAAGAAGAAAAATTCTAAGTAGGGAGAAGTACAAATCAGTGTTTATAGATCTGTTTCCTGTTTTACAAGCTTACTAGAGGTATTAGCTTCTGTTAACAGGCAAGGACAAACTTAATCTATGAAACATACAATTAAACATACTAGAGTAAAATCTGACATATTCTAAAATGAATTTCTCACGTATTACCCTCAGCTATTGAAGAAGACGGCTACCACTTAATTAAATAAAATTTTTAGGAGCCAGTATGTAACTGACTATTTTTTAAATTATTTTTATTTTCATTTATTTCGACCCACTCATTTATTATTCAGAACTCCACCCCTTTTTCCTGCTCTACACTTACCAGGTTCAATAATGTCAAGGAAAGATTTTATCCAAAAAATGGGGGAAAGGAACTTTACCAGATCTATCTTGAATGATTTCGAAAATCACGGAAAATCGAAATCTTGTGTAAGGTGGAGGGTGGATGGACTTCACTGGATCAAGTGCTCTACAGGCTCTGTGGTCCGAACCCAACACACTCGGAATATTGTCCTCCAATCGATAAACATTATACATAGTATTCCATTTGAAGCGAAATTGTTAGCATGGATTAAATATATACGAATTTTGTGACGATTAAGGAACTATACGTACGTTGTTTGTTTATAAAACATTTTTAGAAACCAGCTGAATGTTTGGGTAGTTGAGTCTCATTGAGAATTTTTGAATCACTAATTAGAGATTCCTGAACCATGCATAGTAGTAATTTTTGTTTCTCTAAGTAACGCTGACCTTGTTGTACCTCATTTATCGCAATAAAAAGATCAGATAACGAATAGAGAGATTTTGTCAGGATTAAAGAAAATTTGCGTTATTTATAATCAGCCAAGCGCGTTATTCCAGAAGATAAAGGCGATAACATAAAGAGGATGAGAGATTAGGTAGGTATCTGTTTCTGCGTATATTAGTTTTCCGCGTTGGATCTTGTGGCAAACCGTCCGTGATGTCCGCCAGGTCCGTATTTGTTGTCGCAGTGTTGTCGGGCCTGTTGGCTGTTTGCAGGTGCCAAACGGCCAGCAACCAGTTTCCTGACGGTTTCCTCCTGGGTGCCGCAACAGCCGCGTACCAAATAGAGGGCGCCTGGGATGAGGATGGTGAGTGGATGCGAGAGACGTGGAGCTTGTTTCGAAACCTCTTTTCTGCAAAGCTTCGAATTCTTCAGATCAACAGAGAGAACTAAACTTTAATTCAGACATCCGCTGCAACTCATTTGACACAAAATTTGCGATAAACACCATGCTTGGTAGCTCTCAGCTAGTTATTCTCTTAAGTTTTAATTATTTTTGAGAATTTAGGAACTATCAGAAAATAATGTTACACCCGATACCTGTATGAAATTTAAATATTTCACGAGCCATATTATTCCCTAAACTTTTAACTGTACCACATCAATATCTTTCTCCTTTCCACAATATCAGAAAGTAATGTCTAATCCTGATGCCTCGATGAGATTTAAATATTTTAAATGTTATAGTATTACCAAAAAAATATATCTGTACCATATCAATATCATTCTCCTTTCCACCACTCTACTTGATCCTAATTTTTTATGTGTCTTCCTTTTTGTCTACCCAATCCTTCTTCGATAATCAGGAAGCCAATTATGTGATGTAATTACATTTCTATGAATCCAATATACATTAGCAGAAAGTAATGTCTAATCCTGATGCCTCGATGAGATTTTAATATTTTAAATGTTATAGTATTACCAAAAAAATTATCTGTACCATATCAATATCATTCTCCTTTCCACCACTCTACTTGATCCTAATTTTTTATGTGTCTTCCTTTTTGTCTACCCAATCCTTCTTCGATAATCAGGAAGCCAATTATGTGATGTAATTACATATCATATGCATTTACCAAAAATACTGTTTCACATTTCAGCATGTAGCTTTCAATGTTTTGGCTTCCTTTTCACAATCCACTTTGAACCTTTTTTTGGCTTGATGGGGATCTCTGTTTAATTTCTAAAGCGTCATTCAAAATATTTCTTCTTTAATCCAAGTCTTTCAAGCTTTGCCACTGCTTAGGGCTTTATTGTATCTCTGTCCTATTAGTCTTTAGTTAAATTATTATCAATGTTTCTACATTATGCGTTTCTTAGAACTTTAGATTCTAGTACGGTTTTTTTTTAACTATTTGGTTTCCTGATTTTTTAAAAAGTGTTTTGTTCCTTTCGTTACTGAATTTATACCTGCACTTCATAGTTACCAGAAAATGGCTAGAGCCAATATACATTAGCAGATACGGTAATAAAATATCTAGTTTCAAAATATAATGTACTCTTGCTTTTATCTTCCTGATTATGTAAATTTCCGTACATATATTCTTCCTGTATGATTCTGGAGTTACTTGTCTCTCAAAATGATTGATATTCTTCAAGAATTAGCTCAGAGTAAAATTTAATTCGCTGAAACCTTCATCTAGAGTACCTTATTTTCTATTTCATCATCCTCTCGTATGGAAGATTTCGCCCATACTCACTTTATTCTGATTTGTCCTGACATCATCACTATTACTGGAAAGTGAACTTTTTTTTGTTCATTATAAGATCATTCCATTAACTACGTCACTTGTTTGGAGGTAACTTTGGTACACCAGAACACAAATCATTTCCTGTTCATTCGTTTGCCCACAATAACCCTGCTAAGCCAAGCTCAAGTAGATTGATGTCCCTCTTTGTATTTTAGGCTTATTTAAATTTTCAACATTTAAGGTTTCTTGCGTTTCCTTACTTGAGGTACAGATACGAAAGATGGAGCTTTCTGTTTTCACACGAACCTACCGTAATGCAAACATATAAAAACTGTTTGAATCTTTAATTAGCGGTTTACCACTTTTTGTTGCTCGTTGTTTCACACTGCATGGAAAAATGAGGAATATACCACATACTAGCATCTTCGCCTTATTGTTGAAATGGAAGGCACTGTGTGACATGTTGCACGGAGAGTCTGGTAAGTAAACAGAACTTAATCTGGGACAGAAGTTTGTAGGACATGATTTTCAGAAACCCTATCCCTCTCTCCCTTTCCACCCTCTTAATTTTTGCAATCATTCTTTATACATATCCACAGATTTTATCCGATTTCAATGGTCCTTTGCACACGTATAAGACAAACAGAAAAATACTGTCTACAATTGGTTTGCGAAAACCCAATCCCTCTCCTCCTTTCCACCCCCTTGATTTTGTACCCACAGATTTTATCCGATTTCAATGATCTTTTGCACAGGTATACATTAAAATAAACAGAAAAATGTTGTCTAAATTTGATTTTCAGAAACCCAACCCCTCTCTCTCTTTCCACCTCATTAATTTTGTCAATGTTCTTTATACAAAGCTACAGTTTTTATCCGATTTTTAAGGAACTTTGCACACGTACATTTTAAAGCAAATAAAAAAGTACTGTCTACATTTGATTTACAAAAATCCAATCCATTTCCCCCTTTACTCCCACCCGTTTTATTTTCAAAAGTTTTTTTATAGAACAGAAGACGGAAGACCGAAAACATTGTATAACCCAGAATACCAGAATAAACGTTTGCAATTTTAATTTAATTAATAAAAAAATCATTGTCTTTCAGTTGTTTGGTACATATTAATGTGTCTATATTCTATAAGTATACCCACTTAAGAAATAAAAATAGGCATGGCAATGTATGCCGGGCAAAGCTAGTAAAACAATAAAAAATAATAATTTGCGTTTCGTATATTAAAGACGTGTATAAAGCATTATTATGGTGATAAATTGATAGTAATGTCATATGACGTAGATAGCGCTGAGTAAAAAGAAGAAGAAATGCAAGTGACAAATCGTTAAACTTAAACAAACACAACTACAATTCTAGAACTGTGATAAATTGAAGTGGGGTAAGTCATGAAATGATTCCATCAATTGATCTCTTTATCAGCTGCATAGAAGTTGATCAAGGATTTTTCAAAATAACTTTCAAGAACTGGAATCACTATTGAAGAGGTCGGAGAGACCTGAAATAGCTTTCATCATGAAGTAGATTCAAAGAAAATCTTTATGTCATTTTTCGAATGACATACTTTTTTCTATGTTATTTTTTTAGGGAAGGGCGTTAACATCTGGGACTACATGCTCCATGAGCATCCAGAGTTCGGCACCAATGGAGACAACGGTGACGTGGCGTGCGACTCCTACCACAGGTACCAGGAAGACGTCCAGATGTTGGTAGGAATCAACGTGAGTATGGACTGCCTCCGACGAAATTTTGTTTTATTTTTTATGATTTCGAGACCCCATAACCTCCTCCTGAAGAAGCTCTGGTTATGAAACATCGCAACAACTTTTGTGTTTTTATATCCACACTCGTAATATCTCGATAAGTAAGGAAGGGGGGGGGGGGGGAGCGTGTATGTTTCTAGTACTGGGTAGCTGAATCGGGTGCGCAGCACGCAATTGTAATATTACTACTTATACGAGGGTCAGTCAAAAAGTTCCCGGAATTCTGTCATAGTTTTGGCATTTGTGATGCAATTGTTATGAGTCTGACAGGTCTGAATAGATCATAACAGGCAGTGTGACTGCAGTGTAGCTGAAGGTAGGTTTGTGTGGTAATCAGCTGGCGCGATGTTGCAGTTTGAGCAAATGGCGAACATCAAGTTCATGTGCAGAATAGGGAAATCTTCTTCGGAGACTTTGTTAGCCTTACAAACAGTTTACGGTGACGATTTGTTACAAGAAAAACAGCCGTTTACGAGTAGTTTTCAAGATTTAATGGAGGACAGGAATCGCTGGAAGACGAGAGTCGCAGTGGGAGATCTTCAACCACCAGAAACGAAGCAATGGTCGAGCAAGTGAAACAGTTGATCAGATCAGACCGAAGAATGACCATCGAAGAGTTGGCACAAGAAGTGGGAATCTCTCATGGACGAGCGACGGCTGTACTTCGCAAGATACCAAAACAGGATTTTCATGGTTGTTTCCAGCAATGCCAGGAGCGGTGGAGCAAGTGTGTGTGTTCAGAAGGAGCCTTCTTTGAAGGAGATTAAGTAAATGTGTACTTATGTTTTGTCAATAAAGAGTTACAATGAAATTCCGGGAACTTTTTGACTGCCCCTCGTATTCCTCAAATTTACAAACGATCTTAGAGCCAATGTTAACAGCTACTTGAGAACGTTTACTAATAATGCAGACATCTAGGTTTTTTTTTTTTTTTTTTTTTTTTTTTTTTTTTTTTTTTTTTAAATATAGATTTACAACTTGTCAACGTCGAGACCATTAGAGGTAGGAAGGGACGTAAGGGAAGGAGCGGGATGGAAATCGGCCCAAAATCTGGATGGCCAGACGGTAATTCATAGCATGTGCTCCCAAATTCCAGAACGTTTCCACTCGGTGTAGATATCTAGAGGAAAGTGAATAGTTCTGCTTAGTGTTTAGATTCAATGTTCACAAACAAAATCCTAGAATGCGATTCAATGGTCAAATTTTGAGGAAATGCAACGTATCTGTAAAGATTATAACATTTAAAATTCTTGTTGGTTCCCATCTAGAGTATCATGCCGTGGGATCCTCTGTATCACAAGGAATTGATTAATAGTATAGGAGACCGGGGATGGTTGGCACAGGTTTCCACATTTTGATTCTTACAGCTGATTCTGTGAACATTGTCCCAGTGTTGAATTTATCAAATTACATTTATTTTCAGAATATTAAACAATATGACTGCTGGAAATCCTTAAACAGTGCAGAATGGGGTTAGTTTACGTAGCCCTCGTCAAAAGTTTAAAAAAATAAAAAAAGAGTTGAGAGAGAGAGAGAGAAAAAATGAAAACAAACCTGGAATTCGTAGAAATGCTTTAAGGGGGGTAGGACGTCAAATGGACCGACTTATAGCAGGAGAGGCAACACAGGACATTCCATTGTCTATACTTTTACAAATAAAGTCATAAAAATTTGTTAGCATGACCAAGAAGCATTTAGGATTCACACTCATAGCAGTGGACGTTCAAAAACATAACAAACCAATTTTGTTTTACATGTGAACTTCCAGCATTTTTCACTTACTATTGGCTGCATTAATTGCTATAGGTACACTTTTCGTCATAAGTAGCCCTAAGAGAGAGTCTTCAATGAATTTTGCACAGCATACAAACCATACTTACAGTTGTATGAAACTCTAGAATTTGTTTAATTTATGAAAAATGAATGAGCAATTACATTTTGAACTTCATGTTTAGAAAAAACTAAAATTTTATAGTTAATTATCTCAAGTTTTACCACAATTTTAAATAGATTTGGAAAATTCTAAAGTTTTGCATTAAGGAGTTTGTGTTTAATAAGCATACCAAGTTTGAAAGTAATAGGATATTTATTTAGGATGCTACATGTACCTAAGTACAGAAATATGTATTTTGCGGAAAATGGCCATTAAAGTTTCTGCTTGTATTTGGCATTGTTTTAGAACTGTCCAGCACCATAAGCACACTGAAACCCTTTCAAAACAGAGAACAAACAATATGAGCAATCAAAACAACGCACGTCGATAGCAGCAGAGAAAGTATCGATATCGATAGTTCTTTGTTTCACGTTCTGCCGCAAATATTAACATTCGAATTCTACAGAGCTAATTACACTTATGTATGACAGAAGAATGCTGTGCAAAGAGGCGTGGCTCTGCACCTTCATACACTTAAGACCAAATTACGTACCTTATAATCACTCAAATATAAATGTTTTATACATCAAATTATTCAGGAAGATGTGCGCTACAAAATAGACATATTTTTGAAAAATCGATTTAAAAAAAATAATTGACATCCTACCCCCTCAAATAAATAAAAATGGGTTACTATAATTCATTTACATATATTTTAATTTAAAAAACTAGAAAACAGAAGGAAATAGCAAGCTGAGACAAACTGGAAGAAACAAGAAGACTGTAAATATTGAAATTAAATCAAATAGGTTTCATGTCGAAGAGAAAGGTTTGTTGAACTTGACTCATTAGTAGTGGCCATGGCCATTTTCATATTTACACCAAATTTCATCTACTTTTTTAGACAACATCCAAAACGTACCACACTTTACCATTGTTTTAACTGGAACATCAGGCTAGTCCAATAAGGCTACGGTTCTTGCTGTCCCAAGCATGATTTTATAGTAAGGATGGCTGTTGTAAGAACTAACATACTAACAGTGAATTTTTTAACAATGTAAAACATAGCCCCTAGTTCAATGATACAAATGTACTACACAAGTTATGTCTGTCACATGCATCCTGTATTAAAGAAAACAAAAAAGATAGTTTAGAAAAATTAGTTACTGAATGAAATTTACGACCTTCCCTCAAACTAGAGAACTCACAGTGTTGTTTTCTTGGGAAGTAGTTGAGACTGTGAAAGTCACGTAGTAAACTTGTGGCGCTTCAACACAATCTACAGAGAAAATTAGAAGCTGATGGCTAACCTGCCTCCTGCTCCAACCAGCCCCACTTTTCCCTACAGAGAATGTGCAGAGAAGGGCCGTGCGACTGTAACAGCTTGCCTCAGTTCTTACAAAAGTGTTATAGAATTGATACGGAAACTGGGCTGAGATTCACTGGTGCGCAGACGATGTAGTTTTCATATAATTTTATTGAGTCATTTACGAATGAATTGAGATGCTTCTATCACCATCTTGCTTTGGTCGCAATGACAGGATAGATAAGATAGGAAAATAAAGTGCACACTGATTCCTATATCAATTATTCATTTCCTGGTGCCGTTAGGATTTGAAATGCACAGAATAGCGGTTAGTTTTGGCGCAATGTTCCCTATGCCACGCACAGTTGTCTGTGAATTGCAGAGTATAGCTGAAGACTGGGTATAAAATGATCATCGAGGAACTGAAAAATTAATCATGCTTAAAGTGGAATGAGTATATATGATAATCATAGATGAAACATATTGAATAAAACCTCCAGTCCTACATACACAACATATTAATTATGCTTAAAACCAAATGGTTCAATATCGTGCCACAGTAACGAAAGGTCAAAATATGATTTCTTGCTTACTTTTAAACAACTGAGGTTTGAAATCGTCTAGTTGCTGGCAGTAGCGGTGTTTTTATGGCAACACCTATCTCACCAAGAAAACTTGCTCATTATAATTGTCATTCTTATTTACAATTCACAATTTATAATTGATTAATTCATATTACTGTGGTTTTAGCAACGTGCTTTAACAAACAAACTAATAATATCGGAATATGAATTTAGAGGCAATCACTTAAAATTGCTTTCACTATTTAATGAATTTGTTTCGCATACCGTCATGGAGAATTCTCTACGCTGTCAAAATCTTTTATCTAGATGTGAAGAGACACAACCCCTGATCCAGTTGCCGTGTGGCCCGCGAATGACGTCATTGTTGTAAGAATTATTGAGCAAAGGAATTCGAGAATATTGATCTGCCACATGGAGCAATTACAGAACGGTTTGTGGAGTTAACTGGTCTGGATTTATCCATTTCCATTATAACTGACGATTTAGAACCAGGTCACTATATTACTAGTATGAATACCAGCAAGCTGATATATGTAAATGATGGTATTGCTTAGTGAACCTATGAACGGCCACTAAATAATAAACGGCCGTGGAATTCTTATAATCACTTAAGAGTTGATCCTTCATAATACCGTGTGTCTCTCGTTGACGTATGAAGGACCACTAAAAAATAAACGGCAATTTAATCTCTTGTAATTATAGTCAAGATATCAACTACTGTATGTCTTCTGTATGTCTTCCGTCGAATTATTATGATCACTTACGAATTAATCCCTCATAAAACCGACTCTGGATGTCATTACAAATCACGTAACGCCTTAAATTCTAGGGAAATGTGTTGCCTTGTTACAGCATTGTAATGGTTGCCGATGAGAGCATACGAAATCCATATTTAATACTATTACTTGTAAAATGTTGGAGTATAATGAACAAAGTAAGAGAGTTCGGTAACCAAGTGAAAGAACACACACCACATGTAGTTTCCGGATTCAAATTTTCGTTAAATTAAGGGGTGTTGGGAAGTGAGATTTCCCTTGAGAATTTTAAAGCGTACCGCAGAGGAACAGGTGGATTTTTATAGAAGTTGTCCATACAGTTGAAACGTACGCAGTATTTCGTGGTAACATTAAATAATATTTTTAGGTTCTGGCTGCGATGGTAGTCCATATTGAACTCTCAAAACTATTTAAACCGCAGTAAACATTTTAAGATTTTTTTAATTTTTAAAGAAGAAGGACAATAATGTGGAATGCATGTACGCTGATTATAATATTCATTTAATAAAAATTACTATGTATAATGGCGTAAGGAAAATGAAGGAAATATTGCAGCATGGTGGCTTTGTAACGTCTGACCGATCGTGGGTTAGTGAAAATGCCGTTAACTGAAGCTAGGCAACACGCGACACCGAGACGCCTGCTCATATTATTAAAGGCCCATTCAGACTAGCGGTCAGCTCAGCTCAGGTCAGCTCAGCTCACAATCCAGGATAGCATTGACACTAGAGGTCAGGACAGCTCAGGTCAGCTCAGATTAAGTCGTAGACGATGCCCATTTCATATGAATTGCTAACAGCAAACGATGCCACTCTCTACGTTAACGACAGTTAAAATCGCACTGATTTTGGTTGAAGAGAATAGCATAAAAAAGACGACGGTTCAGGTTGAATCCAGCGTTTGAAAACGCAAATAGATCAAGAGATAAAAAATTTATCTATTGGCTTTGCCATGCGAGATGAGTAGTGGGAAATATTTTTGATATTTTAGCTTAAACATTTCGAATTTTATTTAGAAAACTTAACTCTGCTCCAATATTCATTCATAACTTAATTTTAGCAACATGTATTTTGCACAATTGTTTACGGAAGAATAAAATTTCATGTCAAGGGGAAAGTTAATCTCAGGATGAACGAGAGGAACCCTTTTGATACAAATATTTTTTTTTTTTTTTTTTTTACTAGGAAGCAGAATCTGTACCTAGGCAATACGAAAACATGTAATAATATTTGAACTTATATTAAAATTTTGCCAACCTTCTAATAACCAGAAATAACATTCTGTTAAAACATTTTTTTTTTATTTATTACTCTTTTTATTGCTTATGAGCATAAGTTTTTAAAGGTTCGTCGCCAAGTTGATCTGACCTCACCTGACTGTTGCACGTTCACACTAGCGGTCAGCTCAGCTCAGCTCCTGTCTTGATCTTTGTTGATCGCTGACAGCGCGATCTTCTGCTTGGCCTGCCTTGCCCTGACCTGAGCGGAACGCGTAGTGTGAATGCTCCCATTGGATTACGTGTATAGCGATTTTTGTCCTGAGCTGAGCTGAGGTGACCGCCAGTGTTAACGGGCCGTATTTCTCAAAATAGATTCAAGGATACTACACCAGCATAGATGACGCGCGTATTGTTACATTATTTTTCAATTGGAAAGCAAGAAAGTAAACCCTGCGAAGTGAGTTGGTCAAGCGTAATTTAAACGAAGAAGGTTAAAATATGAGTGCAGAAATACAGGTAGAAGGCATGAAACATTCATTCGACCTAAAGCCCGTTTTCATATTCATTTAAACTCCATTTGAAACATATCTTGCGAACGGATCCCGCTCAACCGTGGAGAAGTGACTTGACTAATTGACATGCACGCAAGACATACATGTGTATGCTTGAAATATGTTCAATATCGTAGCCGAGTGAAGACGGAAGCTCTATTTAGTACTGTATGGAGAAGGAAGAAAACGTTTCCATGAATGACTATTCATTGAATTGGTATGGCATGCTCACTTCTGGTACCAAATCAGTGAGATAACTTCGGGGTCAAAGACTACTACTTGCATTGAGCAACACCTCAGTGGAGAGCGTAGAGCGGTACCATTACCCACAGTAATCTTCACGCAATCTTTCCTTTTATCAATATTTATACCATTTTTTACCGTCTAAGCCGTTAAGATATCAGTGTTTTTCAGTGCTCATGTGCCAAAAATTTCATTTAACAAGCTAACAGTGTTCTTAGGAACACGTGAATTCAGAATTTGATGTCCAACATGTTCTCTTATTCATTTAAAGTTCAAATATTATTATAATTATACGACGTGCATTGAAAACCAGTTCATAGAATACAGTATTGATGTTGCAGGAAAGTTTTAGAAGTCGTTTTGAAATTGTAACTGGGAAATGTACCAGTGAAGTAAGAGAACTGGGTGTGCGAACCTTCGAGAAACCCTTGTTTAATACGACGGCTTTTGGAGAGACCGCAATTATTGTAATTATTATGTTATATGAATTTTCGGTAAGTTAAAAAGAAAGACAGGAAGATTTGTATATATGAACTACAGCGGAGAACGTACGGCTACTACTATGATAAACACATTAGTACAACGCCAATGAAACACCTAAGGCGGACAAGGAGGGTGATGGTTTCGTTGGCTATTACACGATGAAATGGAGGCAGTATGTGGAATGCAAGTGAGGAGTTAATACTTTATCTCAGGCATAAGTGAGGCAGGAGCTGGTATATGTTATCGAGGTAGGAGTCAAGAATATATCTCAATTTGTGAAATTATTTCCACTAAAACATAGTTATGTTTGTAGAGAAATTCATATCACAAGGTAAAAAGCAAAGCAATGAAAGAAAATAATTAAAAAATACGATTGAAATGATTTGTGATGTAGCAGACCATCCCAGCCGAGCAATGACATTGACAGAATAGATGAGAGGATAAGGAACGAGCTCAAAATTTTCTCTAGGTACTAGTTGAAATATTCGTTGTAGGGTCGTCAAGATGAATCCAGAATGTTGCGTCTTATTTACACTATTTACTATCATTCACAGCGTTAATATGGTTCTGTAGAAGTCATATAAATAATATGATATTGAAGACTGCACGGATTACGGATAAAATGTTTAATTATGTTATGATTGCTTGACTATACCATTACTTTGAAAGCGGCGAGTGAGTTTGCGGTCTGTGGGTAAGTCTGACCCAGTTAACCCCCTCTATGTGAACGGACCTACCATCCTTTATACGATACTTCTCAAGACACAATAACTTCCATATCCAACCATATACCCCCATAGTAGAGTAAACCTGTTAGGCATTGCCCATCTGCTTCTGTATATGGGCGTAGTCGATGTCTGAGCTCCTCGCCAATTGTGATTGGCTGCCACCGAATAGAGAAGACCTCCTCGAGACCCTCCGCAGGAGTATTGAACCTCGACTTCCCACTACGTTTCCTAAAGTGGAGGGGCAGTGATAGCCCAATGATGAGCTCTGTCAGTGCTGTCATTTGTGCTGCTTAGATCGACTATTGTGTATTTGCCCAGCTATCGGTGGGCGAAATACCAGGTAGATGCCCTGGCTGAGTTTCCTAACGATGTAAACTCATCGTCCTCAATTAAAACATAAGAAATATTTGTTTATCCATGAGATGATCCGCAGTGAGATCCTTTGTGTGGTATTTATACATCAACATCTACATATATACTCTGCAATTCACAAAACTGTGGGTGGCAGAGGGTGCTCAGCACCAAACCTAATCTCTTTGTTGTGCGTTCCAATCCCGAATGGTACGAGGGGAAAAAGAATTCACATAAGAATCAGTGCACCTTATTTCTCTAATTTTATCTTTCCTGTCATTCCGACCCAAATAGGTTGGTGGACGAAGTATTTCACTACACACGTAAGTGAATGTGACTTGCTCCACATCTCGGATCAGACCATCCGGAAAACACACCGAATGGACGTTGGATTTCTTCCCCAAATAATCCACAATTTCCCTAAGGGGCTATATAAACCGCCTAACATTAGAGCTCCCAACTACCAGAATACCCTTCTGCGATCGCCCAGACCTAGCAGGCTGGGGGGACCGTCAACTCGCAGGATGACAATTGTGGGACTGAATCAGCCTCCGACAACACGTCATACCGGTTGCACAGTCGAACAAGTTCACCGTCTTGGCCTTTAGGCCTGTTCGACTGCCCCCGTGTGCGGCTTCGAATTCTGGCAGCAATATGCCAGTCATCGTCAGGCAACCGAGGCACAGCCTCCAGCTTTTCAGTCTGGGTTGCAGGTACAATGCCGCAACATGTTGTACTAGCAAGCTACCAGTTTACTAGGTTCATTAGCATTCTTCTAGAAGAGTCTTTGGTGCTGCTAACTGTTAACAATGTTTTTATGTGGTTTACAGGCCGACGTGTACCGGTTTCCATCTCTTGGGCGCGGATTCTGCCTACCGGAGATCTAGATGTCATCAACCAGGCGGGCATTGACTACTACAACAACCTCATCAACGAGCTACTGGCCAACAACATCCAACCAGTGGTAAGTGGACGGTCAGTCCTGTTTCCATGTTATACGAGCACGTGGTTTCGGTTTCAGGGCTGTAAGATTTACATAGGCGTATTTAGAGTTGTGGATCAGGAATAAGAATGAAACTGGCCATATAATGTTTTAATTATTTCGGTGTTGAAAGATATAAAGAAAACGTGAAATTACAAAAAGCTTTATGAACGGGACAGAAATTTCAACTTCGGAATTCCAAATGGGTGTTCAGTGATCGGTATCCACAAGCTCGGCTACTTTGTAAAGGAGGTAGTGTCTGTTTGAGAATATCCCTGCATTTAAGTCTATATTGTGAATCTTCATTACGTAGAAGAGTGATAACTCGGTGAGTTGGTGTATGGTGGTATTTTGACTCCCCTGTTACATCGTAGTCCCAAGCGCTATTTTAAAAGTCTTAAAATGATATTCATCAGTGGCAAAGCTCGCGATATGAATATCGGTACATCTGCCCGGCTATACGGGGTCAGAAAAAACCACGAACACTAGGTAAGAATATATTGTCTGTCTAAACCCATGGCGCTATGAAGATTTATCGTCTGGAATGAACCTGGTTGCCAAGTCTTACATTACAGTTTATAGACCTGGTAAATGATCTTAAAACTATGGTAGCTGTTGACTGGTGATATTTTTTTTTTGTACCGTACAAACGGATTACTGCGTTATATACTATTTGTATAAAATCGTAATCTTGTAATTTGATCGGCTGGGGAGGGGGGGGGAGGAACAATTTACTGTGGGAAATTTAAGAGAAAATGTACGTTAAAATGGCTTCGGACGATAACAGAATACCAGAAACATGTGAGCAGAGATAACAATAATGATCAAATGGAAATAGAGCAGGACGTAACTAAGATCTTAATGATGAAAAAACTATGAAAAATGTGCTTAAAGAAATTTCAGTTTATTAAAATACCAGCCGACGGCAAAAATGACGTCAACATTGAGGAAACAAAATTGTACTGGTTGATAATCTGTTTATCGTTACCTAATTATACTGCTAACTTCGACATCCGTTTGTAAGCTTCTTGCTGGTGATAAAACAAACGATTATTATTATTATTATTAATTTAATTGCTATGGAGCACACGCTTCGATGGAAATTCCCTGTAATATAATTACCTCCTATTTATTTTGTTTTATAATTACCTTATATAATTTGAATATTAATTCCTTACCCATCTACTTTTGATACTTACAAATTCTGATCTTAAATTCCATCAGCGTTTTTGGTAAATTACGAGCACTCCAATTGCTGTCTGGCTTTTAAGAATTACTCCACTCAACAAGTAACTGTTTCATCAGTTTATTTAAAGCCATTTTATGGCTCACTCTGTCAAATGTCTTAGAAAGAGCTAGTGCTACACTATCAACTTGGCCTCCCTTGTCGAACTCCTCCAAAATATCTTGAACTTAGCACACCGTTGGGGATTCACATGAACGTAAGGACATTCATGTGAATCCCCGGTGGTGTGCATAGTAAAGCCATGTTGTCGATCTGAAAACCAGTTTCTTTTCTCACAGACATTTCTGATATAGTTGGATGTCAGTCTCTCCATCATATTGCTTATCACTGATGTCAAAGTAATCGGTCTGTGAGTTTCAACCCTATTTATGCCTCCCCTTTTTGAACCGGTACTACTATCGCTCTTTTCCAGTTTCCTGGTAAGCAGCAAGACTTCAGACTCATTTTAAATAAAATTTCAACTTAAGTTACAATATCGTATCCCACAATCTTTATTAGATCTGTAGTAATATTATGTACACCAGCCCCTTTTCATTTTTTAGCTTTCTGAGTTTTTTCATAATTTCTTGGGAATTTATTTCAAATTTTGTGGTTTCCTCATTTATACTTATAGGGAGACTCTCCTCTGATTTATTCCCTCCCTTCCAAGATGGTAGTCCCCAGTGGTCTCATTAAACCAGTCACTCATCATATCTGCAATTTAAAAATCCTCAGTGACTTCAAATTCATTTTTATTACAGTTGCCTGAGTACCTTCTCTTACCATCAGTTTTCTAACATAACCATAGAAATTTCTAGATGCTTCATTAAGTGGTCTCCCTGTACCAATAATATTCTTCATAAACCAGTCCTTTTCTTCTCTCTTTGCTCTTATTAATTGTTTTAATTATTCCCTACTGCCCTCCTGTCTCTTAACTTTGTTGTGTTGCATTGTTTTTGCTCTCTCATAAACTCACTTAACTACTTAACACATTTTCCGAACCATATCGATTTTTAAATTTCAAGTTCAAATTTGTTAGTCAGCAACTGACCGATCGGAATTGGTACAACGCCGTTTGACATGAAATTTTATGAATTCAGAACATCACTATCCACTTTGGCCGATTTACTCACAGTTTTCGAGATATTTGCTTAAAGAGGGTAATGGGAGAGAGTGAGTACATCAAATGTAGACAGTATTTCCCGTTTTGTTTTAAAGCAAATGTGTGGAAAGTTGCATCGAAATCTTATAAAAACTGTGAGTTTGTATAAAGAACATTTGCAAAAATTAAATGGGGTAAAGGGGGGAAAGAGGTTGGGCCTTCGTAAACCAAATGCAGAGATTATTTTTTTATCTTTATTTTAAAATATAAATGTGCAAAGTTCCATCAAAATAGGATAAAATCAGAGAGTGTGTATAAGGAACGTTAACAAAACTTAAGGGCGAGAGAAGGTTTGGTTTTTGTAAATAAATATAGACATTATTTTTCTTTTTGTTATAAAATAAAGGTATAGGTGAAAAGTTCCATCAAAATTGCATAAAAAAGTGGAATTGTATAAAAATATTGTCTTTATTGAAGGAGGGGGGAGGGGAGTAAAGAAGGAGAGGTTATGGGATTTTGTAAAGCAATTGTGGACATTATTTTTCTCTTCGTTATAAAATATGCGTCTGCAAGGTTACACTGAAATCGGATACAAACTGTAGGTCTGTATAGAGAATATTGGCATAAATTAACGGAGAGGGGTAGAGGTAGAAAGGGGTGGGGTAAATGGGGAGAATGGTTGGATTTTTGTAAACCAAATGTAGACTTTGTTTTAAAATATACACGTTCAAAGTTCCATCGAAATCCAATAAAAACTGTGGTTTTGTTTAAAGAACATTATTAAAATTAAGGGTGAGGGTGGTAAAGGCGAAGAGAAATTGGGTTATTATAAATCAAATAACGACATTCAAAACTGAATAAAAACTGAGGGTGTGTGAAAAAAACATTGGCAAAATTAAGGCGGAGGGTAAATGGGAAGGGGATTGTTGATTTTTTGTAAACAAGATGTGGTCAGTATTTTTCTCTTTGCTGTAAAGCATATGTATGCAAAGTTCCAGTACAATCGGATAAAAACTGTGAGTGTATGCAGTTATTGCCAAAAAGTAAGGGGGCGGAGATAATGGGGAGAGGGGTTTGGTTTTTGTAAACCAAACTTAGACATTATTTTTCTCTTTATTTTAATGTATACATGTGCAAAGTTCCATCAAAATCGGATAAAAACTATGGAATTGTATAAAGAATACCGGAAAAAAATTAAGGGGGGTGTAATGGGGGAGAGGGTTTGGGTTTTTATAAACCAACTGTTTACAGTATTTTTCTCTTTGTTTAAATTAGGGTTTCCTAACCTTGGGTTCGATATCCTGTTCTAATGGTTACGAGCAGAATATGAAAATAAAAGCATAAATGGAGGCACGAAAACACGCGAACTCTGGCCATCGGATGACAGTTCTAGTCCAACCAATTTACAATTATTATTATTATTATGAAGTGGTCTATGCCGATCATAGTCTAATCACTAAGGAGTTCACCTTTGGGAAAAACTGGTTTATAATATGCTTATGAAAGTTGCATCACGGATAAAAAAAATTGGAAAAAATTAAGGGGGGAGAGCGGATATGCTTTTTTACCAGAAACTTTTGCAAGCGCGCACACTACAACTCACCAGTTTCATCGTGAACGGATGAATGGTATAGGAACGCAAGAAGACGAGCAAACAAGCAAACATTCATTTTTGTATATTAGAGGATTATTTGATTGTTTATTTGAAACTGACGTACTGAAACGGTGGGTGCAAACTGTATGCCAGCTAAAAATTGCTATCTCCAGGTAGGTGAATGAAACTTTTAGGTCGTTTCATAATAAATTAAAATATTATACAAAGAAATAGAAATTTTGCACTAATTTGATGAAAACTGATATAGCTTTAACTAAAGAGTGATTGCTAGGTCACTTACGATAGAGTGAAATAAAGTTGCATGACTCTCATCCATAAAATAAATTCTGAATATTTGTAACAGAAACCAGTTACTGACGGAAACACTGACGGGGGGTATCGCTTTTGAGCCCATATGCCTAACTACATTGTTATAGCGATACATATTTGTAAAATAATGCATCAAATTGCAATTGCGTAATTCAGTGAAATTTCCTGGTAAAATTTCTTTTATCAAGTACAGTTAAATTACATCAAAATTGAACATCGCCGGCAACATTAACCAAAATTTAGAGAATCACTGCATCACAGTAGTTTCTCTGACGCTCTCTTTGAATTACCAAATTATTTATTAATAATAAACTAAACTGTGTTAATTTTGAAGTAAGGATCTGTCATTCTAAAATTTATTACAAGAAAATTCGATAGCTAGAATCCCACAAGAGATATTCCTGTTATGGGTAAAAATGAATGAGCTACATTTGTTCATACAATAAGTATGAAAAATCTAATACACTTAACGTTGTATAGGTGACCATGTATCATTGGGACCTGCCTCAAGCTCTTCAGTACATCGGTGGCTGGCCCAACCCACTCTTGGCTGACTACTTCGTCGAATACGCCAGAATTCTCTTTGACAACTTTGGTGACAGGGTGAGTCTGTTGATACTGTTTTTATATTACCTTGTGAGTCAGACATTGTAAATTCAACGAAGAATTGTCACACACAGTATGTTCGTTAATGCGTATCAACAACTTGTAATTTTGCTCCATCTCTTGTTAGAATTAACTAATTTTTCAAATTTAAACACTTTTAAACAATATATTTATAGTGTAGACCGCAGAATTCTAGCCACGTCAAATTCGAATCGTCTGGAGACATTTCGGAAGCTTGCACTGCTTCCATTATCTAAATAAACCTATGGATCTAGAAGATTATTTATCAACACTTAAAATAACACTATGGAATTTTAAAAAATTCAACGAGGTACAAACTCCACTTCGGAGCATATCTGGATGGACGTCTTCTCCGTGGCCAACTTTGATAAAGCATTCTTTTGATCAGAGTACTCATATGATGTTTCTGTAACGTAGAGTATATTATGAAACTTTAATCTCGTAATGTTTGTAAAGTAGAAATGTTGCATTGTTCGTAATGTTGCAAGGTTTCAATAAACCTATTAAAAATATATATATATCAAATCATGCTTAACATCACTTGACAATGGAGTCAGCGCCAGCTTCTGGAATGTCGCCAATTGACGCGACTATAATCCAGAGTAGTTTTTGTACAGGATTGCCGCCGCGAAAGTGTACTTAGTTATCTAATATATTTATAGTTTTCTAAGAATTTTTGATAGTTATGACTAATGTTAAGAAGGAAATCAATTCAGCACAACAAATTCAGGCTATTTCATGCGAATGATACGCACTTGCGGATGCAGAGCTCCTTTATAAACCTAATTGAGCTAATGGAACACAACGGTGGATTGCCTACCTTTCTTTTCAAGTAGACAGATAAGTATCCGAAGATGCGGACGGTGAATGGCATCCTGCTCTTAAACATGTTCCAGATATGTCTCCTTTGAGAGTAGTATGCCATGCCACAGTCCCGTCGAGTGCTGTTTGCATGTGTTCGTTTGCCACCTGAGAATTTTGCCTACTCAGCCCGCATAAACACTTGTCCACAAACTGGCCGTAGTATGTATCTGCATTATTTAATACGAATGAGACTTCAAAATCTTCTGTGTACTGTGTAGTGGTTGTTATTTCAGATGAATTAATGTGATTGAGGTTGCGACTGTCACAATAGTTTACTTACCTCTGTTTAGGCTACTACGCTTGATTAAACACTGTATTCCGAGATAATATTCATGTTGTTATTCCTACTTAGGTGAGGTGGTGGATCACATTCAACGAACCTTCGGTATTTGTCGGCGGTTACGCCAGTTATGGTAACCAAGCCCCCCAGTCAGAACGCGTCTGGTATTGGAGACTACTTGGCAACCCATACACTCATTAAGGCCCATGCGCGCGTCTACAGGCTCTACGACGAACAGTACCGGGCCACGCAGAACGGTGAGTATTATAACGAATGGATGTCTCACATTTGAGCTGGTGTAAAAAACAGTGGCTGTTGGGAGCTGTAGTAGTGTTTGAAAGCTCCATCTGAATGAGTTGATGTGGCATCACCAGATTGTGAAGCATCAAATCATGTTGTTATATACCGGAAGTTGCAGAAGTGCTTGGTCGCAACACGATCTGAAAAATGATGTTTGCAATACAGTATTCAGTAAATCAAAACCTTAACTGAATTTACTATAGTTAACCCCTACTTTTTCTGATCGAAAAGTGACTGCAGCTAATCGATGGGAGAAAAGGTAAGTGACTGGTAACAACATTACGACGTGTGAATTTATCTCCAAACGTACTTCAAATATAACTACTGTACTTTCTTTGGGAAACTACTGACGTTTCCTGTGACGACACAGCAAGACTAGGTTATCTTCAACCGTCCATTCTTCCCTGGAATGGAAAGTTGCAGCGGATAATTCTTATAAGCCACATTTATCGGAGTAACACATTTATATGATTTCTTAAGGTGGTCATATCGCTATATCCAATCTGACAAAATTCGCTGCAGCTTACTTGTTGAAATCCTGCAATTTGCTTGATTAAATGACAGGATACTACTGTAACAAATGATGACACACAAAAAATAAATTTATCTTTTTCATTAACTAGAAAACTGTTTTTGATTCTTTAACACATAAACATCTTACTGTTTGCCTCATGCTGGTTAAACCATAATACTGGTATTGTTTTCCATACCACGTAAACTGTTTATTGCGCTACTGGTTACATGATGATAGACGGAATATCCCCCGCCTGCACCCTTTCTACCCCTTCCCTCCACCTCCCCCCTCCACCCCCCCCCCCCACACACACGTTCAACGAGACTCAATGTAGTCTCCATAAAAAAAACTGCCTTGACATAATCGATCTATAGCCTGTTTGCGAAGGCGAGATGGAGCGTGTAGCCGGGTTGTTATGGACTGAGAAAATTTTCATTTGTAACAAATGAAGTCAGAAATCGGAAACAAATTATCAAAACGATCCTGACAAGTAACCTGTATCGTTCCAGCCTGTTATTCGGAGGGTATGGATTCAAATCCACGTCCGGCAATCTTGATTTCAGTATCCCATGATTTCCCGATATCACTTCATTTGAATGCTTAGACGGTTCCTTCAAAAGAATAGGGCTGAATTTCAACCCATTCCATGTCCCTAGAAAAAAAAAAATGAGAATTCGGTGAATCAAACTACTAGGATTGTAGGTAAATTGTCTTCGGGCACTTGATCCCACGCAATTAATAAATAATTATAACAACAGGTCCTTCCTTGTGACCTATAAGATTGTTGGTGGTTTAATGAATTTAATTTAATTGCAATGGAGCACAGGCTCCGGTGGCAATTTCCCTACACCCCCATCTTCCCCCTATCCTGCAGCCACCTACATTAGCCCTCTACAAATTTTTATCTTTAAATTCTTTCAGCGTTTTCGGTAAATTATTCATCATTTCACTTGGAAACTAATTCCAATCCCTGACACCCTTACCTATAAAAGAGAATCTTCCCACACCCTTGTGCCTGAAATCGAGTTCCAACTTGTGGTCATGGTCATCTTTTCCCTTCCACGCACTACTTTTCATATCTACTCCAATATCTTTCCATACCTTATCGCCAGTATACGCCCTGTACACTCCCATGACACTCCTCATCCTCCTCCTGCCTTGCAATGAATCCCATTTCAGCTCTTTATCATATCCGTCACTGATTGCATTCTGCGATAATTAATACGATAATTAAGTAGTCCACGATACGTTTCCATTTAAACTTGTTTATTTCCTTAAACACGTCGTCAACGATACTGTTTACATGAATACACACAATCCAGAGATTGTATGCAACACTTCTTCCACAGACAATACAGTTCTTGGCCGTCGTAATATTTGGTCGGTGAAAACTTTGCCGAAAAACTGTTTCTATGTCTTGGATGATCGCTTTATATAAACTCCACCGAAATTTCTAGAACACTTCAAAAGCTTCCACCAGATATTTCTCGAACATTGACAATGCTTAAACAATCGAAACATATTAAAAACAATCAGAATTAATACATAATCTTTTCCAATCAATACAAAATGGTCAGAAATGGAAATTAAAGTAACTTAAACACAAAATTATTCACAGCAATTCTCTTGCACAATTCGGTTCTTAAACATATTAAATGGCCTTTAAATAATTTCTTTTCATAAAACAAAGTCTATATACATTGATTTACAGGAAATTGCAAAACAAACCTACCAGATCATTTTCAACCAAACTCTAACTTACTATAAGTGCTTCATAAAATATCATTTCATTTAAGTTTAGGTTTGAGGGCTGTTACAAATCCATTGGTACTCACGCTCGTTAAACCATCTCAAGCTACTATTTAACTGAGGCTGTGGGTCTAACTTTGTTATAAATCTCTGAACATTGTGTATAGCCAGTCCCCTATTTCTGTTTGAAAGCGATTTGAAAATTATTAGTCTCTGAATTTAACGCATTAAACTAATCAATGTCATTTTATGTGAAAAATGTGAGGGGAATTTGTCAAAACTGAAAAAGTAGGATTTAATTAAGTATCCAAGTTAGATATAATTCCGGATATTCCGTTTTAGTATTCTTGTTCAGCAAATTATAAACAAAAATTAAACAGTTGAGTTTCATATAAACTAAATGAAAATTTTGTTGCGATGGAACTTGTTCCAGGTTCCGTTGGAATCACTCTCGCAATCAGCGGATGCCTCCCAGCTAGCGACTCCACGGATGACATTGAAGCCGCCGACAGATGCTATCAGTTTAGTGTACGTATAAAAAGATAGTTGAGTGTGGTGGGAGATTTATTTTTATGAATAAATTTATGAAAATATCATAATATCAAATTAGAGTGTGATTTTGACTTAAGTCAAAAATCCGCATACGCTATCCATGATCTATTGAGATCTGCCACCATAAATCAAGTATTGTGTGTTATATTTATGTTATGTGTCGCTTTCCATCTTTGTTAAACAAGGTACCTTCAATGTATTATTTACGTCACGAGCAATCTAACCATATGGAACTACACTATCTGTAAGAGAAATTAAGGAAGGGAAATTTGT
This sequence comes from Vandiemenella viatica, assembly GCA_031002005.1. NCBI lineage: Eukaryota > Metazoa > Arthropoda > Insecta > Orthoptera > Morabidae > Vandiemenella > Vandiemenella viatica. Next base: position 140,341,572 of record JARYHS010012519.1, on the reverse strand, counting down.
AATCTATCACATTACCGACATAAGTTTTCTCATAATAAAGCATTTAAGTAGTACGCTAGTTATGACTAATCTGGGAAAGGGATGGAGGTAGTTTTATAGAGCTCCCATGGTACAGAACCAGTTAGACTACTGATGTTTATTAAGCTTCTCTTTGATTAGAGGAAGGAACTGTAAACTTCAAAATGCCTAGGAAGCCTTCGAGAAAAACCTTCAACTTTAATCACACTTTACTCAAAAACTTGCATATTGAACAGACATCGAAAGATGCCGAGCGAAGATCTGTCACACAGGTACTGTTGTATACTACTTGACAAAAAAAGTATAAATAATTATACTTACGTGATGGATGCAAACTGCAGCTATTTAAACACCTTCTCACGCACAACCCATAACTTATATGTTTGCCAGTGTAAACGCGACTAAAATAAATGTTAAAACAAGATAGCCGACAAGAAAGTCAAAGTGACAGTGAGGGATAAAATGAGGGCGTTTCGTTCGGAAATTATTCCTTCTATGACGTTGTTTCATAACAACTTTTCTTTTTATGTCAATCCCGAAAATCCCGGATTTGAGAAATTTAATCCCGAAAATTTTGGGACTCGAAATGGACCGCGATCCCAAAACTCCGAATCCCGGTATTGAATCCTCCAATCGTGACGGAGAGAATCGTCCTACAAAGCGACTAACAGGTGCACTATGAGGAGACACTGGTGTGCCACTAGAAAGAACCAGTGGAGACGAGTGGTTGGAACAACTTGCTGGACACTTTGCGGGAGCGTGAATGGGTAGCAAATAGGGCGCTTGACTTTACATGCAAGTTCAAACTTGTAATTCGTCGCTTTGGTAAGAACATGGTTCAGTTCATTGTTAAACTTATTGTACGACAGCCATGATGTATAAAGAGAAAAGAATAAAGTACAGTGTATCTATATTACATAAAAATGGAAGTTGGTATATCTGAGACTTTATATACTTTGACACCGTTCGATCGATCACCATGAATGTTGGCGCATATACATATTTTATTTATGGAAACTGTTTCTGACCAAAAATATTTAAAAATCACACTCTTTCCCTTTACACCGTTTAATTTTTATTCAAATCCACAGTTTCTATTAAATTTCAATGGAACATTACACACGTAAATACACAGACAAATACTGTCTACATTTGGTTTACAGAAACACAACCCCTCTCCCCCTTTCAACCCACTCTCTCCCATCACCCACAAAAGGAAAATTTACACATGCAACGATTAATTTTTTTTTTATTTTTATTTTTTGCAAATATCTCAAAAATGGTGGAGAAATCGGCCAAAATTGATGGTGATGAAGAATATTTACGACAATCCGATGAAACGGGATAAAACATTTTCATATCCATCCCTCCAGAAACACTGAGTTGTCTGTTCGTAACATATAAATTGCAATTCAAGCAAAACCTTCGTTATACCTCTGCAGAGATGGAAGCGGAGGTACGATTTGATGCAAAAGTTCCGCATTTGCGGATGCGGAGGCATAGCTCCGTTACAAACCTAATTTCAATTTTGTTGATTCTCACAAAGCGGCCTTCCCTTAGCATTCAGTTGGTACCTGACACTAACTGATTGTTACTGATGAGTGGTAATCTTGGGTAAATACCTTTCTCCGCATGGGGCGGCAGACCCGACCCTCTGGAACATGCACTGAGCCCTTCTCCTCTATCTCTCTCTGACAATCACAATAGAGAAGGCGTTTTCCTTCTCATCTCACATGTTTCTTGCTAACGTTATGTGCACGCTATGGACGTCATTGCTGAGTATTACATTGCGGGATGTACAGCAAAAGCCAGACCATTATTCTGTCATGTTACTAGCAATATTTTGACTAGTTTAAAAATCAGCCAAATAGGAAATGCCATTGTTCCGTAAGTGGTTATCAAATATGGGATCATACTACTTTTTAGGTAGAATGTAATGAATAATATGTCATTGATTCATTCAGACAACAGTTTACTTGGGCCGCAGTGAAAGAAAGATAATTTTAAACAAATAAGTAACTTATCAATGCTTATAAATGTTCTGTATAATCCATGTTGTTTGAGACTGAAATGGGCGAAAGTTAGCGAAATTTTTTTCCATAACATCTTACTTCAAGCCCAATTCTCTGTGCAGCAAAATCAAAATACAGGTATGGCTAAAAGCATCACCCGATTATAGGAGATGTCGTGTTGCGTTCTCCATTTACAAAGATATCCTGAGCATTACGTTCCTACTTTCTGACGGTAGCTTAAAGTGAGGCTTATACCTCACTGTCTCCTGCAGTGAGCGTTATGGTACGGAGGCTGCTTTTTTGTTTATTTATTTTTAGCTATGTGTACTGCCTTATACAGGATGGGAGGATATAAATCCTGCTTACCCTGTTTCAGGCTGGCTTGTACGCACACCCTATCTACTCTGCTGAGGGTGACTACCCTGCTGTGGTGAGAGAGAGGGTGGACGCCAACAGCGCTGCTGAGGGGCGACCCAGGTCAAGGCTGCAGACATTCACAGAGGAGGAGATCGAATACATCAGAGGTGAGTACATGATATGCGACTGCCTATTTCGTTGGTATTCCAGCCACGAAAAAAGTTTCTTTCAATTTAGTATAATATGTGAACGATACTGTTCAGTTCTGGCCTTCGGAAGGACCCAAGTTCGATTTCCGTCCTAGTCATTATAATTTCGATTTTATATTATGTCTAAAAAATAACCGCAAGTGAATAGCGAAATGGTAATTAATAATATGTAATATTAACTCGGCGTTGAACGACCCCACTATCAATGAATGGATATACTCGTTGAGGTTTGTATGCGTTCATATTTCTCCAGCCACAAATAACAGCAAACACCTAAAACCATGTACAAACTGCTAGATATGTATCACATACCGTAAATTGCTGATAGCTTCTGATGTACCCGGTTACAGTTATGAATCAACACATATATTCGTTTTATTAAATTTTCAGAAATAAAGATGCTTGAAAGATTTCTGATGTTTTTGGGTTTGTTCCATATAAAGTTTTGGCCTTTTACTTCTCTGTCGCCGTTTGACGTTGATAAATTCTGCTGTATTTATCGGAAAAAAAAATTCTTCCCTTGGACTCTATTACAGAGTGATTTACGAATGCATTTGAAATATTATAGGTCCTATATGTTACCCATTTTTATCGTCAATGCTCACGTAAGCTGTTGTGTCTACAAGTACGGAAGGAATACTTATATTATTCAAATCAACTCACCAGAAGAAAGAATCGAACTGTTCAGCTGATGTACACATTTTTTCACCAAAAGGAAATTTGTGACATGGAAATTGATCACATTTGTATTCATTGAGGGATTTTACTGAACTTAACTCAGTTTCTGTGTCTGAAGGGAACTCTGTACGCATTTGCTTGTTGCCTTTGCATTAATTTTTGCGTTTATCCCTGGGGAACGCGAGGACATGTCAGGGGTGCGGAGGTAGCTGCACAGCCCGTGTCGACAATGCCCGTGTGGACAATACCGTAGTTCTACACCGTCGCAAGTACTGCTTCTCCTTTGCCACATCTTAGAGTTGAAAACCTTTATTCTAACATCACATACTGAGTTTTTACTGACATGTTTTTTGTTAGTTCTGAAAAGTAGGCACTTATCTTATTAATGATGAAATTGAGGTGGAGGAGGGGGTTGTGGGAAGAATTCTTTTGAAGGAAGGCTGCTTCATAAACTACACATTTGACAAAAAATGTACTTATGAAACAGAACATAAACAGTTACACGTTTCGAAGACAGTTGACAACATAGGTAAGTACGACGAGTGTAACAAACTCGGTTTGAATTCTTGTACAACACAGGACTTCCCCCTTCTCATGATTAACACTGGCAACCTGTCTAAATAGGAGGCCGGTGGCAGGTGGCCCATAGGTGACCGCATCGGTAAAAAAGTATAGTCAGCAGAAGGGGTCTCCTTGGGGACAACATTTATGAAATTGTAACACGATGTAGTAACTGACATGAATGACAAAAAAATGAAGGCGACCCCCTACTACACCTGAACACTTTTTAAAGCTTCGCCTCTCCTTTGATTTCTTGTAGGTACCGCTGATTTTTTCGGTGTCAACAACTACGGCACGTCGACGGTGACGAGTGGAGAACTCGGCATATCACCTTCAATAACGCGCGACAGGGGAGTCATCACCGTTTCCAGCGAGGTGAGTAAGATCAAGATACGAGGGTGATTTGAAAAGTTCTCCGAATCACCGCCAGATGTCATCCTTTAGGAGTCAACATGTGACGCGTGAGTGCTACTGCTCTGGGTAGAGGTCTGTAGAACGGGCATCTCTTTGTCGTTGTTTCCGCGTAGGGAGTAGTGAAGATTGAAAAAACCGAGATTCGAGTAGTGATTAAGTTCTTTCTTAGGAATGGTATGAAAGCAAATGAAATTCGTGCCTATTTTCAGAAATCACTGGGAAATTCTGCCTCTTCATATTCAACTCAATATAAGGTGGGGAAAGAATTGCTTGCTGAAGACTTGAAATGTAAATATCTTGGCATTACATTTGATAACAAGCTTAACTGGGCAGGACACATTGGGCAGGTAGTAGGAAAAGGTTTCAAATTCTGCACTTGCTGGAAAGAGTGATGAGGGGATGTACGAGAGAAGTAAAGGAATTTTGTTACAAAACTTTGGTCATACCATTGCTCCAATATGGTAGTGTAGTATCGGACCTTCATTTTGCGTATCAAATACAGGAATTGGAGAGGGTGCAAAAAAAAAAGGGCTGCTAGATTTGTTTCTGAGAATTATCGCAGAACGCAATCAGTGACGGATATGATAAAGGAGCTGGAATGGGATTCATTGCAAAACAGGTGGAGGATGAGGAGGGTCATGGGAGTGTACAGGGCGTATACTGGCGATGAAGCATGGAAAGATATTGGAGTAGGTATGAAAAGTAGTGCATGGAAGGGAAAAGAAGACCATGACCACAAGCTGGCACTCGATTTCAGGCACAAGGGTGTCAGAAGATTCTCCTTTTTAGGTAAGGGTGTCAGGGATTGGAATGCGTTAGCAAAGAGAAATGATGAATAACTTACCGAAAACTTTAAAAGAATTTAAAGATAAAATTTGTAGGAGGCAAATGTAGGTGGCTGCAGGATAGGGGGAAGATGGGGGTATAGGGAAATTGCCATCGGAGCCTGTGCTCCATTGCAATTAAATTAAATTAAATTAAACTGTTTCCAAGTGTACAAACGAGTTTACACTTGGTTGCGACAGATAAGATGGTCCGCATAATGGTCGGCCAAGATGTGCCACAACCCTGAAATTATTGCAAAATTGCATAAAAAGGTCACGGAGGATTGCCGACGGAAAGAACGAGAAATTGCTGTAGCTCTGGGAATGTCATATGAACGCGCATATCACACTTTAAAAGTGGAATTGGAGATAAGAAAATTATGTGCTAGAGGGGTGCCGCGACCCTTAACATTGGATCATAAAATTGTCAGAATGGGAATATCCAAACAATATTTGACCCGTTTTCAGAGGAAGCAATAAAATTTTTGCGCCGTTCTGTGACCACAGATGAAACTGGAGTTCCACAACTGTACCTCATAGACAAATCAATAGTCAAAGCAGTGGGAAAATGTTGATTCACCAACACCAAAAAAAGCAAAGGCAATACAGTCGGCCGGAAAGGTCACAGCGTCAGTTTTCTGAGATACGAAAGGGAGTCTGTTGATAGATTATCTTCCCACTGATCAAACAATTATGGGACTATACTATACTAACCTCTTGGACCAACTAATATACGTAAAAGGCAGGTTTTGCAAGGAAAAAGTCATTTTCATCCCGACAATGCGCGTCCTTACACAAATATCGTTGCCACGGCAAAAATTCATGAACTAAGATACAAATTGTTGCCACACCAACCTTATTCGCCTGATTTGGCTCCATCAAACTTCCATCTCTTCCAAAAACTAATAATTTTCCTCGCTAAACAGAGATTCTCTTCAAACGAAGAACTGATAGCCGAAGTTGACGGGTATTTTCCAGGACTGGAGGAAACCAATTACCTAAATGGGATCAAGGCACTGTAACATCGCTGGACCAAGTGCATTAGTGTACATGGAGACTACATTAAAAAAGATTCACTGAGGTAAGTCATTTTTTTCTATTCCATTCCGAGAACTTTTCAAACCACCCTTGTAAAAAGCGACACTGGTCAAAATCCATTTCTGCTCAACGGAAACTCCGGGAACATTTTTTTTTTTTGCTGTCATCAGTCTTTCTACTGGTTTGATGCAATCTCCTCCACCCCTTCCTATCCTGTGCTAACCTCTTCATTTCTACATATCCCTTACAGCCCACGTCCTCAATTATCTGCTTCATATATTGTAATCTCTGTCTTCCTCTACAGTTCTTACCTTCGACTGTTCCCTCCACTAACAAATTAACCAATCCTGCAAGTCTCAAAATATGACCTACCAGCCTGTCTCTTCTTTCTGTAAGCTTCTTCCAAAAACTTCTTTTCTCACCCATCATTTCCAAAACTCGTTCATTTCTTACTTTGTCTCTCCACTTAATTTTCAGCATTCTTCTGTAGCACCACATTTCAAATGCTTCAATTTTCTTTCTTTCCGGTATTCCTAAAGTCCATGTTTCGCTACCATAAAGTGCTGTGCTCCACACAAAGAGTTTTAAAAAGTTCTTTCTGATTCCTAGATCAATATTTGAAACTAAAAGGTTTCTCTTTTTCATGAAGGCTCTTTTTGCTAGTGCTATTCTGCTTTTAACATCATTCCTGCTTCGGGCATCGGTTGTAATTTTACTACCCAAGTAACAGAATTCTCTTACTTCTCCTATTGCATCCGACCCTATTTTTGTATTTAATCCACTAATATTGGTATCATTTCTGCTAAATTTCATCACTTTTGTCTTGCTTTGATTTATATTCAGTCCAAAATCTTCCTTCAGTATTTTGTTCATGCCATTCAGTAACTTCTCAATATCCTCAGCCCTCTCTGCTAACAAGACAATGTCGTCAGAAAATCGTAGCATACTGATTTTTTCTCCCTGAAAACTTATGCCACATGGAAATTTTTCTTTGACTTTTTTCATTGCTTCTTCTACATACAAGTTGAATATTAACGGGGATAGACTACAACCTTGTCTCACACCCTTTTTAACTGATGCATGCCTCTCGTGATTCTCTACTTTTATTATAGCCACCTGATTCTTATATAGTTTATAGAGTATTCTTCTATCTCGATACTTTAGACCGGACTTCTTTAAAATTTTAAACGTCTTGTCCCACCTAACATTATCAAAAGCTTTTTCTAACGAACATTGTTTAGGAGACATTAAATCTGTAACCATCCACATTTCACCCTACATATTTTACCATGCACAATGAAAATCTCCGGCTACGGTATATTAACTTGGATGTTGGCTGTAGTTGGCTGACTAACTGTTTCATCATACTTATGAAAACGGATGAGCGTCGGCCGATATGGGATCTCAGATCTGCTAGCCTACTCACTTTTAGGACCTGACATAACTTTGGCGCAATTGGATTCTTAAGTAATGCAGAGATAAGAGAACTATTTCTTGCCTTACTACAGTCAAGGTTTACTGTTAAATCATCGATCGTAACACTAAAATGATAATAAAGTTCGCGCATAGATCACTAACAATTTCTCAGAAACAAATCATTTTGGCTTCGAGAATACAATAATTACACGAATTCACTACCAATCGTTGGGTGCGTATATAAATAAAAATATTTCTGTTTGGTCTCAAATGCCATATAGCAAAGTTTTTAGTAATTAAACTAATTTCCATTCTGACATCTCGATGGTGCTAGTTTACAGTAGCGATAGTGTCGGTCAACGCTTTCTTTTTTACCATTTAATGTTAAATAATTAGACTTCAATCAAAGAAAAATTGCTGGGACGAGAATAATATATGTATGTTAAAATCAATATCATATATCAATATCAGTTACGAGAACACTAGGTTATTTTCGAAGCGACTATCACTGATTAGATTAAAAAAGATAGGAATGAAGAACCATTTAACCTTGCCGAACGTATCATTTATTTAGTAAGCCAAATTTCTGCTCCCTGATTTATTTTAACTGAATTAATAATTTTACGTTAGCGGTTATCAACCTAGTAAATAAATCTAAAATTCTTCATTTTTGTACTCGTTGCGTTGCAGTTCCTACAAGTGAAAACAAAAGGATCTCCAATTTTAATCAAATAGACAAATAAATGGCAGGCTTATCAAATTATTTTTTTAAATCATACTGATATTTTTCATCAGCATTCGCTTCTTCGTCGAAAATATTGAAAATACTGTAGTCTCTGTTGGTGGTGGTTTTGGCGTTTTATTGTTTCTTTTTTTTCCACCAAATTCATCAGCTGTGGAAATGCATTTTGAACGCTTTCTTGTTACAGGCTTCGGGTCAGGGCTTCCGTTCTTTGCTCAACTGGATTACAGAGGAATACCCCGGATACCCCATCTTTGTCACCGAAAATGGACTCTTCAGTTCCAGCGATTCACTCAATGACGAGGATAGGATTGCATTCTACACGGTGAGTGACGTCAAGCGGCTGCAGATAAAACCTTTTTTAAATGTTGCATTTACTTTTCATCTTTATTTGCTCCATATATGATAGTGTGTGTAGCAGGGTGTTTTGATCTGGATCAGGTTGAAGATTACTATAAAAATCGTACAAAGCCTGATACAGGGTGATGGGTGCTATTTCCTTTCCCGTGGGTCTAAATGTTAGTACATGCGCATAGAAGACTGTGATGAGTGTGTGGTTATTTTCCATTGAATATGTAAAAAGGGATAGGGATGAAAATAGGGTATTTTATTATGCAATCTAGGTTAAAGTAAAAGGGAAAGCCTAGAGGCAGAAGGGAGGTGGAAAAATCAAGGTGAAAAATGGGTGAATCGGTGAAGAAGTAATAAAAGAATTATCTGTGAATTTCATTTTCTCGAAGAGTTAACTCGTGATAATTTTCAGCGAGTTCAGAGTTGAAAGTGGTGCAGGCTGAATATTTTTACAAACATACTGAATGAGTTTAAAATGGAAATAACAATAAAAGGGAAAATATTCCCGTCAGTATGGCTTCTCGCGTTGAGGTATCACCACACTCGATCTGGGAGGTACACCGGACCCAGCGTGCAGGCTGTTCCGATGTTGGTTGTTAGGGAGTACTCAACAAACAGTCATTAAGGCAAATGCTAAGACGGTCCCCAATATACGTCTCATAAACTACACGTTTCAAAAACAAAAACACTTTAATCGCACAGAACATAGTTATACCTTTCGCAGATATGTGGCAACACAACATTCCTACAATAGAGTCGATGCTCCGGATCCGACACATCCGGTTCTATTACGGGTAGGGAACATGTCTATCCAACCTGCACACAGATGTCACTGTCTAGTGGTCCACCAGGGCCGATACGAGAAAATGTAAAAGGAATGCCTAGGAAAATTAACACCGCAACATGTGCATCTCACTTAAATTTAATAAATTAAATGCCCATCGAAAGGGTTGAAGGGCCCCTATGTTAGGAAAGCAACTTCTCGACCTTACTGTGGCCGTTTGCTACCAGTCATTCATTTCCAAATAAGTATAAAAACAATCAGGTGGGCGCCAGAGATTGGAGTGTACACTATTCTGAGGGAAGCGACATCCAGATCTCAAAGTATTGTTACTTAAACATGAATTATTGAACAACTAGAATTATTAATAAAGTCAGACGACACATTACATGACTGGATGGGATCTATTGAAAACAAGGTTCACAATCTGACTATACGATTTACTTATGTATTTTAATTGTTTACTTGACAAGATTTTACAGAGATTAATTTTCTTTTTAAAACACAAGGGTTCATAACTTTTTCTGTGGAGCAAGAGAGTCTGTCTCGGGGCGATAACTAGGGTAAACGACGTTGATGCAAAAGTTTCTTTTCCTGAATGGTCATTACCGTGCAGGCGAATCTAAGTTGTGCAGTCGGTGGGTTGACCAGCTCTCCATCACGGCCGGCTGCCTCACTGCTGTCTCTCCTGTGGTCAGCTGGTCTGCCGATCTACCTCTCTCGGCCGGCGATCAACCAATCCCACCCTCTTCCGTACTGCCGGACGAAGCGTCGCTTTCCACCCCTTATTAATGACGTCTGCCAATGTCTGTATTTGGAGGGAAGCTCTTCTCGCTGGTTGGCTCGGGACATGCAACAAAACCGCCCTTTTTTCATACTAAAAATACAAATTTTTCCTATTGGCTGTACTCCCTGGCTTGCCCTCACACTTCGTTCTTGGATACAGATGTACTTTTTATTTTATTTGTTTACTGAAACAGCCCAGGCTCCTCTTGAGTTGTGTCACGGGTCTGTTATGCCGTAAGTCAGATTTAATGGCAACACTCAGGGACTGGCGTTCCCCAAACACTGGCAGAACCTCCCGTGGGACCGACGCACAAACGAAGAGAAAAAAGAAAAACACGCACGCATGTATTTCAATCTCTGGCTCTCGTGGAACATTACAGGGTAGATTATTATAATTTTGGGGTGTGTATAGTTTTTTTTTCTGAATCATTTATTTAACTCTCCAGACCCTACTAACTCACGGGTGCACTATAAAATAAACAGTAACTGGAACATAATAGGTGTGTGAGGTATTATCTTCTTCAAAGTAGTTCCCTTGGGCAGCTATACACCGGCGGAATCATTGTTTCCACTCTTGGTAGCAGCGCTAGAAGGCTTCAACTGGTAAGGCTGTTAACTGGTCGGTCACACTATTTTGAATGTTCTTCAGAGTTCCAAAATGATATCCTCTTAAGACATGTTTCAATTTCGTGAAAAGGAAAAAGTCACAAGGATTTTAATCACCTGAAATGGGTTGAGGAACACAGGAATGCGTTTTGATGTAAAAAATTCACTAATGGAAAAAGCTGTGACACGGACATTGTCGTGATGAAGCATCCACTTGACTGCAATATCTGGTCTTACACGATCACTCTTTTCCTGAGCCTTTCAAGGATATCTTTGTAAAACACTTGGTTGACAATTTGTCCTGGTGGTCTGATCTCACAAGAGCCCTCACATGCTCAACGTTTTCGTCGGTTTTAGAAGTTGAAGGTCTCCCTGAGCAAAGTTGACCTTCAACGTGTTCTCAGCCTTCCAAAAATGACTTGTGCCAGCGGAAAATTTGTGCTCTTGATAAGCAATGTTCTCCATATGCCTGTTTCAACGTTTCAATGGTCACACTCGCGGATTCACCACGTTTAACATAAAACGTAATTGCACAACGTTGCTCTAACTTCCGATGCTCCATTTTCATAACACACAACTTCACTGATGGCACTGTCAAAAATAATGTGTTGGCTAAACGGAGTTGAAACTCTGACTGTGTATTTGGAAGGGATAATAAATCCGGTCTGGCACAGACAGGTAGACACTGCGTTGCAGTTCGCTCGCAGTGTTACCAATCTCATTACTTTTCTCACAAACTTCGCATGTGTTAAATAAATAAATATGAAATTATCTAAGCAGAATTTTGTGCTGAATTAAAATTATTGGTAATTCCCAGTAGGCAATTATAATACGTACTTTTGACGCTTTGGCCACTAAGCATTAAATTATATATTTGGGATGACAAAAGTTCGAATCCCGTTCCAGCCATCCAGATTTGGGTTTCCCATTGTTTCCCCATATCACTCGAGGCAAAAGACAGGATGGTTCCTTCAAAAGGGCATGGTCAAATTCCGTCGCGTTCCTTGCTGCCAGTTCTCTCGTGCCTCAAATGACCTCGATGTCGACGACGAGTGAAACCAAACAAAGAGAAACAAAAAATATAAATTATTCAAACAAGTTTTTATTATATAACATCGTGACGATTTACTATACGATTAAATGAAATACTGCATATGAAATTTCTGTTTCAGGAGTTTCTGACAGCTATGTTACAAGCTATCTATGAAGATGGAAATCCTGTTATTGGCTACACCGCTTGGAGCCTCATGGACAATCTGGAATGGACTTCAGGATACACGTAAGTGATAGTATACGTAAACTAATTGATATATGCATGAAGCTGGTGCTAGTCTCCCCATAGTAATATTTTTGGCAACACCAACTTCTGTTTGTATTAAAAAAAAAAAAAAAAAAAAGCAGGATGTAGGATATTCGAAATACAACTTAACAGCTTTACTAAATGTTTGTGAATCGAATGTCAGATACGAACTATTATAGATTGCGCCCATCAGCACCATCTCATAGTCTATAATTTTGAGTCTGCGAATAACGTTTGAAGTGTAATAATGTTTCTTTCGTTACTCTCTTGGCGCAACTTTATTTCTAAGGATGAAATGTTAGAAAATCTTCTAGATAATCACGAAAGTTGTCAGGAATCAGGATAGCCGGTATATCAACGCCAGACTTTTAATTCGTATCGGCCATACCTGCTATGCTGCAGTAAACGTCTTGATGCACTCAAGATGATATTTTACCGGCGAAAACTATAACCAAAAATTTGTCCTTTCGTTACTGTACACCACTCATCGGCCAATGAATTTAATATTCATGTTTTGTGGCCATAATCAAAACAGAAAACCTTTCACGCGATTCGCGGATGTACAAATAGACTCACAGCACAGCAAAGTGTCATCTGGCTAGCGTTGCTACAATGTTGTTAACAGTTCAAGGATGTTCCTTCTACTGTTGTCTAATATTTGGTTTTTGGACATGGCATTTGTTTTGTCATGTCTTGTATGTTTGGTAGGGCAATCCTGTCAGCCTTTTACAGCCAGGGAACCTAAATAATTTCATTCCGAACGGATTTTAAAATCTAAGTTTTCTAGGTCAACATTTTGTAATATTTGATATAAATATTTGTGCTAAAACTCTTGGAGGGAGTATATACAGTGACATATTTACACGGGACCTACATAACCTATTTGAGGGTATTGAATACATTATTGTAGTTGGAAGGGAGCGTTTACTTTAAATATTGCATTACTTAACATAATAGAGGGTTAGTTTCAGTTGATTGGCCTGCTTGAGTACTAATGGAGAATCTGTTTTATAGTCGCTTAGGGTCTACACTTAACTGTAGAGGGGTCTATTTACACTAAGGGTGGTCTTGGGGTTAGGGAGGATGAGGGAGTGGATAAATATTAAATTGCATTGTTAGCATAAGTTTTGGACGCTTGATGTCACGAATCTCCTCAGCCTCGTCACCTGTTTCAGATATCATATCATATTTGGATACAGAGCATCTCTGGAAGAATATCTCAGATTTTAGCTTGATTGTCTCTGCCAACTTTCCTATTATTGAGATATCTGGGAGCGTCCAGGATTACGCGCAGCTCTCTCTTTTTCAGTGCTTTTTTTTTTTGACACGACAGTCGGGCGCCATGCTCCATATTTTCGATCCGTAGATGAATGTGGGTTTGATAGTCGCACGGTAATGGAGGATTTTTGTCGCCGTGGACAGGCTGTCGCCTCTCAGCAGGTAGTAGAGGCCGGCAAGTTTGCTCTAGCTTTGTTTTTTATATCATCTGTATGTTTACTCCACGTGAGCCTTTTATCTAGTCGCAGTCCCAAGTACTTCACCTGGTCAACCCAATTTAGTTCTAAGTCATTTATATGTAAATTTTTTCTAGTTAAGAATATTAACGCCTGGCGCATTGTTTCATTGATTTTGATGCGCCACAAATTACAGTTTTTGAAGGTGTTTTTGGACTTTACGTATGGAATATAGTAAGTTTCTGTTACTAGCAAAAACTATAGTATCATCTGCATAAAAAGGGATAATTTACTTTCTGCAGTCTGCCGAATTTTGTTCACATAAATATTAGAAAGTAGAGGACCAAGTACCCTCCCCTGTGGGACCTCATCTTTTATGTCCTTATATGTGCTGTTTCCGCTGTCGTAACACACAAAAAATGTCCTCTCAGTTAGATAGGAATGCAGTAGAAGTTGTGTGGCATATCTTATTCCTGCAATCTGTAGATTAGGCCTCGATGCCATTCTCTGTCAAAAGCCTTCTCGATGTCTATGAATACTGCAGCAGTTCCACTTCCTGCCTGCTTTTCTTTGCAGATGTGCTCCACAAGCCTTGTACATTGCTGAACAATACTATGTTCTTTTCTGAAACCAAATTGTTATACTATTAGTATATTGTTAGTTTCTAAAAATTTGTTGAGTCGAGTTTGTATTACTCGCTCAAAGACTTTCCCTATAATTGGAAGCAGTTAAATCGGCCTATAATTTTCTGGTGATAGCCTGCTTTTAACAGCTTTGGGAATAGCCACTACAGTACTTTGACTATTTTCCAAGCTCCAGAAAAGTAGCTTAAAGGCTAATACGCATTGAAAATCGTTGTAATTTATGTAATTGCTTGTGGAGGCAGATTTTTGACTTGAGAGCGGATATCTTGTCTTAACCAGCTGACATTTTGGCATTCAGGCTGCGTATGACAGATTCCACATCTTCGTCATTTGTTTTTTGCACAAATTCTACGGTCCGTTGTGGATCAAGCGATTTACTTCACTTAGAACATGTATCCAAGGAAATGACAAGGATTACTTTCCCAGACGTGACCATGCGGTCATGCTAATACTGCGAGCTATCTCAATATTAGGCTCGCAGCAATGATCACTCGAATCGTTGTGAGTGTCTCGTCTGAAATGATAACCTCCACACTGCACCACAATTTTATATATTATTTCCACGTTACTGACGCAAACTGGATTTTTGTACCTTCCTATCCCATAACTTTTTGGACTTCAGTGTAAGTTCTGTAACAAAATATCCATGAAATACTGATCCTATTGTAGGTGTATTGGTACCAAAACATGGTACAACAAAGGCAAAGTGTAAAAACCAAACAATTTATACAAAATTGTATATATCGGAGGTTACTTCTCTTCTTACCCATTACATCTTCAATTACCAGTTTGAGATTTTCCTTGTTGCAGATGTCTTCACTTTGTTTCCAGTGCCAGTGCTTTAAAAAAAAAATGTCGCGAAATGAAACCCCTATTTTTTCCGGAAACCAATGCTTTATTTATTTTTATTTAGGACTTAAGACCTCGTCAATGATGAGGTCATTATAGCCAAGAGAACGTTACGGGTAAGGAACCGTAGGTAATTTAACTTTGGTTAGTAGGAGGATCCATCTTGAATTCAGCTCTAATGATTTTGAAAACCCTGAGATATCAAAATTGGGATGACGGGGCCGCAATCGAAGTCATGTCCTTCAGAATAATTTGCTGAAAAGTTATCGCATACCCACCAGACTCTACAAAACTACTGCTCTTCAGTTATAATTTCCATAATATGTTCTTTTTGATCCACTTTCTTTGAACTCTCCTACCATAAAATAAAGTTCTGGATGCTCCTATCCTTCTGGTCTTTATAAATGTCTTAAACTCCATAATGCGTCGTATTGCATACCAACAATTTTAAGAAGCTATAACCAAGACCGAATCCTCCATTAATGCTTAGCGATATAGATTGTTATGTTGTATCTGACTTGCTGTGATCGAAATACTTCCAACCTATTTTATGATCTACTGAACAGATATTTTCAATTTTTTTCAGTTTTGACATTTCTACTGTACCTCAGGATACTTGTTTCCCTATTGTGCCACAATTCCATTGCGTTTTCGTGATATTAAGTCATTTAAATAATATAGTTTGAGGCTAAAGTAAATTCCGACAAATGGATACGATAATTAGTTCAAAATTTATTTTCTGAATCCTTTCTACTCCGCGTCAGAGTTAATACTTTCCTGTATTCCCTTGTCGTTCCAACGTGAATATTAACCTAGGAGATCTGAATACATCGTTGACTAAAATTTCATTTAAACACAGGATCTTGTAGTTTCTTCTTCTGAAATGGGATCAGAACGAAAATTACAAGTCAGGTGTATGGATTATTATTGGAAAAGGAAAGGAAACGGTTCTTTCAAATAGCAATACAAGTTACATTTCATTCAAATCATCGTAAATAAATTAAACAAAGATGTCATGAAACATTGCTAGCTGCTTAGAGGTATAGAAATTATGAATGACCCAAATTATGAAAGAAGAAAAGTTAGCGCTGTTAGCCTGTTGATTCCAACATATATTGAAGATAAATGAATATTGATGGAACATTAGTGGTTCAACAAGAATACAAAGCACAATCAGATATGAATTCTGCGAACACCACGACGATGCCGTTGAAGTAAAAGATAAAACTGAAAATAAAACTCAAATTAATGATGACTTTTTAACTGTGAATCTTTTCATGGTTTCACTACATTAGTAGAATTATGAAATGTGAATTATTAGTAAAGTGCTAGTGATAATTTATTGCAGATTCCCAAATTATCAGAACCATTAGTACCAAAACCTAAAATAAGCAGTAGTTAATTTCGAAACACTAGCCTACATGTAACTTTAACAACTTTGAATTCTAGAAAGATATTTTGAACTTCTCAACGTTTAAATAAATCACGCCTAATTAGAGTATTAGATATTCAGGTATAAGTTTTTTTTTTCTCAAAACTATCATTCTTTACTGAAATTATCTTGTTACTTTCGAATCGTTATGGATGTTTGCAACAAATCGGTTCCAGGTATTTTTATTCCTCCTTTTTTGTGTTGACTTCTAGCATCCTAATATTTCTTAATTCTGAAATAAAAAAATGAGGTTTTAATCGTATACCGTCATCGAAAATTGAAGAAAAATACAGTTGATCTGTAGTAATACAATGTATGATGTTCGCAATTTTGGCAAAACCAATTTATTTACTATAATCACATACAGCTAAATGGGAATTGGATTAAGCATAATCTTACAATACAAATTATTTTAATTATCATCACTTTTGAATCTTGAAACTCTAGTGAAAGGGAAACCTCATGGTTGTTATTATATAGCTAGATTAGTAATCTGCACGATGAACAAATAAGAAGGCCGATTACCTAGGTTGCCAACCATTTCCAAAGTCATAGGTATTGCATATGGAGAAACTTACATTGGCAATGTAATAATTTCTTCTAGAGAGACTTATATTTCCTTTGAGATATTTTATTTGTTTAACCCCAATTATTTTTCTACTCAGGATTAAGATGGGCCTGTACCACGTGGACTTCGATGACGCAAACCGAACAAGAACGGCGAAAGATTCTGCTGCGTTCATGGCTGAAGTATATGGCACCAGACAGCTACCAACCGAGTTGAAGGCATAATTCGACTGATCTGTGAACTGATGTGGACGTGATAAAGAAAAAAATATATTATAATATTAATTTTAGCTGTTTTAGTAATAAATACTGCTTTTTCCCGATCAAAATATAAACTATTATTTTTTCCTATGATATTCCTTCATATCCTTCCTTCAACTTCTTTAGCTATCAGGCAGAAAGTTCTCCAAGGAAGAATTGGTGTTCTGTACAGCCGTACGACATTCTATGAATACTGTAACAGCACCAACTAGAATGTAATGGGATTAATCGAAGAGCCACTGTTGAATCCATGCAGAATGCTTCAGTATGCCATCCTGCTGATAAGGTAGCTCTAAAGGGAGAGGATAAATGCTGCGTTTGTTGAGAAGAGACACACCAGTGTTACTGCTAATATCAAGATTCTGGGATCTGTGGGATATGACTTCAGGGCCCACTGGTAGTGATTCGAGGGATTCTGATGGTACAGCACTACGTCTGTGGCGTACTGCATCTGGTTCAGACTTTCAGTTGAAAATTTGGACGGTGCCTGTCCACACAAGCCACGTGTGTCTGTGGACACACTGCTTTGAGTGAAGACCCTCCCGCGGTCATGCCGGTTACCTGATTTATCCATTATCGAGAATTTGAGGGATCGACTTGGGCGTCAGCTCTGACACTGCATCAATCTGCCAAGTATCGAGAGCCATTTAAGACTTGCCAGAGGTGATACAACGGCAATACGACACACTTTCTCACTTTATCGACACTTGAATGTTCGCTAGAAGAGGTGCGATACCAGATTGAGACATAATCAGCAGCGTGCCCTTTACTGTGAATTCCTATATCCGTTTCATATGATATTGTAATCACTGAACTAAAGCTACACGGTTATTCAACTCACGCAGTTTCATTTCACTATCACCACTCCTTCTGGATGCTTAACTTTTTATTTTATTTTATGTGTTACCTTAACACTAATAACTAGTCCCTCTTATCAGATGGAAGGAATACTCGTGTTCAAACGTAGATTACAAAGTACTAAACTAGGGAGTTGTCTTTACCGAAGAAAGTAGGTGTGAGCAAAGGCGTAAACGAAGCCTCTTGTATGGGTGGTCAGATGCAAATTTGGAGAACTCAACGCTTATGTGTCGTCTGTCAACTGTTTTAACCCAGTCTTTCAATTATCCCTGTTCTTAATTCACCTCAGTTAAATGTTACGAGTTGTTGATTTCGCTCAGTGGAACGAATACGTAATGTTAGTCGTCTAGTCCAGAGATCTTTTATACTATGTTTTCAGTCTAGAATTATCTACATTCTATTAGATTACGTTAATGTTACGCCTCTATTTAATGCATGACCTATATAATAGTCCTACAGCTAGTACAGGTGCTAATGTTTTACTGAATTTTTGGTGTTAAGACTTGACTGTTAATTATTGAGTATCTCTTAAAAGAAGACAGATAAACTTCATTCTGATAGTATATCAGAGTCGGACGGCTGTTATTTTAAAGTTTATTCAAATAAATGAAACCAGCTCACCACTTAACCGAAGTCTCGACACAAATTTGCGGATTCGACGCACGTGGAGTAAAATTTTTTAGAGACTTCCTGCTTGGGCAGCATGCTAAGACAGGTTTTGGTTCAAAATTCCTTATCACTATTTTCCGTATCAATGACATTGGTTAATTACTAAAAACCATTCCGCAGTGAGTATGGAGTAGCTTATGTAACAATCCTGTTTTGTTGATCTATCCGTGGTAGGAAATTAAATTTGGCAGCTCTCCTGTATTTTTCAGATCAGCAACGCTATAGTGTATTCCTTTATCGTTATGTTATAATAATACTGATTGAAGTAATCAACAATAACATTGTCTGGCTTGAGAAGACGATGGGAACGCGTCCTGCTATCAAGATTTTCCTTGGGAATTGCTACTGAAGGATGAGATTCTCCAAGTTATACTCTCTGCCCCTGGACATTACTAAATGAAATCAGCATGAAACTGTCATAAAGCTAGGTGGTGGCATTTTCTCTTATCACCACCCACCAGCATCTCCATAGTTAATCAATCTAGCAAGTGGGCCATAAAATGATGTTACGAGTAAATAAGGAAAAAACAGTGGGGAGGTGTGGTGAGTGAAATGGTGACTTGTTAGTTAGAGGAATTCTTGAAACGTAGGAAGCTTGTTGAAGTCACACTCTAGATATGGTATTTTTTATGATATGTACAAGGAGGCCAAGTGTAATTAATCCGTACACAAATTCCACGTGAGCGTCCGTATTAAAACATTCTAACAAAGAGAAATCTCTGCACACCATTCACACACTCTTTACATAGTATTTCCTTGTCCCTAAATCTATTGACATGACACTGAGAAAGGGCTATGAATTTCTCCGCTCTTGACGTGAAATGAAGCTTGTTTTCCATAAAATATAATCTATAACTCCTAAAGTAAACTTCAGTTAGCCAAACTCAGCAAGCTCCTTACAAATAAGAACAAACCCAGGGTATTAAGTAAATAACCAAGTAGTTCTTTTCCCTGAAGTAGACCAAGTTACTAAACCTGCAACGTGTATCTTTCCACCACTGATGAAACGTTTCCCAATGTGGAGCATGTCACGTTGATTCCTCCCGGGTCATATATCAGCTAACATTCTCAGTGTCCTGTTTTTCAAGCTGGTCCACTAGGCTAAATGACCAAAGGCAGACAGTGCCCAGTTGAAATTTGAATCATCCGGTGGCACCTCATGCAATCGCACACAACTCAAAAACAGCTCAACTGTAGCTCCATAGTCAGAGTCATCAGAACTGTAGACAATAAATACACCTGAACAACGTTGTTTGGAACTGGATTATAATATCTAGTGTATCAGAAATTTCCTGGGTCTCAACGTCCCTCTTCCCATCTTCAATTCCTTCTCTTTTTGTATCTCCCCATTCCAATTTCTTCTATCTGTCTCTGTGCCTATCTTTCTCTTTCACTCCCTCCACCCTACTCCGATTCTTCACTTCCTGTACCGGCTCCACGTTCCTATAGAGGCCATAACATACAGCACTTACCATTTTTATTTTCAATCAACTTACCATCGGTTATATTTATTTGCTTACTTTTGTTTACAATTTTCCTCCCGTAGGCAGTAACGGGAAGGAATCTTACTGTGACCCTGTGAAGTAACAATCCCGGCATTCCGTAAAGGTGATTTCGGGAAACATGTAAAACAGAGATATAGATTGCAACAGCGGAGACCGAACACATGAACTCACTAATGTCAGTCCCGAGCATTACCCGCTCAGCCTACAGACTCGGTAATGCGAATGCAATATTTGTTTTTTTGCTTCTGGCTTTACGCCTTGTCAACAACGTGCACATTTAGAGCCAGGAAATGGTGGAGAACAAAAAACGGGAAAGAATGCTCCCTGGGTTTTTTGAAGGAAGTATGCCAGCATTCGCCTAGAGTGATTTCGGAAAACAATGGAAAATCGAAATCTGGAGGGCTTGCTGAAGATGCAGACATTCTTCAAAATAGAGGCTAGAGCTTTATTGAATGAAATAATTATGAAACACCTTAGTGCAAACATTCTTACATGCTTGCAAGTCCCCTCTGTTCACCACAAATATACATTTTTTGGGATAACGGAATGTTGATGATGATGTAGCGCAAGAAATCTGCTAAATTAGACGAAAGAAAATGGTTCTTGTTGCTGTCAGTTCGAATCGTGAATGTGTTTTGAAACTTTTCTAACATCGTAGTGATTACGCAATGAAAATTAATCGGTGTTGAACGGCGAATTATACTTGGATTCTGAAGCATGGGGCATAGAATTCCGGAAGTGATTGTGCGATAAGAGTGTACCGTGAATACCTTATGAACCATACTGCCTCCACACAGTTGCCGGCAATGTCTGTTGCGATGTATAAGCAGATCTGTCTGTGCCAAAAGACGGATGAATCTGGCATCACAGTCAGTGAGCGATGGATTACAGACCTATCCGTGAGGTCCGTTGACGATTGTTGATGAGATATTGAAGCTGAAGACTGAATCATACCACACCTTCGACACTAACTGTTCACATAGGCTTTCATCAGATACTGGAATACGGTAACATTTTCGGAAAAGTCACTATCATATTTGGTACAAACCCATGGTCGGATTCGGTTGAAGCGCAAATTCCATGGGTCCACGAACCAGCTTGTGAGCAAGGCATCACCTAAGCTGATGGTGTTCTCTATTGGTTTGTCAGGTGATTTGGTTGTCATAAATCGAGCCCTCTGATAAAACCGACAGATCAGTGATAGGACATCGCCCTGAATTGGCACTTTCCTGAAGGTAACGTATCGAAATATCAATGGGACGTTTCAGGATGATAATGTGCCGTGCAACCAGGTACAGACTTGAGAGAACTGTGGAAAACTCCGGCATACGACTTATCCCTGTAGATCATTAGACATCAATCTCGTGAAGCATATTTGGAATAAGGTAGACAGAAACATTCACACTCTCCTGTACCTTCTATAAACATTCAGATGAGTCATTAATGCGACAGGGACACCGATGACCCAAAAAGTAAATAAGACTGATCTTAAGCCCCTCGGCTCCGTTCCCACTAAACATCCTTCCCCCTAACCCACTCCCCATTACTTCAACTCCCGAAGACAAACATTACAAACAAGTCTATTCTGGGGACTACGACCTTCTAATATCCGTTATTCCGTTTCCTACCTTGTAAACTTCGTGTAAATGAATGATGTATATGTCACCATAGAAGGAAGCAGGCGTCGCTTCCTGTAAATTGTTTGTAAGCAAGTCCACTGAAGAGCAAAATAAACTAGTACACCTGCCTAATATCGCGTAGGGCTACCGCGAGCACGCAGAAGTTCCGCAACGCGACTTGATAGACTCGACTAATGTCTGAAGTAGTACTGGAGGGAATTGACACCATGCATGTCGCAGGGCTATCCATAAATCTGTAAGAGTACGAGAGGGTGGAGATCTCTTCTGAACAGCACGTTACAAGGCATCCGAGGAATGCTCAATACTGTTCATGTCTGGGGCGAAGAACGTTCCTGGAGCCACTCTGTAGCATTTCTGGACGTGTGGGGTGTCGCATTGTCCTGCTGGAATTGCCCAAATCCGTCGGTATACACAATGGATATGAATCGATGCAGGTGATCAGCCAGGATGCGTACGTACGTTTTACCTGTCAGAGTAGTATCAAGATGTATCAGGGGTTCCATGTCACTTCAACTGCACGCGCCCCACACCATTACAGAGCCTCCACCAGCTTGAACAGTCCCCTGCTGACATGCAGGGACCACGAATTCATGAGGTTGTCTCCATATCCGTACACGTCCATCCGCTCGATACAATTAGAAACGAGAATCGTCAGACTAGGTAACATGTTTTCAATCATCAACAGTCCAATGTCGGTGTTGACGGGCCCAAGCGAAGCGTAAAGTTTTGTGTCGTGCACTTAGCAATGGTACACGAGTGCACCTTCGACTCCAAAACCCCATATCGATGATGTTTCGTTGAATGGTTCGCACGCTGAAATTTGTTGATGGCCCAGCGCTGAAATCCGCAGCAGTTTTCGAAACGGTTGTACTTCTTTCATGTTGAACGATTCAGTCGTCATTGGTCCAGTTCTTGCAGGATCTTTTTCCGAAGCGATGTCGGAGATTTGATGTTTTACCGGATTCCCGATATTCACGGTGCACTCGTGAAATGGTCTTATGGGAAAATCCCCACCTCGTCGCTACCTCGGAGATGCTGTGTCCATCTCTCGTGCGCCGACTATAACATACGTTCAAACTCACTTAAATCGTGATAACCTGCCATTGTTGCAGCAGTAACCAATCTAACGCCTGCGGCAAACACCTGTTGTCTTATATAGGCGTTGCCGACCGCAGGGCCGTACTCTGAGTGTTTACATATCTTTATGTTTGCATTCGCATGCCTATACCAGTTTCTTTGTATCTTCAGTGTGTTTGTATTGGATGATACATATTTATGAAGCTGCCACAATCGCAACAAAACAGTTACCACATTACTGTACCCTTGACGGTAGAATCAAAACTACTGCTTAAACGTATAATGATCCATCTGTTTCATAACACCAATATGGGGAGACCACAGGCTGTGGGTCATTCACGGGGGAGCCGGGCACACCGGTAGAGACATGTGCTCAGATGGAGTGAGACACTCCAGTGATGAGGGGCGTCACGGTGGTTAGGTAGGAGCACTTCGATAGAACGCTGCATTGCGATGGTGAGGGGTACTCCGGTGGAGAAGGATGTTGAGTCGAAATGGGTATATCCATTGGAGAGCGGCGTATCCCACACTGCAATAATGTACCGTAACAATACATATGCTCATATGTAGTCCAGCGTATCTCAATATTTTTCAACGCGAGGACCAGTAAAATGTCAAAAGTAATTCTACAGACCACAAACTTATATGAGTAGATTTTTTTACTTATGTGTATATTATTATCATTTGGACATATTGTATTGTATCTTTATAACAGAATATATCTACAGAAACGCATTTTTGAAATTGGAAACGAACTATTAAAAGTGAACTATTTATTGATCAGACTTTTAATATTTACTACCCAAATAAATAATAATGTTATGCTAGCAGACCACTAGCTCTTCGCTGACCTCAAGTTGGGAATCACTGTCGTAGACATTTACCTTACACCTTGAAACTGAATTGATATCTAGTGTTGATTCGTTCTTGAATAAATAGTCGTACAAACTTGGTCCGGTGTCATTATAACGAATGGACAAGTCTGAGAGTCTTCAACTTTACAGAAAAAGAAAGTGTTTTCGCACACCCTTCCCGCCCCCCCACCCCCCTTGCAGACAATATTTGTTACGAAAAAAGAGGGTTTGGATGACCAATATAAAATTCGCAAACATGTAGTCAATCCCACTGAAGAAGATGATGTTGATAAATTGGAAAATATTCTCACATACATAAGTTTAAATTTTTTTTAAGGTTTTATAAACAGGAGAAGTGTTTATGGTTGAACCGATTGTTTCGTTAGGTGGTTTGCTCGAATTCGCATACGTACTGCAGCCAGCCGAAATTACTCTGCAGCCCTCAGCTGATGGTACGATTGGAGGAAAGGGTACATGTAAATCGAATTTTGAGGAAATTGAATCTGATACAGACATCAAGGTAAATGATTAGAATCGGAACGCCCCCCCCCCCCCTCCCCACGACCGGGCATACGTGACTGTTGGATATAAAATTAAACAGGAAATAAAAATTCGGTGAGACAACATTGAGACATTAAATAATCGTGGAACGATAAAGGCTATAAACGCTTTTCGACGAAAGTTACTCGAACTGAATATAGACAAATTTGATGATGAGTAATATTTCAATGTTTAAATAGGAGCAAAGGTGGATATTGTGGATTTTTTTTATTACAACGGCAACTTCAGCAGTGGCAAGTCTTCTTCGTCAGGTTTGTTTAATGAGTACTTGAAGTAATCAAAACTAAGTCTGAGATACTCACACTCAGAGTATAGAAGGGACAGTAGTACCGACACTTGCTCACTTAGTTTAGAGACTTTGATCTCACGGCTGCAATGAACAGTAATTAAAATAGACAACATCTCAAAATTATCGATAACATGTTTACATCGTCTGTTGTCAAGAAGATTTCAAGCAACGATTATCTGACAAAACACTTAATATTACCGGGAAACAAAGCTTCTGAAGAAGGTCCCTTATCAAGTTAGCCTTGAATAAGAATATAACACAATATTGGTGATAATCATAGTCTCTTGACGGTTTGCAAGGAAAGTCGAAATTGTTGTTGTATCAGCTATCGACGAATAAAAATAACTGATACTTTCTTGGATAAGTTGAACCTGCAACAAGACTGAATTCTAAATTTCCTCGCAAAATCGTTTGTTTGTATTCCGGCAATCTTTACTGAAATAAATACTTTCATTATTGTATTCCTAAACGGAATTTATCAATTGATAACCTATACTATTGCCTATCTAGGATGAAGGAATAGAATTCTTGTGCGCAAAATCAAACTGCCAGAATCAATTTGAAATGTTGAGGTATTCTTCTCAGAGGGCTTGTCAGATATTGGTTAGTAAGTTTCAGTCGAAACTGACGTTTCATCTAAAGGTGAAAATTCTCTTTGGTTGGTTTATAAGTTTTTTAGTAGGTCCTGGGAATATGCGTACTTAATTGTGCTGGGAAAGATCAGAAACAATGATTATTTACGAAGCCTATATCGCACTTCAGAATATCATTATTTAAGAAAATTATTATCTGACGATTAGTGTAAGTGAAATCAAAATCACTGGACGCCAGAGTGGTGTGGTAGTTGACTGGAGCAAGTATTCGTCTTCAAAATTGAGAGTCCCCGGTTAGAATTACGGTACGACCACGAATTTTATGGACTGTGCTTTCTTTGTATGAATACACTTAGACGTTCTGTTGTTCGGATTCTACCTTAACAAATGAATGTTTCTTCTACCACTTTACTTCTTAAGCAACTGTTTATACAGCCAGCAGTCGAGAAGGGTCTTCCCGCTCCGTACGAAGTGGAACATAAAAATAACTGTACATGCAGTTGCTTTAGAGCTCCCATACAAACAGACATTATATAGAATTAATAGTTGTAAATAACTATATGATATTGACAAAATAACATTTCATTCAAATCATTAATTTATTCTTCTTACTCTCCTTAATCGTAAGATTGGTTGATACTTTATCTTGAAAAATTTCCTCTTGTCTTCCCAGTGATGGAAGTGTATTTACGTGTATATTGTTTATCTTGATTACTGTGAAGTGTGTATGTTCAGTATAGTGTGTGCTTGGATGAATGAAAGATTGAAGAATGGGGAGAGGGAAATTCGGTGCTTGCCTATTCAGGCATACCATTCCGAATGTCACTGACAGGGCTACCAGGCTTAACCAACCCATTCCACTGATGAATCACAATGAACCGTGTCGTATGTCTTCACTCCATAGGCACTGCGGAGAGGTTTAGCATTTAGCCCAGGAATTTGATGCACAATCTAGTGATGAAAATTTTTCCTTCTCAAGGACTCAAATCAGCTAGCAATGTTTCAGGCGCCGGGCACGATCGTAATGGTGCCACAGTCAAATCAGTTATCATTGTTTCATATCACCGAATAATTTTAAGAAATTAGTATACTGACTGAATAAAATTTTTAATGTATACGTGCGCAAAGGATCATTGAAATCGGATGAAATCTTTTGGTATGTATAAAGAACTTTTACAAAATTAAGGGGGTGGAAAGGGCACTATTTTTCTGTTGGTTTTAAAGAATATGTGTGCACAGTTCCGTCCGGACTGACATGTGCTAGCCGCCACAATTTTAGTAAGTAGAGTTTATGTACATAAAGCTTGTAACCATACAGAAAATTTAGTATTCAGAAGTTAATTTATGTTTGAACACAGATACAATGAAAACAATACCGGTCTATAGAATAATTATAGCAGACTGAACCTACAGACGTTACAATATTACAACATGAATATATGTATATAATTAATGTGCTTAATCGCATACACAAATATAATCATAATATTATGTTATTTATAGCCACTAACGATGCCCCACTCCAGAAGGGCGAAACGCGTCTGGTAGGTGAAAGTTAATAATAAAAACAGTTGTTAGAAGACGGATTTTTATTCAAAAATTTATACATAAATCATATGTTGGTGGAGATATATTGATGATATAATATATCTCATCAATGTCTTAACTTCAGTAACTCGGAGCTTATGACAGCAGCTTAAATACGAGTAATTTATATACAGGGTGATTCAAAATGATTGTCGGGATTTCAAAAAATTTCTACACTTAGCACAATTGAGATACAAATTTGAAGCTTATTTTGATGTGTAAAGAAACTCACCAAGTTTTTTTACATCCATTACAAATGTTCGATATGTGCGCCCTGTGTCACTCTGCATACATCTATGCGATAGTCCATTTCATCCCACACGCGACGCAGCATGTCATCAGAAATGTTTAGAAAGGCGGCCCTGACCCGTTCTCTCAGTTGCGGGATAGTCGCAGGTAGAGGAGGGATATAAAGTTGATCCTTGACGTAACCCCACAGAAAAAAATCACATGGGGTTAAATCTGGTGAACGAGGTGGCCAAGCCATGAGCATGGTCACTGTCGGCTCCGCGTCCTATCCATCGCTGCGGCAATTGTTCGTTGATAAATGTTCTGACTTCCCGATGGAAATGAGGTGGAGCACAATCTTGTTGGAATATGAAATCATCCACCTCTTTCAGCTGAGGTAGCAACCACTCAGAGACCATATCGAGGTAAGTTCGTCCTGTTACTGTCTGTTCATTGAAGAAGAACGGGCCGTACGGGCTTTTCCCTTTGCATAAGCAGCCCTTCTCCATGAACTGCACATACCACCTCCGAATGGAATTGTCTGAAGATGCATCCTTCATAAATTTTTTTCGAATGTGCCGTTGGACAACGGTAACTGACTGACACGTGAAAATTTAGAGTGCAAAAAGCCTCTATAGCGTTAGATGCCGTATTGCAAACACTGACATCTGGCGGAACAAAACGTAACTACAAGATTAGTGGCTGCTACAAAACAAAACTTTTTGTTTGTCTATTCACAGATGTTATTCTGCATACGAATACATTCATTGTATTGCGATCTAAATTTGACCTACTGAAAATATTTACATGTTTCTGATATCGTTACATCAGTAATAAAAGCAACTAATAATTAATATATTAATTTAAACACAGTAAGTACTTTTATTTCAGTGTTTCGGCAAAACATTCATTCCAGTATATTATAACAGTGACTTAAAATATCTACATTCGATATAAATATCTTGTAAGCCCGTCAAAGTGTTGAATACATTATTTTAACAATTCGTTACTTCGCTGACTTAAGTACAATTTTCATCAAATGACATTCATTATCTTGAAAATGATGTAATGTAGATATTTGTTAGCTTACAGTAACAACGGTCTCGCTGTCCACTGTGTACAATAAAAATCTACATCGAACTAATTTTAAATAAGAAAAATCAACTAATAATTAATATGTCAATTTCAACGGAATACGTACTTTCAGTGTTCTGACAAAATTTATTCGCAGATGCATAGCTAAATAGAATTGTTATTAAATAACGCGCCTAACATCGAACATCCCTATTCGTTTTTGTTGTGCAACGGAGGCGGGAAGCGTGACTTCATAGTCAGACGTGATAATGTGACGTCATGACGTAACAGATGACTAAAACTTGCGTTTTATGAGAATACATTGTTTATCTGTTATGGCAATTTCATTTTGTAAAACAAGATATTTCAAACAATGATGAATGGTTTTTGTTAATTTCTTATAGCATATTTGGTGAAATTTTACTTCATGCTAGAACTGCAGCATAAACTGATGACTAGTTGAAACAGGAAGTTGGATGTGTTACTGGCATTCAAAAATGCCAGAGTCGGAAACAGGATGAACAGGAGAACTAATCGAAGCTTTTCTTCCTGACGATATTTGTAAGTGAGGTTTATATAAACACAGATTATAAGTGTCAGTTGGAATGGTAGAAATTAACGTTTTTCGGTCTTGACATATTTCCTATGTAGCGATTTAATTACTGATATCGATAGCGTCAAATTTTTACTGATTCGGCTTGAGACTAAAATAAACTGATGCGGAGAACACGTGTGTCAGTTAAATATTGATAAATTTAACTGTGCAATATTTCTATTTTCAAATAAATATCTGCATCTGATCTTCCTATTTCATTTTTTTTTTTTTTTTTTTTTTTTTGTAACAGTTTAACGTCCCTTTTTAACAACGTGGTCTTTAGAGACGGGAAAGGATGGGGGCAAGGAATGGGAAGGAATTCGGCCATGGCCTTTTGAAGGAAGCATCCCGGCATTCACCTGGAGTGATTTGGGGAATCCATGGAAAACCCAAATCTGGATGCCCGGACGGGGATTCGAACCGCCGTCCTCCCGAATGCGAGGCCAGAACGCTATCCGTTACACCACCACGCTCGGTTTTCCTATTTCAGGAGACTTTGACGGGACTATTACAAACTGTCAATGTTGACTGATCTCCTGTTGTTGGGCACACTGCATGGAGCCTCATGGACAATTTCGAATGGAATCAAGGATACACGGAAGTGTTAGTGAAAGTAGACAAATTATTGCAGTTTATATCGGAAGGCTTCCATGGTGACCTCAGGTTAACACTTCAGGATAATGCCACGTCTGTTCACAAGATATAACTGGAACAATGATCCGAAGTTGGAAATTCTTTAGGGGCCATCCACAAATTACGTAACACGAATTTCATGATTTTTGGCCCCCTCCCTCCCCCCATGTCACAGCTTGTCACATTTGTGGGACCCCCCCCCCCTCCCCTGGTGTGACATCACATATTTTGCAATTTTAAATTTATAAATTAAAACAGCACTTCCAAAATGATTTATGTATTTCTAGTTAAAAAATCATATCAACAATAAATCAAAACAAAAATCAAATTAATGATACAAAATTGATTCATCACGTTTCCATGGATTTTGAAACCATTAGATGATACTGTTTATATTGGCTTAATAGTCACTTTGATTTCAATAGTGTTTGGAACATTCTATGTGTCAATATCATCTTCATCTTCCGCCACGAGCCAAAAAGTGATACAAATTATGCATGTGATGTCACAAAGTTTATAACACGTCCCTTCCCCCCCCCCCTTGTCATACTTTGTTGACCCCCTCCCGCCCCCCTCAAGGTGTGACGTAATTTATGGATGGCCCCTTACCGGAAATGTATAACAGCTAATCGCCTGAAAGATAGGCACCATAGCAGTGCGCGTGATCATCAGTATTAGCTGACAATCTGAAATTACAATCGTGTTTGTTTAGTAATAATGTTTCTTACTTTACTTTATTTCAGCAATTTTATTTTTGAGGCAGAAACGGAGAGTAATGCAATTAGTTTCTTATGCGATACCAAACCCCTCCAGTATTATTTCACTTAAATCCGAAAATTTAAAGTATCATTAGTTTTTGTTGGACCGCACCAAAGATAGAAATATACTGCCCCGGTTGTAGCTGGGAAAGAAAACCTTCTTAACCGCCATAGAACGTACAATTCAATCAAAAATTTTGTTGGAGAACCAGAATAAAGAAATAAACTCTCAAGTTGTGGTTCACACTGAGCTGCTCAGAGATAGAAAAATTAGTAGTGATTACAAATATATCATAAAATAAAATGGGAATGATATTTACCTACACTTTCTAACACGTACAGCAGACAAAATGGATATGGAAGACAAATTTTAGAACGATCACAGAAGGCCATATTTATGATGTGAACACATCCTAGCTCTATCAATAACATGACCAGGACGATGAATAACTTATGTAGAAGATTTAGAATTAAACCCAAATTAACGAAGCCATTTCTAATTGTGGCACTTTCCACGTTATAAAACAAATAATTGTAACTATGCAATATAAAATGGGTATTATTTGTTAATTACCAGTGATAATTGGTTGCAGGTTCCGACGTTATAATACTGTTCGTAGCAAAACTCATCGTGTCAAATAGTTAGCTCCACGTCATTTACCTACAGTACGATATAATTTAATCCTATCAACCATATTCTTGATTTATCTGAGTTTTCAATGAGGATTAAATAAACTATCCATAATAAGAATACTAGAAATTCTATTATCAGTTTTTACCTTAATGCAATTTCAAATCGCCTACTTCAAATATTCTATGGAAAATTCCTTCTACATGTGAATCGTTTTCAATCTTAATAACGAAATAATTGAAAACGCATGGTTGCTCAACATTTTAGTCAATGTTATGAGTTTATGACATTACTTTTCTATGACTTTACGTCTTATTATCATCGAAGTCATTGTAGCAGGGAGAGGATTAGGGACAAGGAAAGGGAAGAAATTAGACCATGACCTTTCGAACAAAGCATACTGGCTTTCCCCTGAAATAATTCCGGAAAACGTTCAAAACAGATGGGCGGACGGGGATTTGAACCAGCCTCCATCCGAATTTAGCATAATATCCGTTGGAAATTGAAGAACTCTGTCCCAGAACTGCCATGATTTCTCATATGTGTTTCGCGAATTTGAAAATACCAACCATGCAGCTCAAGTGGCGGACAATACAAGGCCACACCAATTAATTTATTTCCAACTCTGGATTTATTCGAGTTAAATTTTTCTGAGAAATCATGTTCTTCTTGTGTTTTGGTTACAGAATTTCACTAGAATTACTACGAGCGCACAAATTAATAATCCTTTATATCAAAGACGAAACTCACAGTACTGAGGCAGGAAAGGATGGATAGCAGTAATTTACAACAGAATAAAAAACAGAGCCAGCAGCCTGCGTGGTAGGTGAGCGATTCCATTTGGATGCATGTTCGATTCCTCCTGCGGAGATCTAGATTTCAGTTTTACATGGTTTCCCTATTTACGCCAAGCGAGTTTTACAAGAAGTCTTAGACCGATTTCTTTCTTGTTTATTATCCTCAATCCTCTGCAAACACTAACAAGCAGGTCACTGAAGAGGAAAGTCTCTTAAAAAAAAATATCGAGCAGCTTACTGACTTATGTAACCTCTAGAAACAAGTAGGAAGGTGGTTAAATTTAAAGTACCATGCACATCACGAAACATAATTTCCTGTATAAGTTAACAAACAGCAACCTTGATTTACTAGACATTGTTTTAATTTTTAAGCGAATTATTCATACAGTTACATATCCTTCTTTGTCTATACAGGATTAAGACGGGCATGTACCGCGAGGACTTCAATGACGCAAACACAACAAGAACGGCGAAAGATTCGGCGGCGTTCATTGTTCAAGTTTATGGCAGCAGGCAACTTACTACTGAGTTCAGGGTATAATATTTGCATGCTGCTACAACTGATATGTGAATTTGATACGTACTTGATGAAATAAAATATTGTATTGTATTATTATGTTTTACTTTTTAATAATAAATAATCATATTCCAGTATCATATACACAATTAATTGATATTGTTTATATTGTACTTACTTTTCATTAATAACAATAATGTACCAGACGTGTGTCCAAAGTGACTTCCGACCATGGTAGAAACTTTTAACCATAAAACCATGGTCAGGCTTTGCTTGAAAATTAAAGATAGTAAAGGAACCAAATAATCTATATCAAGTTTATTAACTGAGTGAGGTTCTTAGCTAGACTTGTTCGAGTCATTAAAAATCAATACAGCCCGTTACTGATCTGTGAAAGGATTGTTGGAAGACAGAAGTCTATTGAAAAGTGTGCTAGTTATGTTCGCGGTATAAATAGCTGATGAGACCGGGAGAGATGTAGCTCGAAAATTTAGGTATTATCTGTGGGAGAAGAATTAACCGTGATATTCTTTATAGGCATAAGAGTATATGAATACTTTCATAAATAAAATTTGCCTAGTTCAAAAGCAGCTGTGAAGAAAAATGACCTCTGTGTATAAGCTTCATTCCAATTAACTAATAATGGCAATGGCAATGGTTTTTCACAGGCCTTAGATATAACACTGGCCCTGTACCACCCAGCTGGCAGGAAGGTTTCTTCCTCGAGACAAGCATTGACGAGGTATTTCGAATATGTTGGAAATCACATCTACAGAATTCCTATGCTAGGTCATCCACTCAGCTATTTGATCTGGCTCAATGCAGAAACTGAATATGCTGCTAACCCACCGAATGTAGTCGTCGGGTCATGTTATCTCTTGCATATTCTTTAGCAATTAAAGGAATCGATATAGCTACCATGTAGCCTATATACTTTCACATTTCGACTTTATGGCTAGCTACTTGAGAGATTATTCAACCGAGAAAAACGAAAAGTACACAAAAAAACAAATAAAATGGGATTTTTCAGTAAAAGTCTATTTAATTAAACCACACGTTAAATAGTGCCATCAAAAATGTTTTGTTGATGTATCTGAAATATCTTATCTACAGATTGCGAATGATTATGTTTTACTGCTTATAACGGTTATACACCAAGCAGACGAGATTTATAGATATTTGTAAATGTAATTTTAAGGGTTTTTATGGTTTTTTGTAAATATTTTTAAGTTTGAGTTCTATAGGCAACAAAGTGGAATGATTCATAGATGATATGTGACAAAGACATGATATAAGCGGAAGCAAGAGATGAGGACAGACAGATGCCATGGCAGCGCTTCCAATCGATGATATGTGTATGGATTGTTAGCAAAAATGTAGTAAGAAATGTGAGCCATGATTTCGAGGCATTTACAGTCGGTGCTGTGTCATCGGAATGGCAGCTTCGATATGACCCCTTCACCTGATGAAGGCAGCGGATGTTGCTGCCGAAACGTTGTGGACAGAAGTAATTATCCGCCAGAAAACCCGTGAAGAATTCGTGTAATAAGAAATGTTTAAGTGAATTTAATTTGTGCAAATAAAGGTTGAGTTTTGTGAGAAAAGGGGAAGAGGTTATTTATTTTACGAAAAGGTAATGTGGACAATTAGAATAAGTAGCATTACACGGTCATTGATAATTAATGTTTGAATAGTGTTGATTAGATTGAAACATAAGTAATGGTCAGACTGAGTATTAAGAGAAAAATTATTCAGGTAGTTATATTGTTAATTAAAAGCTAACTAAACACAGTTTGAACTGACATTAGTAGCGACAGGTAGACGTTACATGGTGTTAACATATTTTTTTTTTTTAAAAAAGTATAAATTTGGCAGTCCTTCTCAAAACCACCAAGTTGCCTAGCTTGAGATTTTTTTCCGTTAGTGCTTGAATTAATCGGTAGAGTTGCAGATAACGGTCTAAAACTAATTTGAAAGAATATCCTAAACTATGTCCTGCATCTTTAGAATCTGACAACATATTTTGTACAGTCTGACACAGAGACCATTATGTCCAATGAATTAGTCTGTCCAATTGATAATTAATTTGCAGGTGAAGGAAAGACTTATTCTCACCCAAATACAAAAAATATTAACCAACAAAGTTGAACCTGGAAACGGAAAATAATTTTCACATTACAAACTAACCTGTTTATGTCAATACATAAAGTGGTCCGGAAACTTACACCGTTTATCGAAATACCAAAATACACACTGATTTCGATGTCAATTATCATATTCTGTGTTTCTTGGGGCTCTAGTACGAATGCTTTCCGTTTCTTTATTCCTGAAGCAGATAACTTGTTTAGTTAACTAGCTAATTCAATTTTAAAATCCGTTGCATTTTTTTTTAAACTTAAAAATTAATTTTTAATTTAAAGACATTTGCATATACTCTCCTCATTTCAGCTAAAGCTGTGTTTCTGTCTAAGTTATTTTTTCTACTAATATTTTGCTCCAGTATAACCTGAGTGAAGATATTACAGAACAAGACACCAAAAATAACTTCCCTTGAAAACAAACCAAGTGCTGGATTAACCACTAACGGCTTAAAAAATAAGAGTAATAAAGTTGAAATTAAACATTTTTATGGAGGAATTATCAAAACTGTGATCAATAATGTAATTGATTTGAATTGTTTGCGTTTAGCCTTGTTAGATAAGATATCAAGATAACAAACAATTATACTTATATCACTTATTGCATATCCATTAGGAATCAGACTGTGTAAGAATTTCGTGAAAACTTCTAGAGACTGAAATATGTCATTTCGACTGGGAAGTCAATTTGTGTTTAAATATGGTGCTAACAGTGCATTGAGAAGTCTTTAATTTGGATTGTTCCAACCAAAATAAACTGGCTCATTTGTGTACATGAAAGGTTACCGTTCTTTATTCAAAAAGAAATTTGATATTTATGTATCTAGTTAATAATATCTGATTCTGTGTTGTTAAATTCACTTTGGATGGCATTATTGAATCTGTCTTTTCTTTTGTTTTGCTTTCATCACTTCATTTCAACATATCACTTACAACACACGTCCTCAATTATGTGCTTTATATATTCTAATCTCTGTCTACCTCTACAATTCTTTCCTTCGACTATTCCCTAATTTTCATCTTCTGTAACACCATATTTCAAATATTTCAATTTTCCTTCTTTCTGGTATTTCTAAAGTACATGCTTCTGTACCATGGGTCCTAGACCTGTATCTGAAACTACAATATTTCTATTTTTCACGAAGGCTCTTTTTGCTACAGTTATTCTGCTTTTACCTACTTCGGCCATCAGTTATAATTTTACTTCCAAGTTAGCAGAATACATTTACTTCTTTTATCGCATCTGATCCTGTTTTCATATTTCTTGCTATCGTTTCTGCTACTTTTTAATTTCTTTTGTCTTGCTTCGATTTATATTTAGTACAAAATCTTCCTTAAGTGTTATGTTCATGACATTCAGTAATTTCTCAATATCCTTAGCTTGTTCATCAGCAAAACACAGCATACCGATTTTTTTCTTCTTGAGCTCTTATGCTACCCTCAATTTTTTTCCCCCATTTCCTTTATTGCTTCCTCTATACACAGTACAAGTTAAATATTAATGGGCATAGAGTACAATCTTGTGTCACACCCTTTTTATCTAATGCATGTCTCTCATGATTTCTGCTTTTATTACAGCCGATTGATTCTTGTATAGATTATAAGGTATTCTTCTATCTCGGTATTTTAGTTGTGACTTCTTTAAAATTTTGAACATCTTGTCCGACCCAAAATTATCAAAATCTTTTTCTTAATCATGTATGTATCTTTGTTTTTCTTTATCCACCCTTTAAGTATTAATCTTAAGGTCAGGAGCGTTTCTCTTGTACCATTCTTGTTCCTAAAACCAAACTGACCTTCACTTTCTGTCTCTTCTACTTCCCTTTCCATTCTTCAGATAGCGAGAAATGTATGTGAAAATTCTACTGTATGCAGATTTTTTTTTTTTTTGGTAATGTACTGAAAATAGTGGCTGATAACATTGTAAGAAACTATATTATTCTTGAGAAAGTGGAACACTGAATCCCGTGAGAAAGTTAACTCAAAGAGTCTGTAGGATAAGCGGTCAACGTTCACTCCTAGAACTTTGCAGGACGCGGGTTCCGTTCCCAGTCTGACCATCCAGGTTTAAGTTTTGCGTAGATTCCCGAAATTACTCCAGACGAATGTCAAGATGGTTCCTTCAAAACAAATGAATTACTTCCAGGTTCTTGATCCTCCCTACCCTTTCCCATTCTAGTGACGTCGACGAGTTGAAAAACGGTAATAATAAAAATATTAAAACATTCAAACTACGATTAA
The DNA here is from genome assembly GCA_031002005.1 of Vandiemenella viatica. Classification (NCBI taxonomy): domain Eukaryota; kingdom Metazoa; phylum Arthropoda; class Insecta; order Orthoptera; family Morabidae; genus Vandiemenella; species Vandiemenella viatica. The sequence continues at coordinate 140,305,027 of JARYHS010012519.1, read as the reverse complement.
AACCCCATAATTTTCGTGCAAGCGTCTATTTCTGGAGCGCTGCTGTTATGGTTTACACTTCTACAGTAATGGAAAGTTTCTCAAGGCTCAGGAATGATAGAAGATATCAAATGGAGCAGATGGAGGTTTAACCTTACAGTGATGATTTCAGCACAAAACAAAACTCTATGCTTAATATAGCTTTGTTATTTTAGCGACTACCCATAAACGTTCATACCATACAGTTTGAAACAACAGAAGACCCTTTCTTGCTCCGTATGAAAATTGTTCCTCACTTTTTAAAACTAATTCTAGTTTTTTTTCCTGGTTTGCTGCAATCCTCCATCCCTTCCCATCTTGAGCTAACCTCTTCATCTCAACATATCACTTACAAGCTAAGTCCTCAATTATCTGCTTCATATATTCTAATATCTGTCTTCCTCTGCAGTTCTTACCTTCGACTGCTCCCTCCACTAACAAATTAAACAACCCTGAATGTCTCAATATATGACCTACCAGCCTGTATCTTCCACAAACTTTTTTCCTCACCTATCATTTCCAAAACACGTTCATTTCGTACTTTGTCTGTCCACTTAATTTTCAGTGTTTTTCAGTAGTACCACATTTCAAATGCTTCAATTTTCTTTCTTTCTGGTATTCTTAAATTCCATGCTTCGCTACCATAAAGTGCTGTGCTCCGCACACAGAGTTCTAAAAAGTTCTTTTTAAGTCCTAGATCAATATTTAATGATATTTTTTATTAAAATCAGTTGGAATTTCTCCTGTTTCATAACTTTTTGATAAAAGTTTGAATAATATTTTCCTAGGGATTTAAGAAGTTCTTCAGGGATCTCATAAATTCCAGTTGCCTTCTTTACTTTCAAGTCATTCAGAGCTCTATCAAATTCTGTCCTCAAAACAGGATCTCCTAAGTCATCAATGTAGACATCGCCTTCCTTTTCTATTACACTATTGTTCAAGTCGTGCCCATCATACCGTTTCTTGGTGTATTTCTTCCATCTGTTAGCTCTATCGTCTGAGCTTAAAAGAGATTTCCCATCGGCAGCTTTAGTGTTTTCTTCATTTCTCCAAAATTTTGTTTGATCTTCCTGTATGCAACATCTACTTTGCCTATGACCATTTTCTTTTCTACTTCTTCACACTTTTCTTGTATTTCCTGTTTATTTGATTTCTAAATTGTCTGTATTGCTCTCTTCCTGCTTCATCCTGAGAATTTTTGTTCCTTCTCCTCTGATCCATCATCTCCAGAATTTATTCTGTGATCCAAGGTTTTGTTTCCTAGTGCCTAAAGTATCTTTACCAGCTTTCATTGTATCTCTCTTCAATGCATTCCATTCGTCCTCGGTTGAGCTCCTTTTAGAATTACTTCTGAGACCTAAGTCTACCATTTCTGCAAATACTTCTTTCGTGTTAGATTGTTTCAGTTTATTCACTTCCAGTCTATTCTGCTTATACTGCTTCCTTACTTGCTTGAATTTCAGCCTGCACTTCATTCCTATCAAATTATGGTCAGAGTCTATGTCTGCTCCTGGGTACGCTTTACAGTCTAGAACTTGATTCATTAATCTCTGTTTGACCATGACATAATCTAGCAAATATCTGCCTGTATCCCGTGGATGTTTCCAGGTGTATATCCTTCATGTATGGTTCTTAAACACTGTGTCTACTACGACTACCTTATGTCTTTCACAAAATTCTAGCAACCTGCATCCTGGCTCATTTCTTTCTCCTAGACCAAAACTTCCAACAGTATTCCCCTCTATTTCTTCTCCCACTATCGCATTCCAGTCCTCCCCCTTCACCTATTGGATTAATTCTTCCATTTCAGTATATATTTTCTCTATTTCTTCGTCATCTCCTGTGACGTTGGCATATACATTTGTACTATAGTGTTTGGGTGGGCTTAGTTTCTAATCTCATCAAAATAATCCTGTCACTAAACTGTTCACAATAACACACCTGTTTCCCTACTCTCTTATCAATTTCAAAACATACCTGAGTAACTTCACTGACAGCTTTTGTGTTAATTATTCTTTCTTCCCCAGATCATAAATCAGGTACATCCTTTCACTTAATTTCACTTCTCCCGACGACATCTAACATGAGTCGGTCCATCTCCCTTTTTAAGTTTTATGCCTTATTCCAACTTCTAACATTCCACGCTCCGACTCGTAGAATGTTTCTATCCATTCTGATGAATAATCCCTGAGTAGTCCCCACACAAAGATCCGATTGGGGGACTATTTTACGTGCGGAATATTTCACCAAGGAACAAGCCATCATGATAATTGTAATTTGAGAGGATACTCTTTAAGTCTTTTATGAAGTGGTTTCCTGTTGCCTTCTACATCCCCATGCCGTTGATCATTTCTGATTGATCCACCTTTCCACTGATCCACGTTTCCAACCCCAAGGGCAAGTGGGTGCCCTGGACCGCTCCCCACTCTTCCGCCCTACTTTAGGAGGCCGTTGGCAAGTAGTGGGTGACTCCTTATACCGGGAATCTTTCAGTCGCCAGAGCCTCGTCCCTGCAAACAGGGTGCATCACGTGAAGGAGAAGTTGACATTTGGTTGGAAGAGGCTATATGGTCTCACCCAAACCCTTACATCCCAAAAAACAGTACAAATAGCTAAAATATTCCGATTTTGAACGTAAGTTCAAATTCCAGATTGAAAGATAATATGTTATCTGCCACTGTTCAATTAGATAACAATCAATACATTTTATGTGAATTGTTTTGTTTGTTTGTGATATGTCACCTCAATTACATAAAAGGAGAAACAAAAAAGTCACTATTCATTTACTGACCAATGGAAAAATTACTCAGATCCTGGAAACCATTTATTTCTTAGCTTCTAGCGAATTTTTAATAAGAAGGTGTTAAATTTAAGAATTGCTTAATTATACTAAAATTAAACTTCTTTTATCTTCCAAGTAGGATACCACTATACGGTAAAACAGTCAGCAGTGAGTAGTTCTCTTTCAGGTCCTTCGAAAAACATTAGTTGGAGTATGAAAGTGAAGCGTCGCATGTTTCGTTAAGAAGTTTTATTCTAGTTCACAAAATCAGTGCAGTTTTTTTTTAAAGTAAAATGTCGAAACTTTATAACAGTCACTAATAATTCATCAACAAACAATCTGAAACCTTCATTAACATTGTCTCCAAGGTCATTTCAAATATCAGGTGCAAAGGTGATTTTATAACGCTTCTCTGCGGGGTGGCCCGATTCAACTTCTAGAGAAGCAGTAGTTTATCCTCCTGCGACCACATATTGGAAGCTATTAGTTAAGAAATCACCTACTCACTCCCAATTCTGCAACGATATTCCCTATGCTCGCATCCTTCTTAGTTGTCGGTTGGGTGGAACAGTGTCGATAACTTTCCGAAAACGAGAAAACTGAAATCCATCAGTAACTTTTATCGCGTCTTGGGAAAATAATGCAAGCTGTGTACTACACTATCAATTCTTCCGAAATTCATGTTGGTTCAGTCCAATTATTTTGCTTCTATATGAGAATTTCATAATGATGTCATTTACAATGGCAGTATTTTTTGTAGGCCTACCCTTCTTAAAACCAGAAATGTGAATAAGCTGAATCTTTAATTATCTAAGAATCGCCAGATACTAAAAACCGTCTGAAACTTTTCGTTTTTAGCCGTATGCTTCCGATTCTTTATGAAAATTAATTTCCAATACCGTCATTGTTGTTGATTAAGAAGCTGTTGAACAGTTGCAAACGTTATTCGCTCGTTAGAAGCAGTAGTAATAACTTTATTTGCCGCAGTTTAGTGCCACACAGCTCCAATAAATGACTGACATAGTGATTATGTAAATTTATGATTAAATTGAAGAACATTTTAAAATTATCGGTGACACAGGATATGAGTACCGATAAAATATTTACAAAGATTATGTTTTTAAGTAGTTTTGAAGTGCGGATTATCTTGCAAAACACTTAAAATTTCCGTAAAAATCCCGAAGTGTCTTGCCCGTTAACGTCATAATCAAGATAGCCCTGATAAAGAAAGTAAATGATTCATTTAAAGACATCGTAGTGTTTGCTTAGTCTAAAGTGACGAAACAGAATTTTTTATACCAGTTATTGACGTATTTGAATAATATTATATTTAGGAGATGTGCGCCTTTGCATGAGCTACATGTGAGATGAAACGGTCTTCTATATTTCTACGTGGAATCGTCTGTTAACAGATATACTAAATACGAGAATGAGTCGATTAAATACCTTAAATTTGTAATAATAAATCGAAATTTAGCGCCGTTTTCCTGTAAGTTACAAGCGTGTTACAAAAACCAATACAGATTCTGCATAGTGCTTTCGCTGCTAATGGATGCCCTCAACTTCAGCAGACTTGTGATGGCTTGTAGTCTCGATAACAAGTATTATCTCCAACTAATGTAGGAACTAACTGAACTACAAAGTCCTCAAATAATCTTTATATATAAAGATGAATGTATGTTTGTTTGTTGGTTTCTTTGTTAGTTTGTTTGTTCTTTATACAAACCCACAGTTTTCATCCGACCTCGATGAAACTTTGCACACTTATCCTTTGAAACAAGGAGATAAATACTGTCTACATTTGGTTGAAAAATTATCTGTATAAATAACACATGTTGTCTCATAACTTCGAAATACGGCGATAGACAGACACGTTGGATTTGGTCGTCTCCGTACCGTGTTTCCATATAGTGGACTGGCAGCTTAGTGGTTAAAGCGCTTGCTTACGAACGTCGTGGTCTCCGATTCAAAAATTGTTTTTCATCGTAAGAGTCAGGCCTGGGCCGTAGGTATTTCGGATTGAATGTTAAACTGTAGATATTAGAAAGTTAGGGGTGCAATGCGAGGCAAATCGTAGATGGTCTTCCAATGTTGTAGGTGTATACTTTTTTCGTTATAATGATCCCTCAGGTGGTGTTCGCAGTCAATGTGTGAGTGTGAACCACAGTAATTCTTCATACAAATCCACAGTTTTTATCCGATCTCGATGAAACTTTGCACACTTATCATTTGACACAAGGAGAAAAATACATTTGGTTGAAAAATTATCTGTATAAATAACACATGTTGTCTCTTAACTTCGAAATACGGCGATAGACAGACACGTTGGATATGGTCGTCTCCGTACCGAGTTTCCGTATAGTGGACTGGCAGCTTAGTGGTTAAAGCGCTTGCTTACGAACGTCGTGGTCTCCGGTTTAAATCTCCATGGAGGCTAAGATTTTTAAAAAACATTTTCATCGTAAGAGTCAGGCCTTGGCCGTAGGTTATTCGGATTGAATGTTAAACTGTAGATATTAGAAAGTTAGGGGTACAAAGAGAGGCAAGTCGTAGGTAGTCTTGCAATGTTGTAGGTGTACACTTTTTTACGTTATAATGATCCTTCAGGTGTTGTTCGCAGTCAGTGTGTGAACCACAGTAATATTATTATAAATACGGAAGTAAGTCTCTGTCTTTTTGTTACGTTTTGACGACTAAATGGATATATCGTTGTGATGCAATTTTATAAGGAAATCTGTATGAAGGGCACAAGATATTTTTTTCCAGTATGATAAACAGTTGTAGTCACGAAATTTTGAGACCTTATCGAATGGTGACAGAAATATGTTGGAAATTGATTCTCTTCAAGAGACAGGTCCGACGGTACAATGATATAGTGATAGCTTTCCTGTCATATTATTCCTACTCGATATTGTTTGGGACCAATCCTTTGTTAGCAACTTTCTATATTTAATTCTGGCAAAAAAATTCTTAATCCACGCGTACGAAGTCGCGGGTACGGGCTAGTTATTAATATTTTTAAAAGAAAATGTTTAGTTTTAACTTTGAAATTATTCGATTACTAATGCCTACGTTCTTTACCTTAATGAAGCACAAGATTAAAAATAAAAACATTATTTACTAATCTCGTAACTCTGTGATAAGGGACTGTGATCAATCGGTCGCCAGCTTCCATCCAGACATTGCCGACGTAGACTACTGTACGTATCAGACCTCTACCTGCTCCGTTGATTACTGTTCGTATTAAAAGTATGCCAATATGGTTTACGTGTTCGGATATCGCGTAAGCTGTAAGTCACTTTTACCGCCTAGGATTACTGTTTTAGGTTAAACTGGAGTAGAGGTGGAATATTCGGCAAAATAAAATTGTGATGAAATTACCTATAGAGGAATTTTTATTACTGTACTGACAAAGTATTCTTCAAATTTTAATAACATTACATAATTACAGTATTGATTTATTTACTTCCGATAATAATCAGTTTTGTATCAGAATAGAGTATTATGCCGCAAAATACTCTCTTTTCCGATTAGTACTGGACAATAATCCCTTTTGTAAAACAGTATTACAATTATACGCATCTTAAGATGATGGAAAAGACAGAAAAAATAATAAGAAACTTGTATACGGAATGGTAAAAGGGAAGAGGAAGGATCTGAATGAAAATCTCAATATGCTGGGTGAGAACCGAAAGTAAATAACAGTGCGGAAAAACAAAAATGACATGGATGTAGTATTTTGAAACTTTGCTGAACCATGCAATGTCTCCTTCTTTTGTGATTTTTGTGCAAGGTTTAATCAAACATTACTCGGCGGTGTCTGTGATCAAGGTTTGGCGCCAGATTCTAGCAGTGTTTCCTACCTTAAAAGAAATCGCCTACCGAATAAAAAAAAAGTATGATTACAGAGTTCACACTAGCAGCTCTAATTAATTCAGTAACATAGGGTTGGAGGATAATTTAAAACATGATTCACAGTAAAATATTCAAGTTGCTTTTAATCACAATCTTGATCAGTCCCGTTAACATTACTGCACAGTGTTTTATGGCTTTAGATTTGAGTAAGAGAGTTTTCTCATGGAGTTTACTGGGCTGAGCGGTATTGCAAGTGTCTCTTTCCTGGCTTCGAGTCCAGTTACCCAGGACGCCGTGCTAGATGCGACCGGCAGCAGTGCTGCTAGGTAGAGTCCGTCTCGCCCGACGCCGTCGATCGTAATCCCAGCTGGCGTCACTTCCCTAGCCAGGCCTTTCTCTCAGCGACACCAGGACTCCGTCTTCCGCTACAGCCAATGAGAGCTGAAGGCACTAAGGCACTCGCCTATCAGTGGCCTCCCTAGGAACAAACAAAGTAAAAACTACCGGACATAAGATCACATTTTGTTAGATGGTCACGTGCTGCCACTCCGTTGCGGGGGCCCATATAATATTTTCTTGGCGTCTCATAGTTTCTTCCTGCCCTGCACCGACGCTGGGGAGTGAATCACCAGGCAGTAAATTGTCTCGCCCATCCCACAGTTTCACAACCCGACGCTTCTCGCCCCGCCTGCGCATTGTTACAAGACGATATTATGAAAATATTTGCGTGGTGTAAAGACTGGCAGTTGGACTTAAACGCTAAAAAGTGCCAAGTCATGCGTGTAAGTAAAAACGTGATACCATTTAGCTCTGAATATACAATTAATGGTACTGTCGTTAGAACGGTAGATTGCGCTAAATACCTAGGGGTAACAATTCTTAATAATTTGTCGTGGAATCAGCATATCGAGAATGTAATTGCGAAAGCAAATCGTATGTTCCTATTTCTAGGTCGTAATATAAAGCAGTGCACTCCGGAAGTTAAATCTATTGCATACAAGTCACTAGTACGTCCTCACTTAGAATATTGTTGTTCTGTATGTGCTCCCGTCAAAAGGGGTTAATGGAGGCATTAGAGAAGGTCGAAAAAAATGCCGCCCGATTCGTGACAGGTACATATAGCTGGAGGGAAAGCGTAAGTGCGATGTTGAAGGAGTTAGATTGGGAAGACCTGGAACACCGAAGGCCTTGCTCTCGACAGAAAATAGTTGAAAAATTCTTGACTGACGTATTTCGGAATGACAGCAAACAAATATTGCTACCAGCAACATTCATATCTCGGAATGACCGCGAAATAAGATAAGAGAAATCAGCGCCAGAACCGATTCATTTCTGCATTTTTTTTTTTTTTTTTTTTTTCCACGCGCGATTAGGGAATGGGATAGAAAGGATTTACCGGGCGAGTAAACTTAAAATCCGACAGGAGTGGCTTTCGATAAAGCACTCCGGTCATCCTGACCTGGGTTTTCGATGGTTTTCCGGATCACCCCAGGTGAATGCTGGGGGTGGTTCCTCACAATAGCACATTGGCGCCTCCTGCCATATCCCGTATATCCCTTCCAAACCATTACACTTTCGGAGAGGTGCATTGCACCCTCCGCCACACACTTTTACTGAATGGCGTAGTAATAATAATAATAATAATAATAATACGCAGCGCTTAGTGTTCGTAGACAGTAGGCTCAGAAAACACAAACCACATGGCCGATCTTTCTTTCCCCGAATATGTCGCTCAGAACCCAAATTGGACTCAGAATGAGATAGTACTACTGGAGAAGCAGGAGTATAACTACCGTGCAGGGCAGGTAGAATAAGATCTAGCTTGCGAAGAAGTGGAAGAAGCTCTGGATAAGATAAAGGATGAAAAGGCGCAAGGCATCGACGGAGTGAGTGTGGAAATGGTAAGAGCAGCAGGTGTGGTAGGAAAGTAGTAGTTACATAGTGTGGTGAGAAAGATATGGATAGAGAGGACAACCCTGGAAGACTGGAAGAAAGTAATGCTACCTAAAATAAAAGGAAAATTGAAGGAGTTAAAGAACTATAGAGGAATCACACTGATGTGTCTCTGTGCCAAAATGTATGCGAAGATCCTAAAGAAAAGAATAAACAACTGTAATAAGACAATAAAGGCTGAACGTGATTTGCATAAAAAAGGGGAGATTTATTAATATTAATAATAAATCTGAAAAAATGAAAATACATTAAAATATAATAAAGGGGAGCTAAAAGGAACCAGAACCATGAATATTAGACACAAAATAATATCCCATTTATTGATTCTTATGGCTTTTACAAGGCCGGGTAATAATTACTTTACGTTAAACATACTTCGACCAACAAAACAAGCAATACCCGACGTTTACAATCCGCCGATGAAAGCAAACAAAAATTGAATGAAATATTTCAACAAATAAAAACAGCAAAGTTAACATTGAACAACGTGGCAACACAGGCCATCAAATTGAAGCTAACATTTTACTGTAACAAAGGATTATCCCAGGGGCGCCGTATAAAGTTAAAGAAAAGCATCAAAATGAATTTACAAATAGCAAGATGCTTGAAATTTACAGTGAAACATAAAATCAGCTAGCTCAGTGATTTAGTGGCGGGAGCAGAATCTTATCCCAGTGCCGCTTAAGGGTTCACAAGTCCGTTAAAACCCAATGAATAGTGACCGTCTGTATCCGGTACATTACCATAAAAGCATCGCCGTGAAGTAACGTGACATGCTCAATGTCACTGCAGCTGTGGAAGCTAAATAAGCGGGTACGACCGCGTTATTAGAACGACTTCCAGATAATGGCAGGCTTGCCATATAACCTCTCGCTTCCCAAAGCAAGAGTGTGATCACAACCAGACAATGATCACCAGACGAGAGCATGTCGGCTGACACGTCTGTTCAGTCACTCGTCCCGGCAGCAAGTGTTGCTTAAGATGGCTTCTTCCTTCTTCCTCCGAAAGTCGCCACTCCACATGTAACAAACTCCCTAGAATTAGTACTGTGGACCCCAATAAATGTTCATGATTGGCTATCTACACATGTCCGTCGTCACGTGTATTATATCGGGCCTCGCATTCGCTGTCTCCTCCGCGCGTTTTCTGCCTGGCCTTCAGTGCAGTAGCGGAGTGGGGTGAGGTCAGCGCCCGCCTAACGGAAAATAGCCGTTGTGAAGCTGTGGCGCCGCCAGGTCGGAGAGGTCACCCATTGTCCCACTCTCGAGCGTCCGAAAATGGCAGTTTTCAGCCTCCAATATTCACCACCTTACTGAGCCACGAGTTTTACAGAAAATAAATTTACAACAATTCTACCTCTGGCTGCCCTGGTTTAACATATGTTTAATCTATCCAGACAACCCCCATTATTTACGCTATTTACACGTCACAAGATTGAATATAATTAATAAAATTGAATATAATTAGTAAAATTATGAATATATTTAATAACAATTTAACTATATTCATTGTGGGTGACGCTGTCACACCACACAACATAGTTGAAAAAGCTGAGACAAGCATAGTATTGCTTCAGGCAATGGTGATCCACGATAGGTCTGATATTTGCGATGAGGAAAGCCACCAGTAAAAGAATCTGTGGTTTGTGTTCCTTAACAACGAGTAAGTGTATGGTTGTGTACATAGGAGTGTGTTGTTGTACGCCATGGAAAACAGAGGAGTCCCCAAATAAATCGTTAATAGAATTCAGAAATGTACCAGGGAATTTCGAGCTATGTGGAATTTAGGAGGAGAAAGAATGTATTTGCTGAAGCAAAGAAATTAGGGATGTGTTCTCTTGCCATACGTTTGATCATAATGGAGAAGATGACCGTGATGACGGATAGGAAATCATGTAGGTGACAACTTTCGTTGATGTCCTGGTGATCTGTGGGAGTGGTGAAGAGAAAGTTCAGTGGCAGTCAGATATATAGGCAGACAGCTGGATGAGCAGATCAGTAGTGGCTGGAACAGATTCTACCTGCTGTCTAGCCCAAAAAGTTAGCTAATCCTATAGACTGATTTTCCACCTGTGGTTTCCATTATACATACAAAAAAAAAAAAAAAAAAAAAAAAAAAAAAAAAAAATCGTGTGAATGCATTACTTATTTGTTCTTATTAAGCAGTGATACGTACATAATTCAAATTTATGTTTCTAGAATTAATCTGAAATTTTTTATCATTGTTTCTGCGTTTAACCAGACGTTTCTTTTCGAAATGAGAACATTCATGAACTAAATACATTTCCATATTTTTATTTCTCTCTACAAAATTGACCTCGATTACAATCATTAAATCGAAATGAGAAAGATTATATAAAGAGCGGAGAAACCGAGTCAACTGTAATCAACACACTTGGTACTTCTAGAAGTTCAAAGTGTCAAGATAAACTACATGGATGAAATGTGAAGTATACACTAGATTATGCTCCTGCGTGGATTATATAACGGCCTTTACCGTGAACTTGCAGCATACCGTCCGCAACGTCCGCCATGTCTGCGTTTGTTGTCGCTGTGTTGTTGGCCTTGCTGGCTGTCTGCAGGTGCCAGACGGCTGACAACCAGTTTCCTGACGGTTTCATGCTGGGTACCGCAACAGCCGCATACCAAGTAGAGGGTGCCTGGGATGAGGATGGTGAGTGGATCTACCACTACTCCATGCAGTTTCTCGGATACTACTCCTTTGCTGAAAGAGTGGCAGTACTTTTATTCAGCCATTCGCTGCTCGGATACTCGCTAGAAACTCATGTTGACTAATGTGTTAACAATACTTCGAATAGGCAATGAGGAATAAGAAATTGTCTATTGTTTAATTAAACGACCAGCGATAGCTTGTGATGGTTAAATTTGTTTCCCTTATGGATATATGCCTGGTCGGTGTGAAGGTCATTAGAAGAGGGATAGGATGGGCGACAACCCCTGTTGTCAGTGTAAGTACATTTCAATAAAATATAAATCTTTGATGTATGCCAATGATATCCAACATGTTCGATATCGATAACCAATGTTCGATTTCGACTTGCAGGGGTTCATGTTAGTCACGGCCGGCGCTAGGAATTTCGGGCCCGGGGTAAAAATGTGTGACCTTTTATTTTAGCTCTACAAAATGACCAGGCGACAATGGGCGTAACCTTGGCTTCATGGCCTGAGGGCCCCTATATTCGGTGATCGGGTTCCCCATCAGCCCGCGGGGCCCGGGTACTTTTGACCCGCTTACCCCCCCCCCCCCCTAACGCCGGCCCTAATGTTAGCGACAAAGAAATTGGCGTTGAATGAGATCTAAATGGTGGTACATCCATAGTCATCGACGATTCAGACATTTAGTAAAGTAATTTCAGATTTTTAGTACGATCAAATCACTTTGTCCAATGTTTTGTTATTCGCTTGTCGTAATTCTGTAATCAATCTGACAGCTGAGTCTTATAGTCAGTGAATTAAACGAGTTAGTAAATCGTGGCATAATATATATATACCAGAAACTTAATTTCGCAGATCAATCGACATCTATTTGACCCAACAAGTTACCCTGTAGCTAATAATAGTAACGAGGAACACGTAGATAGATTTGCAATTATTATTTGCACCACTATAATAATAACCAGCGTAATTTACCAGCCAGTAATCGACATTAAAACACAATTTCGGGAGATTTATTCGATCTTTTTATTATGAGTATGAAATTCTCAAATCCCCCAATTTTTGTTATTAATATTACTATTTCGTTATTACTATTTGGTTAATTATAAATGTCATGTTAATTGTATTAATGTCTGTAACCGGTTTTCGTGTTATTACCGGGTTTCCACAGACTGTAGTTTTGTTTAGTAAACTGGGTAGCCTTGTATATATATCTTTAAGTTAGTATTGCAGATTTTTTTTGCTCGCAACAATTGAGGGAATTATTCAGTGCCTGCTGTGCAACTGCACTGTAAGCACGAAATGACAGCGAAGCAGTGTGTTCAGCGCTCGTTCTGTTGAGTCTAATGGCACGGGTTTCTAGCTTCACTACCTGTTACCCGCGACATCGTACGCGCGGACTTAGAATTCCGTTGCAAAAATTGGATATAGAAAGCTGTTAGTAACGTAAAATTTGTCCCAAACAACACCGAGTCGCCATAATATGACAGGAAAGCCATCACTATATCATTCTACCGTCGAATCTGTCTCACGAAGAAAATCAATTTCCAACATATTTATAAACAGAAACACTAACAAAGGTGCGGGGATATGGGGGGGGGGGGGGGTTAATGAATGCAGCTTTATATCTGCTTGGTCTTTTCTTCTTTCTTCAGCATGAGAATCGGATTCTTGGGTTCTAATAACTTTAACTGCTCGTGCTCTTCTAGATCCTTACCTAGAACCTTAGGGCAGGTTTACGCCCGCAAGGCGTGTAAAAAAAAAAGACACAATAAACTGGTGACAGAAACTTTTAGGGAGCCGCAAAGTAATTTACAGTGCAGAGCAAATCGACATCTATACTAAATAATAATATACGAAATTTTTTAACACATCATACACTAACAGACTGCGCGAGAAGCACAGCTTGAGCAACCAACGTAACATTACAGACTAACACACGCATCCGTCTGTCTGTCACCATTCGATAAGTTCTCAAAACTTCGTGACAAAATCTGTTATTCATACCGAAAAAATGTCCTATCTTCTTCCTACAAGTACAAAGTGTTTCCTTGTCAAATTCCATCAATATCGGTATAGCCATTTAGTCGACAAAACGTGACAAGAAGAGAGAGACTTACTTCCTCATTTATAATATTATTAGTGCAGATCACACACACACTGACTGCTAGAGAAACAACGGCTGAGTGATTAATACAGCGTAAAAGTGTGCACCTACAGTATTGTTAGACCGCGTACGATTTGCCAGGCATTACACCCCTAAATTTGTTGTATCTACAGTTTAACGTGAAATCCGAAAAACTGACAGTCCAGGCGTGGCTCATACGATCAAAAACAATTCTTAAAAATCTTTGATCCCATTGGGATTTAAACCGGAGAACACGGTCCAAACATTAGTAAGCAAGCGCGTTAACCACTGAGACACCCACCCGCTGTATATTAAGGCACTACGGAGACTTTCACATCCGATGCGCTGTCTACCACCGTTTCGGTAATTTTTAAAATTACAGGACAATATGTATTATTAATACAGAAAAAGTATCCTATGTCAATCCTAATGCCGAATCGCATCTACTTGTCAAATTTTACCACGATCGGATTAGCCGTTTAGCCCAAAGAAACGTAACAAACAAACAGACAAGGGGGCAGAGTTACTTTCGCATTTATAATATTAGTATAGATTTACGGAAGTTATAAAATATCGTGAAATATATTACTAACTTGTAAAAATTCAACAAAAGTAATTCAAGAAACGGGGTTAGTTGAATTCAGTAGCATTTTGATTAGAACAACGTGTTTCCATTTTTTAGACTTCACAACAATACCTGCCGTTAGTTTTGTGGTTACATATCAGTAACTATATTAATTAAAAATTATCAGCAGAGCTGACGGCTGGCATATGTTCAGAGATTATAATTGGCCATAATCATCCAAAAACACGCTGTCTTCAACAATTTAATTTAATTTTTTAAATTCATATTTAATTGCAATGGAGCGCTTGCTCCGATTGTAATTTCCCTACACACTCATTTTTTCTCTTTCAATTTACCATCCACAATTAGTATGGTAATGTTAATAATCAACAGGATTTTTCGCACGCTATCTTGGCAATTTACAGCAGCTGATTAACTATACTAATTGAGTGTAAAGCTCGCACGTGGTTAATGTTCTGAAAAATAATTCAATGTTTTTTTTTATTTTCTTTTATTTTATTTTTTTATAAAAACTTAAATCACTACATATTGAGCACAATTTTTAATCCTATTAATAAATCGTACTGAAATAATGTCGATTCAACTCCTTTAGCAATTTAAAAAAAAATAATTAGGTACTCATAAGACGGCTGGGAATTTTTTTAAATAGCGTTCACAGTAAGATTGCATCAAAGAAAATCTTTATTTTCGTAGTTCAACTGGCATTGTTATTTCTACATTATTGTGTTTCTCATCTCTAGGGAAGGGCGTAAATATCTGGGACTACATGCTTCACGAGCATCCAGAGTTCGGCACCAATGGAGACAACGGTGACGTGGCGTGCGACTCCTACCACAGGTACCAGGAAGACGTCCAGATGTTGGTAGGAATTAACGTGAGTATGGACCATTGTAGTATCACATTTCATTTACCTAAAGAGGCATTTAAGGAACGTGAAGAAGTACTGAATATTTGCTCAAAACGTAACAGTTATTCAAATTAATATCTTTTCTGTTAATTTATTGTATTCAATTTATTACGTAAAATTTTTGAGTTCTCTCAAAAATTCATACATACCTTTAGATACTGAGAGGAAGATAATTTTCATTAAAGACTATATAAATTAATCAACGACGAAACTTTTTTTTAGCGTCTCTTAACAGTGAGGTCTTTAGAGACGGGAAGGAATGGGGGCCAAGGAATGGGAAGGAATTCGGCCATGGCCTTTTAAAGGAAGCATCCCGGCATTTACTTGGAGTGATTTGGGAAACCACGGAAAAACCAAATCTGGATGCCTGGACGGGGATTCGAACCGCTGTCCTCCCGAATGCGAGGCCAGAACGCTAACCGTTACACCACCACTCTCGGTACGACGAAACTAAATGCATTTTTATGTGACCGCAAGGACAAAAACAGAAAATACAAGCTTTTTGTTTGTTGACAGATATTGTGAACTGAATAATTGCACAGCTACCGGTCTGACGTAACTGATTCGTTGGCAGACTAAACTTGCAAGCTTTGACTGCGATTCTCCACGTTTCCATAAATCTTTCCTCTAGATCAACCTCTTTCTCTTATCCAGTTACATCTTAGACCGCGACTGATATTATCACTTTCAGCATCAGTCAGCATAGAAATTCGAGCATGTTGAAATCCATATGCAGGCAATTATGCTTTGTGAATTTAGATTTCGGTTTTCGGATTTGGGAATATCGATTACTGTGCGGATCTGAGGCGCTAATGCTCTAATGCCATAAGATAAATGCAGCGAGAAACTACTACCAAGCTAGACGTAAACTGTATCTATATCTATGTGTAGTTACCCTTGGTTAAAGCCGGAATGACAATATTTGAAACTGAAACATAAACCCCTGGAATAGGATCTGGTTAGCAACACTGTACCGAGTGTGGCGGTGTAACGGTTAGCGTTCTCGTCTCGCATTCGGGAGGACGGCGGTTCGAATCCCCGTCCGGACATCCAGATTTTGGTTTTCCATGGTTTCCCAAATCACTCCAGGCAAATGCCGGGATGCTTCTTTCAAAAGGTCATGGTGAAATTCCTTGCCCCCATCCTTTCCCGTCTCTAAAGACCTCGCTGTTGAGAGACGTAAAGCAGTAAAAAAAAAAAAAAAAAAAAAAGAGCAACGCTGTGGTCAATAGCATTCGCACGAAGACTTTTGAATTTTTCTCTCAAACAAGGCCCTTTAGCTATTGTTGCCAGGCATACAAGTATAACGTGCTCTTCTTTTTAAGGCTCCTTCTCCTACCATTTGTTCACGGTCCACATAGGTAGCTTTGAAAGTATATAACCTGCAATGTTCTGTATAAATACATTGCAATGTTGCTGCGTTTTACTTATATCAGCGATACTAAAGTATGAGTGACGCCTCATTTACGATCTAGCTGTCTTGCAGCTTTAGTTAACCAGTTCCAGGTCTTCATACCGCTCTGGTCAGAGTGTAAGAGTACCCCACGCAGGGGCGTAGCTACTACCAAAGCGTACCTCTGAGGGCCTCCAAGCGCAGTTCAGAGGCCCACGAGTCTTCATGGCAAACTAGCGGCATTTTTTTTTTTTAGCTCTACAGTCGTTTAAGGAGGCCCCTGAGACACAGGAAATCCCACACCTAAGGGCCGTCTCACAACTCAAGGGCCCCATCCTCAGCTCAGGGGGCCCTTACCAGCAACACAAAGCAAAAAAAAAAAAAGGTCGCTCATCTGGTCTGAGGGCCCAAAATAAATGTTTTGCACCGGGGCCCTTGTTGACCCTACGCTATGACTATTAGGTCTGGCCTCGCATTCGGGAGGACGGCGATACGAATCCCCGTCCGGGCATCCAGATTTGGGTTCTCCATGGTTTCCCCAAATCACTCCAGGTGAATGCCGGGATGCTTCCTTGAAAAGGCCATGGCCGAATTCCTTCCCATTCCTTGCCCCCTATCCTTTCCCGTCTCTAAAGACCTAGTTGTTATAGGAGACGTTAAGCAGTTAAAAAAAAAAAAAAACTATTAGGTTGTGACATTCATTTTCCTTCGTTTGTTAATCGTCAGTGATCAGCACTTCAGTACTGTTTAATGAAGTGAGACTACAGTGTTTGGTGTGGCTTCCAGGCGGACGTGTATCGTTTTTCCATCTCGTGGGCGCGAATTCTACCCACTGGAGATCTGGATGTCATCAACCAGGCCGGCATCGACTACTACAACAACCTCATCAACGAGTTGCTGGCCAACAACATACAACCAGTGGTAAGTGGACGATCAGTTTTGTCGTATGTGGTTGTGGTTTTAGTCGACTACAGCGTCTTTGAGTAATTGTATCTGGAACAAGAAGGAAATTATCCATGAGCAGTATTAAAGAATAATTTGAAAAAAAAAACGCAAGTTAAGTTATCATACAGTGAAAATACGAAATCAAAATAACCGGACAGGAATTTGAACCTTCAAAATGCAAGTTCAGAGAACTAATAATAATTGGTTGATTGGTAAACCAATATGGGAGAATATTTTTATTTTTAGTATGTAAAGTTTATGTACCAGGATGTGCGGTTTTTTTATTTTATTGGCATTCGGTTTGAGACCATACAGCCATTCTACATTTTTACAAAGCTTCTTACATCCATTTGCGTAACTTATCTATTTACACATTTCCTTATCTATATTAGGTTAACTTATTACAATCTTGTTGAATGAATATGCTATTTACAATATTCAAATTTCAAGTGCCTTCTTAAGTACCATAATCTAAAAAGCGTTGCTAGACAATACATCAACTAGACTTAGTAATCGTCGGTTCTGTATATCCATTATTTTCTATTGATTAGTCTAAATCGCGGTATTTCTTTGACAAATAATCTGTAGAGGGTTGATCTATCTGGTGTTGGCCTCAATCGGTAAATTGGTGAGGATACCGTTAATTTTGCCGAGCTAGTTGTTGTGCTTGCGCGGAAGTGGGGTTGTTTGAAGTATAGTCATTTCCTGTTTTAACTTCCAAGATTGGTTAGAATTCTATCCCTCCATCTTTTAAGTATCTGGTGAGTATGCTAAGTATTACTTTGTTGTTGCTGGAAAGTAGGAGGGTTACGTTCGTCGGAAGGGGAAGCCGTTCTTGGCAAGATCTTTCATCATTTGGTCCTGAAGTTGTTGGTATTTATTGCATGAAAAAATTATGTGATTGTTGTCTCCTATTGCCTGGTCTGAGCAGTCGCAGTATGGGGAATCTCTTAACCCTATTCGGTGTAGGTGGCTGGGGAAGTTACCTTGGTTAAATCGGGCTCTCGATATCGCAGTGATTAATCGTCTGCTACTGTTCCAATTGTAAAACCAAGGTTTTGGAGATATGCTCGGTTGAATGGTTGCATAATACGAGGCTTTGATTTTTGAGGAGATTGTCCATTCCTCTTGCCATTTTTCCTTGGCTCTTACTTTGATGTTATGTGTTATATCCGAGATCGGGAGTTGCATGTTGATTACCTCTCCCTCATGGATAGCTTGTTTTGCCAGGGCGTCCACCCGTTCGTTATGCTCGATGCCGCTGTGAGATGGGATCCACATCAGAGTAGTCGTAATGCCAAGTTCCCGGTTCCGTTTCAGTTGTAGAATTTCCAATACAATAGTTTGAGTATGGCTATTCCACGTAGTATTTTGTAAGCTCTTTAGTACGCTGAGGGAGTACGTCAGCATGTGCGGTTGCTCAGTGGGATGATTAAAGATTGATACTGTAGAGGTCCTGTGCTCAATTTATGGTCTCGTGTGGTACATCATTCATAATCCCTTAAACTGACCTTCACCAATGACAATGTTTGCTTTACAAATATCGGAAACGCTGCTAACGATGAATGATGAATAACCTACCGAAAACGTTAAAAGACTTTAAAGTTAAAATTTGTTGAGGGCAAATGTAGGTGAGTGCAGGATAGGGGGAAGTTGGGTGTGTAGGGAAATTGCCACCGGAGCGTGTGCTCCATTGCAATTAAATTAAATTAAATTAATTGAAGAATGAAACCTATGTTCTTTATATTTCAGTTCGAAACTTATAAAAGTTATATGCGATACAGCAAAACAATTCTTAAATACTTTTTTTTTTTTTTTTTTTTTTTTTTTTTTTAAATAATCGCATTTCGTCATCACCGTTACACAGATGACCATTGAAAACACGCGCAAAATGCTGGAGGTCGAATTACATTTATTTAATAGTGGTCTTTATATGTTGCTGTAAAACCTCCTCCACTTACAAAAGAGCCATTAATACTATAGTTATTTTGAAGGCAGTTATTTTCTTTGGCATTATGAAATGTATTCTATTCCAGGAAAACAAATTTTCTGTGATAAAATTGTTTCCATTAATTAAAGGCAACAGAGAATTCAACCAAAAGCAAGATCTAGCGAATGATTAAAAAAAATAATGCGTCAACTACTGGCCTCTATAAAGGTCAGTAACATTTTTTTGGACACTTACTTACACATGTTTCATAATTTACGTTAACCATATAAATTCACTCGATACTGTCTTCTTGCAATTGTATAAGCAACGTGATTGGAAAAACAGCCGTGGAATAATTTTTCCGTAATATTCTTAATTCCACTCAGGGTGTTCTTGTGCGGTATTAGAACTAGGTTGCTCAAGTGGTAACGTATCGTAGCAAAATACATATTTCCGGAAAAAATTATTGGCTCTAACCTCAGATTACCCATATTTGAGCAAATGATGATAGTGATGTTACCAGATAAGAGTTCATTTCATTTAAGATAACCACGGGCTTAAAAATGAACAAAATATCACGAGTACATTAGCAGTGGTGAATATGCGAGCTGCCAAACGTAGTATTTTGACAGCGGACAGAATGTTACAGCATATGAGTCAACCTTCCAACATTACCTTGAAGTGGTGGGTGCCAGTATGCAACCTAGAAGGAAAAGTCATCGGAACTAGTCTTGACATTCAGCAAGACAACTATACTGGGAATTATAACCCTGAACATTCTACCATACACCTAAAAACTGTAGAGGAAGTAGTCTGAAGCAAGTATAATTCAGAGATTGGAATAATAGGTTTATTCTGATAAAAAGAATAATAAAAGACGTAATTCAGTATAGAAGAACAAAAACAACCAACCACATCAAGGCGCAGCATTAAAATATTATCAACTCTGGTAAAGTCCTAAGTGCAATGTCAATTTAGTTGACCTATGCAAGCAAAGATGACATAGTACTTAGAAAGCGGTGCCTAGGATGCTAGCACAAATGGTCTACTGACCGTACGGTTAAGGAATGTTTGTTCCCCTGCTCTGGAACCATATCAAACTATTAATCAGTGGTGGTAATAAGAGCTAATGACCACTTACTGGTGGATCTAGTTAAAATTAAGTAGGTACACCATTTGACAGAACACTGAGAGGTTGAGTTACACGCTCAGGTGGTTCGTGGGTGATGCAGTTTACAGCTAAAGGTCTTTGCCGTCTTTCCCTGACGTACAACAAACAACGAAATAATACCATGATATACTACAAAGTGATGAAAGGAATCTGTTTAAATTGTTGATCAGTTTTAATTCGACTTTCGGGAATGACGGGCATGAAATATAACAATGAAAGGGTGGTGGACTTCAGATATGGTTGAGCGTGGTTGTTACGTCATATAAATTGGTTAAGTATGTTACATTGTTAAATGCTTGTTATTAATTTAAAAATTTTGTACAGAAGGGCTTTATACGCTGGCTCTTAGTTCACAATTCATAGTGGTGGCTTTAAAGATTTAATTAGGACGCCAAACGTTTTATGGTAACAGTTGATGCAATCTTAAATTTGTACATTTTATCATTTTACAATCACAACTAATTGAAGAATTTTAATTGCTCCTATTTTGTTTGCTCTGATGGATTGCCATCAATTATACAGAATCTTTCTATTACCTGTAATGTTATTATTTAAAGTTGTTTGTTACATTTATAAAAGAATATAGAATTACTGCATTTCCGAAAAGTTTTTGTACAATTCTCGTTACAATTTCAAAGTATTTTCTTAATAACAAAGGAAACAAATTTGATTTCCATACATTATGCTCTATTACATTCTACGGATTTATAACAATAAAAGTCGAAGAATGTACTTCCTTATGAGAAGGTCTGTTGTTAGTTTTAAATACGAATGAACGACATGTTTATCATAATATAAGCATTGATAATGGACCTAACGTTGTACAGGTGACTATGTACCACTGGGACCTACCTCAAGCTCTACAGTACATTGGAGGCTGGCCCAACCCACTCATTGCTGACTACTTCGTCGAGTACGCTAGAGTTCTGTTCGACAACTTTGGAGACAGGGTGAGTACGGTGACACAAGCCACTAGATTTTGTGTCTGTTATTCTATACATTACATAATTTGAAGCTACTGTCATTTTTTTAAAAAAATATTCTACTTCAGTACTTTATAAAACTTATTTTTAACTTCTTCCATTTTACTGAAATATTTTAAATTTTCAACTAATTGTGTCAGCTACAGACCTTCTATGATAAGGAATTCAAGTGATGGACGTCATCAAAGATTGAAATCATATTGTCAAACCTCTGACAAAACTAACAGAAAAAAGTTTACAGTTCCACAGATACATATCATATCAATTTAGATCTTTGAAAATAAGTTACTAACGTTTTGTTGAGAAGGCGTGTAATTTTAGGAAGCTATTTCATCCTGCTGTTTGCATTCATCTGTGAAATATCTTTATACTTCACGTATATAGTACAGTATTTGGCGGTACTTACTACGATTTATTAAAGACTAGCTGATACCCGCGACTTCGCACGCGTGGATTAAGAATTTCTTTGTCAGAATTGAATATAGAAAGTTGTTGGTAGCGAAGGATTGGTCCCAAACAACACCTAGTCGGTATAATATGACCGGAAACCCATCACTATATCATTCTACCATCGAACCTGTCTCTAGAAGAGAATCAGTTTCCAACATACTTAAAAACAAACGAATGTGAGGGGATGTGTGTGTGTGTGTGTGTGGGGGGGGGGGGGTGTTAACTAAGGGCAGCTTTATTTCAGCTTGGACTTTTCTTATTTCTTCAGCATGAGCATCCGATTCTTGGGTTCTAATAACTTTAGCTGCTCGTGCTCTGCTAGAGCTACAACTTAGGCCAGTTTACCCCCGCAAGGTATGTCAAAAAAGAAGGCAAAATAAACTGGTGCCAGAAATATTTAAGCAGACACAAAGTAAAAGGACAGGGAAAATCGACATCTATACTACATAATACGTTTTTTCTCTAAACGGAATTTAGTAACAAATTATACACTAACATAATGCGCGAGAAGCTCAGCTTGAGCAAGCGACGTGACTTTACAGACTCACACACACATCCGTCACTTTGTCACCATTCGATAAGTTCTCAATATTTCGTGACTACAGCTGTTAATCATACCGAAAAAAAGGGCTGTGCCCTCCCTACAGATTTTCTTGTCAAATTCCGTCAATATCGGTATAGGCATTTAGTTGTCAAAACGTAAAAAAAGACAGAGACTTACTTCCGCATTTATAGTATTATTACTGCAGATCACATATCACCCCTGAGGGATCAATATAATGTAAAAAAGTATACACCTACAACATTGCAAGACCACCTACGATTTGCCTCGCATTGCACCTCTAACTTTGTAATATCTACAGTTTAACATTCAATCCGAATAACCGATTGCCCAGGCCTTACTCTTACGATCAAAAACAATTTTTAAAAATCTTAGCCTCCACGGAGATTTGAACCGGAGACCACGGCCCAAACATTAGTAAGCAAGCACTTTAACCAGCGAGCTACCTGACCGCTACATGGAGCAACGGTACAGAGACCTTCATATCCAACGCGTCTGTCTATCGCCGTTTAGTAATTTATCGAAATTATAAGACAACATGTATTATTTACACAGATAATTTTTCAAACAAATCTAGACAGTATTTTTCTCCTTGTTTCAAAGGATAAGTGTGCAAAGTTTCATCGAGATCGGATGAAAACTGTGGATTTGTATGAAGATCAAACAAACAAACATATATACATTCGTCTTTATATATATAGATTCTATGGCAATGTGATAAGTATATTGTGATTCGTACGCAGGTGAGGTGGTGGATCACATTCAACGAGCCGGCAGCATTTGTCCAGGGTTACTCTAGTTATGCAGGCCAAGCCCCCAGTCAGAATGCGTCTGGCATTGGAGACTACATGGCAGCCCATACACTCATTCAGGCGCATGCGCGCGTCTACAGGCTCTACGACGAACAGTACCGAGCCACGCAGAACGGTGAGCAAAACACCTTTGTCTGAGCTTGTAAAGATCAGCGATTGGACTTCTGAGCACAGGTACTGTTATAAATCTAAAACGAGCTCGGAGATATTGCCACTTGGAGAGTGAGGTTTGTAGTAAAATAGACTGGAACCAGTTTTTTGCATTAAACTCCCTTTTAGGTTATCAAATGCTGAAAGCAGCACTATAATAGCCCTTAGACATAGCCCTTTTATGCAGTGTTATTTTAAGAATGATGTATAACAAGAAGGGAGTTGAATAATTGTGGATTTGTGTACTTTTCATGTGATTAATTGCGAATTTGTGTATATTCGTCATGTAACTGTGTAAATGATAGGTAATACGATCAAGGAGAGTATTATGTAAAGGTAAGGCACTGGGTTTTCACACCTTCCAAGCAGTATTCCCATAGGATTAGTGGAAGTAGTGCTCTGTATTCTTATTTCCTGATCGTAGGAACTAGAATGAACGTGCTGGAATCAGCGTCACGGTCCGTCCCATTTTCTTTTACCTCCTCGCGGAGTTTCCCCCACGGTAGTCATTGGATGGCAGGCTGATTGGGGACCCGTTCCGGACTTTCAGCTTTAAGAAAAATCCTGTTTCATAGGGGATCGAACCCAGATCCTCCTGGCCGCAGGCAGACGCTCTGCCGCCTGAGCTACGCGGTTAATTAAACGTTTGTAATCGTGTGTGTTGATGTCAGCCACGATGTTTGGAGGACCATTCCCAACTGTTTACACTGGTTTATGTTGATATGTTTGAGTGTAAATACCTGTAAATATCTCTAGTTTTCATTTCCGGGTGTTTCACAATGATTGTGAATAATTTTGTAGTAGTTCTAATTAGTTTAGATCATATATGGGCAACCCCCGGCCCCCGGGCCGGATCCGGCCCTCCACCAGCTTTAATCCGGCCCGCGAGAGATTCAGTAATTTCAAATAACTCGCAAAAAAATCTGTATTTATTCAAATCATAAAGACTGAAGTCGATAATTAATATTATTAAGTGTACGCAGTGGAACGCCTTAGATAGAGTCGTAAATAAAAAAATTGTGTGAATTTTTATCGCCTTTTTATTCTTACCTACGGCCCGCGGTCCAGAAATTACGCCCTCAGCTAAGCAAAGGTTGCCCATACCTGGTTTAGATGTTTGACCACATTGTCAACGCTCGAGAAACTCAGTCGACTTTATTTTTATTATTCTGGATGACAAGCATTTATTTACTTACTTTGAGTTACCGTTTAATTACAATTTCGTATATTCAGTCGGCGTCAAAATGAATTTGTGCTTTAGTATCTTTGGACGAGTCCAGTTCCTTATCCACTTGTAATGTTATCTTGGAGCTCACGGATAAATAAATATGAAGTGAAAAGTGATCCGTCGGTCTTATCATTTTATAGAACTATTTAATCCATTCAAAACCAGTAGTAATCAGTAACGTTTGGCGGAAGGGAAAGCTACCTGGTGACCAACGACAGCAACATGTGAATTGGAGGACGAAGTAATTAAAGGCAGTGGCGGCTGTACCTTAAGTGCGCTCGTGCGCTGAACCACCAATCCAAAAGATTTAAAAATGACAAAATATTAAGTACCTACTTCATCTTTATTTTTATATTACCATTTTAATATTTATTTTTAAACATACAAAAACAAAAACGTATAAAAAATTAAATCTCCAATTATGGTGAAACAGTTTGAGCGCTTTACTAAACTATTAAGACTTATTTTCCTGTAAAGACAAATTCTCGTGCGCTTCGGCGAGTGCACGAGGACTGCTAATACAACTTGTAGGTGTACGAGTTAATACGCCTGACGCGTGAAACAAAAGATAGTTCATAGAAACGTATGGAGTAATGAGTCAGTTGTCGAGCGCCGCACGAGCAAACCGAGGATTGCCGAGAGCACCCGATGTTTGACGAATTGGCTGGCTGGGCGCGCGAGGCGACGGCAGCCATGATTGACATCTCGTTATTAGACTATCAGTATAGTTTCACTGTATGTGTGACGCGCTAATAATTGTTTATTTATATTACCGTAAATAATTGTTTTTAGTTTTTGTTTCGATTTTTTTCGAGAACTTTTATTCTATACTGTGTATGGTGTTAGTGAAAATGAGCATAAACATTGATTATATTAAAGAAAATAACAGAACTTTTCAAAATAAAGTGAACATAAAATTGGCCGGACCGCCACGGCCCTTTTTAAATTTAAAACAAGAGTGCAAATCGAAAAATAAAGCATTTACACGAAGTTTTAAAAGTGAAATGTATGATAGAAAGAAATGGTTGTGTGGATGTGAGCGTCTTAATGCATTCTTTTGTTTTCCTTGCATTATTTTTGGCGGAGAATCGATTTGGACAGAAACAGGAATCAAGGATTTGACGCATTTGAGTGAAAAAATAAAAAAACATGATTCTTCGCAAGTACACCTACAAAATGTAATGAGTTTGTCTGTGTTAGGCACGGTCGACATTCGTAATCAGCTAGATTCTGTGTATAGAAGCAATATCCAAAAGTATAATGAACAAGTTGATAAAAACAGGTATATTTTATCACGTCTTATCGATTGTGTCAAGTTTTGTGGTGCACCACCAGTTTGATAACCCACCAGCCGCCACTGATTAAAGGTAATCATCATTATCTGATTACAGGACGAATGAATTAATTAGCGAAATGTTTATTAGCACGATACCAAAAGTGACAAGGTGTGGACTATGAATCAAATGGATTGTGGGAGAAAACTAAAGGTTGTTACTAGCTATTCATCACAACTGAAAAGTAATTAATGTACACGAACTTTGTTCTTATATCTCTTAGACATAGTTCATATCATTTCAGATGTCATTTTAATGTCTTACAAATTTTTTTTCATGTCATTACATATAGTGCTTATTTATAATACTTGTAAGAATTAATTTTCTGTGTGGAAGTTTAAGCTGTAGTATTTGAGCAAATAAACTCGTTTCAGGTTCTGTTGGAATCACACTCAGCATTAATGCAGTTCTTCCAGCCAGCGACTCCGAAGAGGACATAGAGGCCGCAGACAGAGCTTACCAATTCAATGTAGGTAAAAAAAAAAAAAAAAAAAAAAAAACAGATAATAGAATTTGCAGTAAAAAATAGTTAAAGGAAAAGAGAAATAGGGAGAAAGAGTGACATTGATTTATTGCCAAAAAGTAGGAGCAAACTAGTGCGAACATATACAGTCGTCAATCTGTCACAGGGCCTTGTCTGATTCCATTATCATCGACAAATACTGAAGAGAATTTTATGGGGTTTCACATTTTGAAAGTTTATGGTCAGAATTAAAGTCTGAGGTATCACTTATGAAGTAGAGTGATTTGATGCAGGCACAGGTCCTGAACTTTAAACTATCTATATTCTAGAATAAAGCGAAAACTACTGAACTGATATTGACTGGGTATCCACGGTTTAAAACCCTCCGTTCTCACTTGAGTTGTGAGATACGCTCTCATCTAATACCTGAACTTGATTTACTCTGAACATTAAACCTTTTGACATAACTTTAAATCTACTTAACAGATTTCTATTGGGATTTTACAGTTTGAAACCTTAGGTTTAGACTTAAAATCTGAAAATATATCGTCACGTTAACTCTTAAAGCAGCAGAAACCACACATGTGACCGAAGTGTAGCAAGACAACGGATTTGGTGACTGCTGATGATACACACCATGAAATTGTGGTAATTTACAAGACGACGGCAAAAAGACATACAGGAGCTTGTCTGGTCGATGGAGACAATGTCAGCGGCAGAAATTAGACCTGTCTATATTTTAATAAGTGTGACAAAATATCTGTGACATACAGGAAAAAGATAATTGTCTATGTCATGTAAGTAACAGGATTTTTTTTCAAAATGTTTTTTTTTGTAAAAATAGTGAGCCCTATGACTATAATCTTCGTTGTACGGACTGTCAATGGCAAGATTACGCACTATAGAACAATTCAGTCGGTTTTCAAAGGTGGCGTTTGGGTCGACTGTAAATCAACGCTCAGATAACAATTGTTCTTTCCTATCACAAGCAGATGGTCAACAAACTTAAAAGTTAGTATTGCAAAGAAGTGCAGCATGATATGTAAATCGTTGTTACAACTGATAAGAGTGATATGTTGATACTGCTCGTTGTGGTAGAATACAATTTATTTCCGCTGTAACAGAAGAGAGCTTCAAGAGCCGTAAGAAAGATTTTCGATTTTGCTTTTTTCCCGTCTTGTTGTGAACTTATATGGGGAAGAATTATTATTTAATTAAAAGCACAGTCTTCCTGTCAAACGTTGTTTTGCGTAAATCAGACTCAGAACATAGGTATAGAAATGAACTACATGGAATTTTATGATGTTGGTACTGTGTTCTTGATTTGAAACTGTCCTCTAGGCATTACGTCACCACTCAGTGACTATAATCACAACTGTGAAACTGTTTTTGCTTTGTTTATCCCTTAAATTGTAAATGTTGGTAAGAACGTCGTTTTTTTTTTTTTTTTTTTTTTTTTTTTTGAGTGCAAGTACTGACTTTCATATAATACGATAGGTTTTCCCCGGTTTCAGGCTGGTCTGTATGCACATCCCATCTACTCTGCCGAGGGTGACTACCCTGCCGTGGTGAGAGAGAGGGTGGACGCCAACAGCGCTGCAGAGGGACGACCCAGGTCGAGGCTGCCGACATTCACAGAGGAGGAGGTCGAATACATCAGAGGTGAGTTCGTCCTATATGGTAGTTTAGATCACTGGCCTTCCACAGATGACAAACGTATTGCTAAAAAATATATCACTAAGCTAACTCTACTGGTCAGATCTGACTGTGCTACATTTTCCAATCAACAGATACATTCGTGTTACCAGATTCTTAGAAATAACTTCAGAAAAAGTTGGGAAAATTGATAAAGCCCAAGAATTACTATTATTTATGCGTCTGTTTTCATTCGAGTGAATGGCTTCTGCGATGTCTCTACAACAATTGTGAAGTTGACAATTGATACGTAGACATCACTCGCCGAAATGTAGTGGTCTTTCAGTTTACACTCTTTGGCAAAAAAATTGACTGTGGGCGACTGAGACTAAGTCAATTATTTTGCACTATGTGGCATCACTGGAGAGTTTGTTCCAGGCATTGACTTAAGGAAATGAATAACAGATGGCGCTGAGTTGAATACCCGCAATGATGCCACATTGTGCGAAATAAGGGACTTAGTCTCAGGCACCCACAGTCAATTTTTTTTTTTGCCAAAGAGTGTACTTACAAGGTCGGTATTACAGAAACACCTCATTCACATGCCACATCATTGAAGTGTAATATTCATAGGGTTTAGATCATTGTAATCAACATAGTTCCGTCTTTGAGCTAATTTAAATGTCAGTTCCATTAAAATCTTGAAGTAAACGCGTAAACAGTTTTCTACCCCTAGCGAAAACTAACGGTGACTCCAATCAACCTTCTTGATGACGTTTAAGTTACAATAAGCATGGTTTTTTGGGGTTTTTTTTTTCATGAAAAGCTTCAAGAAGGTATATGATTCATTCCCTTAATGTGTAACAAGCTGAAACAAAGAACGCGAAAACTCTAGCCAGAACATCAAAGGTGATATGGCCAGATAAACTAAAACGTATGAGTAGCATAGAATTAGCACATTTAACTGATATTCACAGATGACACTAGTTGATTAATTTCGTTTCTCCCTGGTGTGATTGCAAATAAGGTCATATAGTCGATGTAAGGAGCCGGGGTAGCAGACCTAACTTCCTCTGTGCTCAGGTCGATTTCACAAATAACGCATAGAGAGAACTCTTGTGTCTGAGAATGGTCCATTTTAGTTCTGCCGTCAACAAAAAGAGTTTTCTCCAAAATTAATGTGTATTAGGTGACATATAATTCCATAAGCCCCGTGGTTGATCAAAATAACACCAGCAAGTATGCAGAAAATTTCCCCACGACTCCCAGCGCAATATAACTTGAGGTCGGTGTTCCGACTAATTTTCGACAAAACGTGAACAAAACGGTGCAACGGAGACAGAGTATAGCTGATTTCTTAGTAAAGGAATCTGATTGAAGCATAAATTATTACGGATTGTCTTGCAGGTTGATCCTGTTTTGAGTTTAAAAGCGTATAGTTTCCTCAGAGTGTTTGCTTCGTCACGATGAACGACAAATTATGCCGTCATTTTAAAACATAACGTTTGGCTGCAAAAGCTAATAAATTTATCATAAACAGTTTTACATGATTTCCTCTCACGTTGGTAATTTTTTGTTCTCAATAAAATTACTTATAAAAATATTTTTTCTTAAATGTTTCTTAAGACTTACGCGGCCGTCTTTGTACATGATTTATAGCTTTACGGGCTATGCCGCGTCGTTTATTGGATTATCTAAGCTTTCGGCTGTTATACTCCAGCCTTCTTCAGAGATATTGTTGGAATTCCTTAAGATTTCTGCTGCCAACAACATCAACGAAGATAGCGACCTTTTCCTCTGCGATGCTTGGTGACTGTTGCTGTGTGAACATAAATATACACAGTATCTCTGTTGAAGGCAGGACTATAAGAGTCGAAAACTTAGATAATTCAATAACCGACGCGGCATAGCCCGTAAAGCAATAAATCATATTTTTTGTTGTTGCTCAACTCCGTTTGAAAGACATGCTGATTGTTCTACTGAATGATTCTACGGTTCAGCCAAAGTTTGAAGAATTACTCCGTTGATTTACAGGAACCGCTGATTTTTTCGGTGTCAACAACTACTTCACGCAGACTGTGACGAGTGGAGAAACTGGCATATCACCGTCGATACAACGCGACACGGGAGTCGTCGTGGTGACGAACGAGGTGAGTAATATGGGCGCCGGGAGGGGGGGGGGTGCAAGGGGGGCACCCCCCTAGAAGCAATCCTGCCGGCGCCCATGAATATCGATTAGTTAGTTACTTTGATATATTCCGTCACTAAGGTAACAGGTGTAAGTTGGCACTCTCATTCAGCCAAAAGGGTATCATTTAATGTTCGTGTTACTGCCCAATATAAAGAGTGAAGCCAGTGGTGAAACATCTAACGGATTTTATGCGTACAATATAGAGCAGAAAATAATTTAACAACTCTTTGTCCATGATAAACTAGGATTGGCCAACCGATTTCTGAATAACGGTGTATCCGGGAGTACTATTAGGAGGGTATCAGATCTGAAGTTACCTTCATCACTTACGAACAAAGTAATACCGGTAGTTGAAGAGATGAAGCGCTGGCAAGTAGTTTCCAGCTTAGATGTCTGGATACATTTGGTTCATCTCTTTGCACACGTAAATCCGAAGCGGACTGTATTTGTCTGCATCACCAAAAAACTACCCAACCGATTTTGATGGGGTTTTCATAGTTTAAAAGCTTAATCTCTAACTAAAAATCTTTAATGTCACACTACGTGACTAGGCGCTGGAACAGGAAATAATAATCTTTTCTTAACTTCACAATATAAGTACCAAAGATTCTTAATACAATCCTGACCAGAGATTCAATTTAATTAATTTGTGATGGAGTGCAACCTGCGATGGCAATTTCTTTACATATCATTTTCCCCTTTTGTTATTAATTTTTACCTTAAGTTCTTTGAGTGTAATTTCCAACTCAGCAACTTTTACCCTTCACCAATTGCAATTTAAAGCTACTTTAGAGTGTTTGTTAAACTATTAAAATCCCCGATTCGCATACCTACAAAAGAAAATTTTCAACTTCCCTTATATCTGAAATAGAGTGCCGCTTGTGGTCATGGTCATTTCTTACCTTACATTCAATGCTCATAATTTTCTACCAATATCCTTTCAGCACTCTCTTCACCCTCCTACTGTCTTCCAATGAATTACAATTTTTCTTCTTTATGACATCAGTTACTGATCTAGTTGCAACTCTAGCTCCCTCCATTACACTTCCTCTAACTTCTATGTTTGACACCCAAATACTACACACTCCATCACAGATAAACACATCAATTACGTAAACAGTCGTAAAAATATTTTGCAAGGTTTTTTATGTTATTCTGAATTATTTTTCAAACAATTCATCAGATTGAACTTTCGATTTTATTCTTAGGGTTCTGTAAACATTTCCATTGACTATGCCTTTTCTACTGTGTGCACGAAAATCGTGACTTTAAAATTCTGACAGTAGTGTACAGGCGAAATATCTAACTGTCATGGTTTAACTTGATCGTCTCCAAATTAGACATTTGACGGAAAGAACAATATAGAAAATGGTAGCGAAAAATCTACAAAATTTATATATAGTTGGCAGACGAAACCTCACGAAATTGCGGTTTTTTCTTTACGTTTGCGATTCTTGAATAGACTTTTATCAAGGAATTTGAAGTAGTAAATCGCATGGAATAACTAGCCATGAGTACTTGAGATCAGACGAATAATCATTAAGAACGTTTTTGTAAGAGATTAGAATAAAGTACGTTATCGGGGAACAATTCTGGTCTTGCTGCATTTCAACATAACCACAGCCTCCACTAATATCGTTGCAGGTAACATGTCCAATGATGGGGAAAGATTTCCCTGTGGTCGGACTGGAGTAGGTGGTTGTTGCAGGGTGCATGCTGCATGTTTTGCAGCGGGGTCTGTTGCGTGCGAATGATTGGTGGGATGGGTAGGGGTAGTTACGGGGTAACTATTTATGAACCAAAATAGGCATACACCCGGCCACTACCACCTACTCCAATCCGAACCCAGGTGAAACCTTACCTATCATGGGACATGCTACCTGCTCCACAATACACCTCACAACTCACATGCGTATATTGTACTAGCTCGTATATAGGCCTCACCACTCGCCATCAGAATGAACGACCACAGTGGCACAGTACATAAAAGCAATGTAATCCCACCCGGTGGCAAAAGATGACAGTTCTCCCAAGTTGAACAATTTCAAAACCTATTTTACACTTAGGGTCATCAGAGTTTTCCCTGAAACCACAACCTCCACTGAACTCCGCAGATGGGAACTAGTCTACCAGAATATCCTCGACACCAGCCATCCTCGCAGCCTCAACCTCGAATAAGTTTCCTCCAGGTCTGCATTTCCAGTAAGTCCCTCCCAGTAGACCCAGCGCTTATAACCATTATTATTAATACTGCTAATGTTTTATAGATCTTATATTGCATCTTTCTCTCTTACAAAAATTTCAATATTTACATCCTCACACATTAATTATGTTGGTGATGTTCCTTCTCTTCCAAAGATTATACACCTGCATCATTATCGATTATGAATTTTTTCATCCCCTCTACCATCACCTATGCCATACCATCTTCATTCATCGGCCAAACTCCAGTGTGTGCACATCTAAATCCGTCTAGTTTCTCCCCTACTTGAAAGAAAAGGTTAACGACCGAAATATTGCGTTATTCGTGTTTGTGGTCCCAAGACGCCGTCATCTGTGGTAAGCATTGCGTTATATATACAAAATAGTACATTTTATTAAATCAATAATTTTTTATGGCTAGTGGCATCTCGTTTAGTTTCATCGAAAGACAAGTCCACTAAAATTTGTAAGTTTGTGGGTAACATACAAAATATGCAAATTAGTGTAATATAGAACTAGCGAGCATTAAAGTTCTTGGAGTACAAGGAAGGCCTTATTATAGGCACAAAATAAATATTATTGATTCACACAGACAGGTCAGTTCTCCTATGTATGACAATACGTTTTTTTCTGCCTGGGCTTTACGCCTCGTCGACGGCGCGGTCATTAGAGGCGGTATGGGATTGGGGCAAGGAAAGGGAAGGAATTCGGTCATGGTATTTTTGATGGGAGCATCCCGGCATTCCCCTGGAGTGATTTGGGGAAACCATGGAAAACCCAAATCTGGCTACCCGGACGGGGATTCGAACCCGCGTCCTCCCGAATGCGAGGCCAGAACGTTAACCGTTCACCCACCACGCACGGTGTATGACAACAGAAAATCTCGTCAGTAAAAGATCTTAAAATGAGGTAATAACTAGTTCATGTTAACCAAGTTCTTTTTTAAGAAGTTACATGACGTAATTTTTCGCGAATATCAGTGACAGGATTGTTGAAATTTCTAGTCCGATTAATCTACATCTATACTCTGCAAATCACAAATACTGTAGGTGGCAGAGGAATGTGTGATGTGTGTATTATAATCTCTTGTATACAACATTTCAAGCTGTCATAAACATTAAATCTGCTCTGCAATGCATACATGATTAATATCTTTGAATTTGGCTTTGCTTAGAAAAAATTGTTAATTATTCATAATGCCACTAGTGAAAAGAATAAAAACAATCTTGCAGAGAATCTTTATCTTTTCTTCGAAAGTATCTTAAACAAAACCGGATTCATGTTTTCAACAATCTAACAGTCGATATAAAAAAAATTTTCAATTAAATGACAGCGATTATATTTTGTTCATAAACTTATTGAAGTTTATCAAAACCTCATCCTCAACGTAATGGGTTGCGATCTGATGATTTTTGAGGCTCAGCTGCAACTGCTACTTTGGAGAAAATACTACCGTAGTCTCTTTGGGTGGTTTCGGAACTTTACTGCCCGTCGACATCTGATTAATTACATGTGAAAATGTATTCTAAATGAATGCCTACCCGTTACAGGCTTCTGGCCAGGGCTTCCGGTCATTACTCAACTGGATCACAGCGGAGTACCCCGGATACCCTATCTTCGTCACCGAGAATGGATATTACAGTTCAGACAATAGTCTGAACGACCCTGAACGCATTGAGTTCTACACGGTGAGTGAAACTAAAAGGAACCTAACTAAGTATTTCTCAAATACCTGTAAGTCGCATGTTTAGATACTAACACAATATGTGAAATGAAGTAAGGTGGTGCTTTGACCAAGGAAGTTTTGAGACTCCTAGGGATTAGTATTAGGCTAGAAACAGAAATAAGGTGGCCATATTCATTGCCTCCATGTGCTTAAATGTTGTTACAGTAGTGCATCCACTAATTGAAACAATTGAGGAACTGAGGGTGTTCGGATGCATAATTTTTCGGGTAACAGATCATTAACTACCAAATATGTACCAGTGTCAAAGGAGAAAGATGAAAGCAAGGGACACTGATACGTATTAAAGGCAAAATTGTATACAGTGAAGGTACTGTATTGCGTAGCATATGTTTTACAAATAAGACAATCTTAAGAATAAATTACAGTACTAACTTTGTTTGATTAATTAAAAATTGCCATAAAAGTTAGCCTATTTTTTATTTTGTTTATTTATTTATTTTTAAAAAAGAAGTTCAAAGTTTTCTTTTCCTTCAGAACAAGCACTCATTGTATTGATGCTAAATCTCACAAATGTTTTCGGTTAATCGATATTTCGGTTGATCGGTATTCGGATATTCGATTATCTACTGTAAATGTGTGTAAATGAGTACGGTCAGAAGGAACCAAAGCCTTTCTTGTCCATACATTTACAGCGGAGTTGAGAGAAGAGAAAATTGTTTTACCCAAATCGTAACCAGTTGAAAGGCTGGATAATTGAAATTTTTCACACATTAAATGGATTATGATAATTACTTTAGTGTTCTTGACATACGAGAATCCCTACTCACACAATTATACCAAGTAAACAATAGAAACAGGGGAATCAAAGAAATACAGAATCTCCTAAAACCTTTTTGGCATTCAGTATTATTGACAATTATCAGTAAGTAATAATATGACGCCTTTATTTTGTTTTGCCTAGTTGTTATTAAAATGAAATTCATAACAAGTAACAACACGGCAAGTTGCTATCACATGTAATGAATTGATTGGACATGTACTTTCTGTTTCAGGACTTTTTGACAGGGCTGTTACAGGCTATCAATGTTGACGGAAATCCTGTTATTGGATACACCGCATGGAGCCTCATGGACAATTTAGAATGGAATTCGGGTTACACGTAAGTGATAATATACTTAGGATATATAAGTTTAGTCAGAAAGGAATCCATATCGTTTATACAGTAAAAGTTTTGTTGATGTCAACCAAAGCAAACTTAAGACACCTGACGGAATTTCCAGAAGTAGGTAAACCTAAATTGAAAAATACCAAACAAATCTGCAAAATGTTCGAGTATTGCTGTTGAGACAGAGGTCGTAACAGCGTGTCCGAATGGCGTTTGGCTGTTTCCTCTTTTACTCTATGTAATTTCAATTTTGATCACGAAAATTGTATATAATCAGCAGGCTCGGTACATAAGTACCAACATTTAGATACATATGTGTTATATCCTGGATAAATTACAGCCTTCCAAGTCGAGTACACCATTCTGTGGTCACAAAAATTGAAATTTGCTCTACCATTCACTTGACACGACTATTGTAATCCAATGAGGACAACACTGATTACCACACAACTTTTTAGGCGACACAATACAAAAGCTACAGTTGCCGTATCGCATCAAGAGTTCTCCAAGAAACGAAAACACCTGTGTTAGCGCTAAAATTTAGTAGATCAGAGACTATTGTAAACAGATTAATAGCAATCAGCGAGCTTGTGTAATTGGCAACGTTCGGCTGGTATTCGGAGTAGCTCGGGTACGACCATCCTTATTTTCGTTTCCATGGAGTAACAGTTGATTTTAGTCGCGTTTGCGTCGGCAAACAGAAGTTGTGAGTGAAAAGATGTCTAAAAAGCTGCATCGCATAAGTAGAATCATTTATTATTTTTTGGTTAATTAGCATAAATTACCTAATATAATGGTTATGTAAAATGTTTGGAAGTCATTTTATGATTATGGACGAATAGTGGACTGTGAAATAAGGGATTTGTTTACTAGCCCCGCCAAGATTCTTAAAAAAAAAAAAAAACAGATAATTTCGCTAACGGAGAGACTAAACATTAACTTGTCAAACAATGGCATGCAAATTAAATGTACAACTGAAAGCAAAAGTGATTTATATCACAAAGAAAAACTACATGCCGATATAGATAAAAGCATGAAAATACTGTCTCCATAATCATATACAGAACTGATTTTTCCCAAAACATCAGGAAGGAAAAGAATCGTTCTGATGCCTCAAGCTCCAATCGGAGTTATAATCTGGAACGAGCTTATAAGTAATCCCTGCAACTTCAATCGGGCATACATGTGTAATAAATTAAGAAGCAGGCTAAGCGATTAAACATTGAACGCCTCGTTGTTTTATCGATCGTATTTTCGCAATTCCCGGAAAAACTAAATTTAAAATATTAAGTTGTTGTATGTAAGAAATGTAAATTTGACTGATTCGTATTTTAATATGTTAAACGTTTTTTGTTACTATGCACCTTGAAATCAATTGCCTACTAAAATTTATAGAGAAGTTAATTTTTGTTTTGAAAAATAATCGTTATTATGTGAATTCTGGTCTCATTAGTAATAAATGATTATTGTGTAGGAAGATATGTTACTAAAATTACAATGAAAAAACTGAATCTTACGATACATATTTTTGTAAGTATTTAATTACCATGCAAAATACCGGGATTGTCTATGCACACTACCGAAATCCGGGATTATTCTCTAACCACAAAACAAATGGCTGCTTGATGAGTATCAGTTCAGGGACAGCTAATTTGAATGTTATCCTCATACCCCTAATATCGGGACGGTGTAGGCTCGACGCACTGAAGTTGAATAAAAGGATATACGTATACTGTGGCCAGTAAGAGCCATCCATCGACTGCGCTGTCCTTGAAAGTCAACGAAAAACCTACGGTTCTGTACAAGAGTAGCAATGCGCTTAGTTAATCCGGTGCCCTTTGTTAGATTGTAGACCTTGTCAAGGAGTAGTTGGTGGTTAACTATACCATATGCTGTTGACAAGTCCACAAAAACCACGCATGTGGCCTTACGGGTCTCAAATCCATCCTCTTGATACTGAGTTAGGCTCAGCAGTTGCCAAGTACAACTTTTACCAGGACGAAAGCCAGCTTGCTGTTGTATAAGTTTAGAATCAGTTACAGGCTGGATACGATTCAGGATTAACCGTTCAAATATTTTGTAAAGGTGACACAAGAGCGCTATAGGTCTGAAATCTTTGGGGTTGTTCCCCTCCTTTCGAAGTTTCAGCAGCTCAATGATACTCGTCCTCTTCCACACCTTCGGAATTTGATATGTGCTCATACATTTGTTAAAGAGCTGTAGAACCCATTTTTTAATTTTATATCCGAAGTTCTTAATTTGTTCTGCCCATATGTCATCAAGACCTGCCAATTTCCCTGTCTTGCACTCGTGAATAACCTTTTCCAGCTCTGACATACTGAAGTTTCTGTGTGTGTGTGTGTTCTTTTTTTTTTTTAGATGGTCTACGTTTTTTAATTTCCTTCCCGTTCATGAACAGCTGATATGCAATTTGGTTTTCAGTGATGTTGGAATGTCCAGTAATTTTCGATGGATCATTGTTGAGACGTTTTAGAAGTCTCCATGCCTTGTGACTATCTCTCGTCAGGTCCAGCTCTTTTACTGTCTTGATCCAGCGATCTCTTTTTGCTGCACTTAGAGAAGAGACAAGTTGATTGCCTGTTTCTACTGTCTTTTCACCAAAGGGGTCATCTTGGAACAATCTATATATCTATAAATGAGAAAATAAGAAAGTTCGGATGTGTGTTTATGGATGTACGTCTGCAGTCAATCACACCTTAATAACTCAACATATTTAAATGAAATTTGGCATGAAGTCAGTTAATTGCTTGCGAAGTGTTATAGGATAGATTTTATCCCGCAAAAACGCATAGTTCTTTTAGAAATTGCCATTAATATCAATTCGGAAACAACAAAGAGTTTCCTACTTCGTAGATAGCCGTGCCACGTTTACTCTTTGCTTTTTACGTAAATCGCAAACACTACTTTTCAGAACCTTCTTACATATGCAAGTTTGTGTTTAGTTTAAAAGCCATAAAACCGACGCACTTGACAAATAATAGTTTGGAAGCAGGAAATATAAATCTGTACTTAACCTTAAATTATTTTTAAAAAAAAGGTAGGTACTGTTGTCAAATTCGCAAGGAGATGTTTTCATTTGCTTACATAAAATAGTATGACATATCAAATATTACACCATAATTTTGATCTTAATATATGCGTCATACAAAATGTAAAAAATCAGAACTTGGAAAAAAAAACGTAAAATGCTATGAGTGAGTATACCAGCCGATTTACTAAAAGTGCAAAATGCCGGTGCCCGAAAGGTCGTATTTATAAAAATGTTACGGGTTCCATTCTATCTCGGTTTAATTTATTTCCTGTTTCTTTTTTGTTACTATACAGTCTCTGCATTACAAATTACTTTTGGCGAAATTTAAAACTTAACTAACCCTTTTTATTTTTCGTTCAGAATTTTTGTACAAATAGTACTGCTTTTTACTTACTGTTCAATTTTCTGCAAATATCTATCGAATTCTACACTTAAAACGAATGTATTCAATGGGCTAATGTATAAACTTATTGTTTCGTGAAGTAACACTGGAAGTCGTTTACAACACAATACACCTCATTTGCACGGAGCATATGAAAGCTGCATACTTATTACTAATAATAACTAAATTCCTTCTGCTTTCTGCTGTAACAAAAACATTCTGGTCCAGGCAGCAATTCAACCAAACCACTATTTCTGTTAATATTGCCGCTAGAAAATCAAACGATACGAACACATCTCAGCACATTAAATGCTCTGGAACTACATTTCGAGTAGTAACAGAATTTTCTATATCATAATTTACTATCATAATTAATTTCATTATACACCTTACTAAATCACGAGCAATAAAAGTCACTTTATCGCGATGTAAATTTGACCAGCAATATTAACGACCGTAGAGAATTGTGGACTTTCCGTTGTACACTGTAAGTTAAAAGCATTTTAGTATAATTTTTTTAATTACGTTACCTCAATAACTGTCATGAAGCTGACGACATAGTTCATGCGGCTGAATGTAGTTTTAGATGTATTCAATATTTAATTTACTGTTTTAATTATAAGTCAATTTTATTTCGCTATTCATGACGTCACTAACATACAATATAGTGAATGTATTAATGTGCGAGTGATAGAAGCTTTGATTTTCTAGCGGTAATTTTAAAACGCAGCCTGGGCCAAAATGAGAACTGAAACATTATTAGTTATTTAAGCTTCTTTCATGAGCACCATTTTAGTGACATCATGTATGGCTTTGTACCGATATTGTATCAAAAGATCTATAGTAAGCTTGGACGATTTAGCAGAACCATGCGGCGTTGCCCGAAGTAAATTTTTGAAATTTATCCATGTTTTATTCAGATAATGGAGTGGCGGACAAGCGGAGTGGTAATTCGCCGGTTGTCATTCAATTCTGTTTGCAGAGTGAGAAACCAATTATGAAGAAACAATCTATTACTACTTTAACATTGAAATTAGTATTTTAGCGCAGAATTAATGTTCGAAACGAATGAACTATAGTAAACTGGTCTACAGGCAATTCAGTTGTTTCCAAAGATAGAGAAACCATTACCACAATACCACTGATCATTTTGGATAAAAGAATCAATTACTATTATACTTACTACTATAATATGTAAATTTCTGTTGATGGAACCAATATATCCTCAAAAACAATCAATATTCAAAGAGAAAATTAAGTTCTCTTTTGTTAAAGATTTTTTTTTTTTCAGATATCCAATGCAAATCAAAATATTCATTTTTAAAATCGCAATTTTACTAACGGAAATGAACGTCCTTGGGCCACTTAAGTTTTTATTTGCTGTTTGGATGTTAGTATTTTGTTGTTGTTGATATTTAGTCGATTCCATCAATGTATTGCTAATATTTTGACGTTTTGAGCTTCCATTAATTAAAACTATATTAATTTTTATTCGCGAGATGAAATAAGAATTTTAAGAGATGCTGGGTAAACGAAATTCAAATCTTTCAAAGAAATGTAAGAAAACTAGGGCTATGAAAATAGGCAAAACCTAGGAGGCAAATCCTCAATATTGTATATACGGATATATTAAACTGAAAATACTTCTTACAAACAGAATATTTTTACTGTTTTAAAAATTCAATGAAGTGTGGAACATAAATAGATTTTTGTTATTTTATTGCAACATTTATTACTACTATTACTAATAAAAATAGCTCTAAAATAAATTGTATGGTCGTATTGACCTGGTGGCAAGGCTTCTTTACGTCTCCGCAATCAGTCCATTTCGTAGCCTCTTAACGTAACCCAGTAATCCTACCGGACATAGAGGACCCACAGTTCAACACGGAATCAGAACCAAGTGAGCATTGTGGCGTAATTCAAGTCACACAACCTATGCCAGATGTGAAGGTCGAGCTAAGGACCTTTGAAAATCCTCTCCGAGACTGGGATTCAAGCTGGGGACTTTTCCATCTTCAGTTGGACGCCCTAACCACTGAGCAACCAAACCTCTCAAGAAAATCTTATATTACAACACTCTTCAACGCGGACGAAGTCGCGGGTAACTGCTAGTGATTTATAATCCATGAAGCGGACACATACCCTCTCAGTTCATGAAGTTTCATTTCGTTTCCTCCTCCGCTTCTGGATGCTTCACTTTTTTATGATTACTATTTGTATAATGCTTACACAGTATGTGCCCAAAATTTGGTAACGTTGATGGCGCAGCCACTGGTCAGTTCGATGCCCAGTTCTATGCAGTTAAATGGATACGGAGAATACCCTAATCGATGTTTTGCTGTCTGATATTCATCACATTGACATAACGCTTGTCATGCAAGGAGCCTCCCCGAAAATTGTGCAATATTCAACATTCAGGGGTGCTTTTCGTAACGGCAATACACTGGCAAATCTTTCAACTTCAGTAACAACATAATAATTTCAGAGTAGTTAAAAATATTGAAGGTCGGTTTTAGTACCAGAAGTGATAAAGTTATCAGTAAATATGGAGAGCATGTCATCGTAAATGGAAACAATTTAATATCTTCAGTTGCGAACTTGAGATTTTCCTTAAGCTGTTCATGTTTTCTTCATTTTTAACATTACTAACAGTAATCAGTGTAATGAGCTTATTCCCAGTGTGCTCATAAATTCGGTTATTTATCAATAGACAATTTTCACACGGGATCAAATCGAACATACCTAATCTAATGGGACGATAATCTGTTAACATGACATTTGTATCACATTCCAGAGATAGTTGTCACACGGGATCAAACCTAGCGTAATCTAAAGATTATCTGTTAACATGTCATTTGGGTGTGATGGATGAAGAGCCAACTTTACACAGATAATATTAAGTGTAGGCATTAATTCCCTGGAAAGCAATTTATCATTTCTCGGGTATGTTCCATTTGCTAACATGAAAATACTTTTTCTATGCAGAATCAAGATGGGTCTGTATCATGTGGACTTCGATGACGCAAACCGAACAAGGACAGCGAAGGATTCCGCTGCGTTCATGGCTGAAGTATATGGCACCAGGCAGCTACCCACAGAATTCAGAGTGAAACACTAGCACACCGTTTACGGAATGATCGATGAACTAAATTTGTACGCAATTTAGAAAAGGAATGTCACTTGTGAAACATATTTTAATAATAAATTATTCGAAGTTGATGTAAAATAAAAGCTGTGGTTTTGTCTTGCGATGTTTCTTGATATTTTGTATATCCTTCACTCCTTTCTCTACGACTTGTATTTACTACATGAGGATCTAGTAAGACTTAAATACTTCGTCGAATAGTTGAAAAATTTGGAGAATTGACAATACTGGGTGGTTAGGAATTGCCTGAATACTGTCAAGTGTCTTGCTCTGTATTGTAAAGTTAACTATTTACTGTGGGACGTTATTTACTTTATTCCATTGTGTGACGGTGCGACCGTCTCTGTGCTTAAATAGCAACGAAAATTTAATATTTTAATTTTAGATCAAATTTCTTGTATTGATATCTTTTTAAGCATTTCATCTTGGCAGGGAACTGAACAGATTCGCTCTGAACAAAGAATTAGTTATAAAAGCAAACATTTATTATAACATATAAAACATACCTTTGATTATAAACAGAATTTACAATTATTTTCTTTTACATGATGATCAAATATAAAACAACACTGTATACCATGGGCGCCACCCTACATGAGACTACTATATGCTTATGCTTACATGCTTTTAATACTCAATACAAATTGTCCGACTAGCTCAAATAATAAAAACATTTTTAATAGCATGAGAAGTTCTTAACTGGTGAATTGATTCACCCAGGACCGTTCACTGGAGTATTGATCCATAAACATTTTCACCGGTAAAATTATAATCACCTTATCATTTTCTCACTTGGTGCTATGTGAGATTGTGCACTGCCGCGCCAAGCAACCATAGACTTTGTCAAACCGTAGGTTTAACTGCTGCATCAAGTAACCATAGACTTTGTTGTTCAACCACTGCACTACTTCCCGCTGAAAACACACTTAGACTCATAACTTTACACTTCCTAACACAGCTTCTGATCTGCACCCACTGAGAGGTGGCACAGAGGACTTGCTTGTTCGGCCACCTATGGCTCAGTGTCCCTCCTCTTCCGGCGACCGACGCACCCTTTGTCTCTTTTGGCGTGCGAAATTCCATCGGCCAATTAGGAATCTAAGCCGCTGGTCAACCCCCACCGTTCGCCATGAAAAGAGAGAACAGACCTCAATATTCTGTCAATAGGTGGCATACCCTGTCTCATCCAGCCACTCTTGCCATTCACAACAAACTATGGAGTGACCCTGATCACTACATTACACCCCATCCAAGTTAAATTTTCGGGTGACCGCAACCACTGTTACGGTTGAACGAAAATTTTATAATCATCTTTGTCTCATGTGGGTCCCCAAATTTTTTTTTTTATATTTACATATTGAACTACAACACGTAAATTAAATAGCAAAAGTGCGAATCTGTCCCATCACCCTATTACATTATTGTAAGCTATTTTTTTTTAAGTCTGCAAGTGTATTTTATTATTATTAGCACTGATGTCACAACTTCATATGCCATTCATTCTCACACTCATGCAATTTTCTCTTAAGTCTAATTAACGACTAACAATCAGTATACCAATTTTAAAATATTGAAATATATATATATGGAATCTTATCTATCAGACATCCCTCAAATGTCACTACATAACAATTAAGACTAACATGTATTGGACATATAAGCAGAAATACATCTTCATTGATACAAGAAAAATTATAAACAAAACTCTTTAAAATTAACTATAGTACAGAATTTTTTAAATTCTAATACTGGTATAAAATAAAAGCTGTAGTTTCCCTTGATACTTTGCACACTTTCAACACCTTCTCCTATATCTCATGCTTTCAAATGCAGAACGAATGCAATTTAGACTAGGGTAAGCAGCTAAAAAATTGAGAGAGAATAAACCTTTAAATAAATAAATAAAATTAATAATAGTAATGCGAAGAAAGATACGCACGAAACGAAG
This sequence comes from Vandiemenella viatica, assembly GCA_031002005.1. Classification (NCBI taxonomy): domain Eukaryota; kingdom Metazoa; phylum Arthropoda; class Insecta; order Orthoptera; family Morabidae; genus Vandiemenella; species Vandiemenella viatica. The sequence continues at coordinate 140,261,292 of JARYHS010012519.1, read as the reverse complement.
TCTTGCTTCATTCTCTACTTCTTGTCACTTGTATTGCTAAAGACTGCCTATGGTTTGCCGGTCACTTTGACTTAATTGTCAACATCTAAATTATTTCTGGGGAATACAACTGCTCTGACTGACTGCTTCACATATTTTTACGCGTATACGCCCCACAAAGAAGCGAGCGGCTATCCTAAGCTTTTTTATGACACAACCGCCTTAATTCAAAGTTAGCCAGCACTCCCATTAAGGGAAGTCTAGTAATTTTCTGGAAAAGCCAAGGATCAGCCTATGAGAAGCGTTGGCGGGCGTTTGAATTCATCCAATCAGAGGCCAAGGTCATATGACATCACAAGCCTATCGTATGGGAAGCTAATGGTGGCTCACTGGCGGCGGAAATTGCCCAGGCGGTGGTAAGGCGGGTTTTTTCCGATGACTTCATAGCCCAAAGGAACCCTCTCTATCTAGAAGGGAATGTAGGGTTACCCAATTAAGCGCGCATGCGATAGCAATCAGCTATATCCGAGAGGAATTTTGGACAGAGCTGCTTTAACGCGTGGCCTTGAGAAATTCTAATCCGTAATTTCGTTTGACGATAGATATTTGTTCAGGTGGCCAGTTTTTTTATTTTGCTTGTGGCTTTACACCTCACCAACTTCGAGGTCATTAGAGGCGGGAAGGGACTGGACAAGAAATGGGAAGGAAATCGGCCATCGCTTTCTGTAGGAAGCATTCGCCTGGAGTGATTTGGGGAAAACATAAAAAACCTAAATCTGGATGCCCGGAGGGGGATTTGGATCCACGTCTTCCCGAATGCGAGGCCAGAGCTCGGTGGGTCGCCAGCGAATAGGCAGTTGACCATTAGTGGTATTTCACAAGTGAGTTAGTATAGGCAAACAGCCATTAGCGATCCACATATCTATTTCCGAGAGACAGCAATCAGACAAAGAATTTGCATTAACAGTTTCACAAGTAAGTGGTGCAAGCGCAGATCCAGAAGGGGGGTCATGACCCTCTGGGCTCGGCCTTGGTTGACGTCTGATAATATTTTTAATCTCACTGATTTTAATTGAATAAGATTACTTTGAATGGTGGGTGGCCAGATCTCACAAACACATATACGACAATCACAATAATAATATTATATTGTACTCGTTCGGTCATTATGAATTGAATATTGTGTCCGCGATTGCAACTTTTGTTTTTGCCGTGTCGCGCTGCCCGTCGCCTCATTCGTTCGCGGCTGCGCTTCCGATGTTCGGTGACGTCACAGCCGCGTAGCTCCAACCGCACCTCGCCATTAAACCATTTGATGTATTTATATAAATATAGTCATTTTTGCTTAGTTAGGGAGCGTGTATAAACCACGTAGCTCTATTTTGGCCTCCTGTGAACACCACCACCCCCCCTCTTAGCCCTACGTGGCTTTTAACTCTACCCCTCCCACCTCCCCTCAGTATCACGTAGCTTTTTCCCCTTTTGATTCCAGAAGACATTTTGTAGTTTTCTCTTTTGAGACTATTGTAAATTACATATGGAGATAATTAACTGAGGGAAATAAGTATTCACATGGTGTTGTGAGTTCTGTTCCTCATTTTAACTGTGAAAAATGTTATGAAAGAAAATCTAAGTGGGCCTGGCTCGGAACGCCCCCTCCACCCACGTAGCCAAGCGCAGCCTTCCAGCCAACCCCTCCCTCCTCCTCCCTGGACCGAGCCACGTAGTTTGTGCACGGTCCCTTATGCGCGGGAGTTTTTGACTGCAGGATGACTCCAGAAAAACATGTGATGATGCTGGTTGGTCGAAACGTAATGCATGTAGAGGTTTATTTAGAAAGACAGATTAATTCTTTTATACAGAAACCTAGGTTTGAGATTGATAAACACTCAAAAAAATTTACCCATACTAAGCACTCAAGCATGTGATAATATGTGTGCTGCCGATGGCTCCACAGCTACCTTAACCATAGATGAAGAAGAAAATATTACTCGTACTACTGCTGAAGCTGTTCTATGTTTGCCGATTTCGTGTACGTCGACTTCTAGCACTGATCAGAAAAAAAGTTCGCTTTCTCAATTGAAATTTTCCTCATATATCGGATGGTTTGTAAGAAAAAAACCTAGACGATTCAATAAGAGTTATATTGATCGAAAAGCATAGGTTGCCTTCTCAAATTTGTATTTTCCCACAACTGTGTGTAATTAAAAAAGGAACAAATAAAAATATAAGTTGAAGTCAAACCTTGACAAGTTTCACTGGCTTCTTTTACCGCATAAAGACCAGGACCTTTACAGCAAATATTATGTTTTACCTACAGTAACGCCCTTGAATTGGCACACAGTCAAAAACACATCTAAAACGATTCATAAAAGAACCATTAATAGCTTCCGATGATGTTCTTGATGAAAATAAGTGTTGCTAACTCACCAGCGAAATCACTACCACGAAATAACTGTCGAAGCGAGAAAAAACTTTTAACAACTTTTCACAAACCTGAACTTGATATTGTTAACCAAATTACCAGTCAAAGAATGACACAAGTTAATTAAAATAAGAAACGCTTAAAACCCATTGCCTAAACGATAAATTTTTAGTGTCATCAGATATATCGTTACGTGGTCATCGTGATGATGACAAATTTTTGGATAAAGAAGCAATTAACGACAGCACGGAAGATGATGAAGGAAACACTTTTTTAAAATTCCGTGTAGAATCTCGTGACAGCTTAGCAGCATCATTTAAAGATTTCTACGTCTAATGCAGCATACATCAGCAAAATTAGATTGATGTTATTCGAAGAAACGACAAACACAACACATATCTCACAACTGAGCCTTTCATTTAGTTATATACACAATGGTATAAAAAACGAAGTGTTGTGACTTTCTGTGATGCTTACGATACGCTTAGATGTGATGATAACTAAGCCCCGGATTTTTAGGATCTAAAAATCTAAATTTATGTTTATTCAATTCACGTTTTAATTCTAATTTAGGAATTAACAAGTTTTTAAGGGAAATAAAGTTTAAAATGCTAAATATATATACTGCCATTGTGTTAAAAACATTGAGACTTTATAATACGATGTCAAGTACTCCTTTAAAACTTACAACATCACATTGATCGTTCACATTAAATCACGCAACATAATGTTCAATATATCGTATCTTTATTGAGGACTTTAAACCACTCATTTAAAACTTCTAACATGACACTGTCATAGATACAACTGGGATTGGTGTCTGGCCGAATAACCCAGGTGACATTAACGTCAATCGAAAGAGTGTAGGCTTTCTCGGTGAGTCAGCTGCGTAAAATCTTCTGGAGCTTCCCATCATATTAGCGCGTCAGTAAAAATATAAAGCGACATTTCGGAGCCTGTCTCTGGCTCCATCTTCCGCCGGAAAAACATTTTTATGAAGGAAGGGAGAAAAGGAAGCGGCCGTGGCGAGTCATTTTTTTTTAACTTATGGCTTTACGACTCGTCGAGGTCATTAGATGCGGAATGGGATTGGGGAGAAGGAACGGGAAGGAATTCGACCATGGCCTTTTCAAGGAAGCATCCCGGAATTCATCTGGAGTGATTTGGGGAAACCATGGAAAACCCAAATCTGGATGCCCGGACGGGGATTCGAATCGGTGTCTCTGTATAATGTTTTAAATAAAGAATTAGCAGAAGAGCTAAGAGAATTTTTGATTTGGAGGAAATTTCAGGTTGGATAACTTCAGGAATTTTTAAATTAATGATACATAAAATTTTCAGGAAGATCAGAGAAAAAATAAGTACAAGGATTGCACAGTACTTGGGAAAATTTCATAACAGAACAGATCCTCTACAGACACCTGAGTGGCCATGTTGCAGTCAGTGTTTCAAGAGACTTGGTAGAGAGAGGATGTACATGTGTGGAGGGAATTCACGCGATGAGCTAGCAGAAGAAAGTGAATGCAGAAGTATCGTGATGTAGAGTAAGTGTTCCATAAATCTTAAGATAAAACCAAATTAATTTAAATTGAATAGAAATTACTTTATACCTTTTAGAAGCACTTTGAAGGTGATAAAGGAAATGATTAAAAATTGAGTTAAATGTACTCTTAAGCTGCACTGGATTCAGGGTGTCCAGCGAAGAATCATTTTAAAATTCAAGGCTCTTTCCTGGTTTTTCAAGGTTTACATTTTTTTTTCAAGGTTAATTTTTTTAAAAAATTAAAAAAAAAATACAAAATTTTTCCGGTTTTTGAAGGTTTAAATTTTTTTCCAGGTTTATTATTATTATTATCATTTTTTAATATATTATTTACTACACCATTACAGGAATATATACGTTCTACAACGTTTAACGCAGTAAATCACAGAAACTGAAACAAATTTATAAATTTTTTGTATTAAAAACTGTAATTGTGACGAAAAAAATAATACATCACTGTAACAACGTATATTATCTTTATTTTAAAGATAAAATAAATAATATTTCATTTACATAATACATTATAATGTACTTATACCGTATTTGATATAAATTAATGAAAAAGTTATTTTTTTAAATGTTATATCTCTACTGAGATTTTTGACGCTTCAGCCAACATTTTGCTCCTTTTTGCTTCCAATTCTTTGATCTCATCCTGCTTTCGCTTGTTCATCAATCGTTCCTCATTTTGTTTTTGCGATTTCATTTTTCTGATTCTTCATATCATCTTTGTACAAAGAATGAGCATTGCGAAAATATTGTATCAAACTTTTATCGATGTTAAAAGAGTGAACTCCACCAGCCGTCTGGACTGCGTCATAAATGTACCTTTGAGCAACAAGGCTTTTTTTACTTTGATTTTCAATAATACACTAGGAGTTTATGGAAAAACCTCGTTCAACAGAAGCGTTTCCATGTGAAATTATCAAAATCAATTGCATAAAGTCGCGGAAGTTTGGACAGGGCTTCAAAGACCTGTTGATTATATCAACCCAAAACTGATCTAGGCGACCTTCGCTTCTCTTGAAGGATTTCAACTGTTCTTGAATTCTTTTGTCCCTGCAAAGATCAAGAAACTCACACTTCACACGGTCTGCCTTGGAACCTGACATTCTTCCATTTGTTACCAAAATATCAAGACATAAGGTCAATATTTTTTTGCCTGTTTCGTGTATTAATGCATTCGCTTGATTCAAGCAGGAAATTGCACGTGTTAAGTTATATTTTAGTGGCGATCGTTCTTGAAGTTTTTGAATTATAGCAATAATACATGATCGCATGCTTTCTTTTAAATACAAGAATTCCTTTTCAGAAACTTCTTTGACTTTCTTTAGTGCACTTCTTGTAGCGAAGTCCAAATCGAAATCTTTTGCAAAAATCAAATTCTTTGTATCCTGTAAGTCGATTTTCATCAAAGATTTAGTGTCTTTTAAGGACATCCGGTTTAATTACCCGCTGCATCAAAGTGTTCAAAAGATTGTTCAATTCGTCATATAAAAGTGGAGCCATCGGGACGTCACTCTGAAAATCATGTAAAAAAGGTTCCAGCAAATGGGCTGTTGAACTAAAGAAAGTCAATTTCGGACCTAGTAATTTGTCACTGACAGCTTCAGAAACAATTTTAAAACTCTGTGATGTAGAAATGTTTTTTTTTTCTTTCTTTGTTTCAGTAATATATGCTCGAATATTCTCCAGAATTTCCACGGCTTTCTCAACAGCACTGGCATTTTCCACCCATCGTGTTCCACAGAATGATTCCGGAAAGGATGAAGATTTAGTTATTTCCATGTATTGTGCCTTTCGTGCAGGCGAGTCATAAAATAAATTATGAGATGCTCTCAAAAATGACACAATTTCCCACTTGGTTTCAGATATGCCTGTTTTGAATGCGCCGTGGACAATGTGCAAACTACAGCTACCAACTTGCAAAAGCTGTAAGCCATCGAAGGATTCTTTCAGTTCCTTGTTAAAGTCATTGAAAAGTTTTAAATTTACATTTGGTCCATCCATGGACAGCTGCACAATTTTGTTAATATTTTCTAAACCAAATGAACCGGTTAAACCTTTAAGCAAGTCATTTGCCCTTGTGCGCTTTAAAAAAACGGAATCGTAATATCGTGTCGATACTAATGATTTCTCGTGGTCCCAAAATCGGATATGCACGTCCATTTGAGTCGTTCTAGAAACAGTATTCATACTTTCATCGAATTCTAACACAACCAAATCACATTTATCAATTAAATCGACAAGTTTACTCTTTAAGTATGGAGCAATCCCATAGACGATGCTGTAACAAATTCGATTTTTGTAATTGCATCTTACTTGCAATTTGACTGTCCGGAAATAATGAAGTAAACAACGCCGTACAATCCGCTAAACTCCGAATTGACATGTGACTTCTAATGGTGCGCAAACACCACAGCATTTCAGCTCGTGTAACCTGTTCTGAGAGTAGGTATGACTGCATTACCGATTGCTTCTTCGGCTCGTTCTGTTGGTTAGAGGATACTGTTCCGTTATGTACTGGAATCGCTATAAAAACAATAAATGACGTTTAGTAGCTAGTATGCAACATACAATGAGAGAATAATAATGTTCATTTTAGGTTGAAAATTGAGTACAATAGACACTCGGCTTCCACCGTCGGTACGGATTCGAGACTCTGTTGTGACGGTTCTGTTGAAGGGTTTTAAAAGTTTACTATGCCGAAAAATGATAGCAATAATAATGAAAATTCTCATTAAAAAAAATAATGAAAAATTGAAGGTTTAATTCTAGATGGGGATACCGCTGCCTCGCGACTGTCATCATGACGTCGCGTTCACGTACAGTCGTAAAAACATATATTGTGACCGAGCTACGCGAGGTCACAATAATTTAAAGCTGTACAATATCAACATAAACTGATATCCCGAAGGTGGATCAGATGCAGGCGGCCGCAGATGTCCTATAACACAAACAGATGTTCAATGTTTAAGGTGAAACTCGCATTTCATCATCATCCGGCAGTGAACCCGCGAAGATTAGCAATATTGGTTGTGTTATCGGACATCTGCGGCCGCCTGCATCTGATCCACCTACGGGATATCAGTTTATGTTGATATTGTACAGCTTTAAATTATTGTGACCTCGCTACGCTGTTTTTACGACTGTACGTGAAAGCGACGTCACGTTAACAGTCGCGAGGCAGCGGTATCCCCATCTAGAATTAAACCAAATTGAAATACAATCTAAATTATATTTATGTTTATTTTTATCCTAATTTTGAATTTCGAGCGAAAATATAACGGAACTAATATTCGTATCGTAAGTTACAATGTAAGTCGATTGATTCTGTTTTTGTAAACAATAATTATATCATTCTTTTTATAAACAATTAATTAAATATTTTTCACAGTGATATAGGCACTTAGAGACAGAATAAAAACTGGACAACTTGAAAGCATTAAAAATAGCGTAGATAAATCAGAAAATACCTTGAACTGATCCATTGTTATTCGTGTCCGATTTCATCTTTGAAGTTTCAAACTTCTTCATAAATGCATCCAATGGTAACGTCTTCTGTGAATTTGCACTAAAACATTTATGTTTTTTACTCTCAGAGTGACTTTGTAAAGCACTTTTTCCCATGCTCGAAACATTGATCGTTTTTTTTGCACCAAATGCAAATAGCATTTGTATTGTCATTTGGATCAGGTGCTACCCACGGAAACAGATTCTCGTATCCCTTTTGATATTTAGTTGTGCTTGGGTGCGATTTCGGCATTTTTTTAAACAAAATGTTTCAAATAAACTTTTTGTTACAATTTGTACAGACTCGTTCATTCAACTTCGTTATACATTACTGCCAACTAGGGTTGCCAACCGTCCGGTTTTCGACGGTCCTGTTCCTGTTAGGTTCACTACATGCGACCGGGCACTAAACGTCGGTTGTTAAGAAATTTTAAAAATTAGCAGTTGATGGTTTCTCAGATGTATAGAAGTAAACAGGATCGCCACACCTCGCTCCTTATTCTCCCTTTCGTTAAACATAATTCAACTGTTTTGCTCTGTGTTTAAACATTTATGGAAGTTAGTTGCATATCTGATTATTGTGAAGCGACTAGTTTATTGTTTCAGTTACCCACACTACGTCGAAGACGGTATGTCGTGCTCGTTTTGTTCGTGGAGAATTAAAGAATGATTAGTGTTATTAATTTGTACTTTCGAAATACATAATTGAGTAGCCTATCATAAAAAATCAGATACGTTCCTGTCGCTTCAGGGACAAGTGGTTGCCAAATGACTGGCTTAAAACTTGCTGCGTAAGAGAAACGATTGTACCGCATATCGTAAAATGTGTAAAATAACTTTTACTGTGAAATTGGATGACAAAGGCAGTGAAACTCGATTTCTTCCGCAGAGGTTTTTGTTATTTTTTAGTTCACGATTGTCGTAAAAATTATTTATAAAAAACAAATAAGAATTGTCCTATAAAGTTTACAACACACAACACTCCCCCCCCCCCCCCCCCCCTCCGGTGGGCAAATGTCCGGTCGTGGCTATATGAAAAGTCGGCATATTCCGCATTTGTCCGGTCGTTGAAATGTGAAAAGTTGGCAACCCTACTGCCAACATTAAATACTAACATGTGTTCGTAAATATGGCAGTTTGGCCGTCTTGTACTTTAATTTTCTATCTTTAAGTAACTATTTGAACACAAAAACACTGCCATATGAAATAATATATTTCACTATTCCACATACTCGTATATAGGTTAGTTAGGCCTATTTTAATTCGAATGGTAATATTGCTTCGATTTAAATTGAAACAAACAATGACAAATTTTTAACAATATAAAATGAATAAATTGAAAATTACTAAAATTCCAGGTTGTAGGCTAAAATTCAAGGCTTTTCCCTGTTTTTTTCCCGATTGTGTAAATTCAAGGCTTTTCCCCGGTTTTCAAGATTTCAAGGTCCGCTGGACACCCTGTGGATTCCAGAAATTACTGCTTAAATTTTAAAGCTGGTAGGCCTAATAGTGACTGTATCATCAATCACACTATGCCTGATGTTTCAACTGCTACACCAGGCATGGGACAAATTTCCTGCATTCATGTCAGTATTTAAACAGGCAGTCATGATTCTGAGAGTCACACCAAGTTTAGTAAAAGCAAATCTTTTGCATATTTGGAAAATGAGAGCCTGTGCAATCAAATGCAGCAGTTCCTGTACCGAGCACAATAGTATGTGACTAATCTTGTCCCGTGGGATCTTTTAATTTTCACTTCTTTGCAGAGCCCCTTGAAGGATAGAGTACAGTATTTATAATGACACTGTGTCTAAGTTTCACATCCCTTCATATTATCTTGAAGCATTTTCCAACAATTTTTTTACTGAGTTGGCCATTACGTATTTTCTGAGGTATCAATTAATTTCTGTTTTACTCTTTTAGAAGTAGTTAGATATATATAAATATAAATAAAAGGGATGTGACAGTCATATAACTACATAACTGAAATTGGTTTTCATTGTACTGTAATCTTACTGCCAGATGAATACAAAAACGAATAGGAAGAGTAAATTTATTGTATAAAGAAGTCACATTTCTATATTCTCACTATTCAGCATTGTTTATACTAATAACAAATACTTATGCAAGAACTGACTTTGTTTAGCATGCTTGGTATATACCACACAAAATCTAAAATGATTTATAAATTATGATGAAAGCTTGTAACTGCCTGTTTTTAATCTGTTGCCAAACCTCAATTCAAACTACCAATTATGTCAAAAAATAACAATCTGAATATAATAAATAAAAGCAAAACACTGAATGTGAAAAAAAAACACTTTTTCACGCAATATTTTTTCCCCAAATATAAAGAAACTAAGGACCATGAATTTAAAATTATGCAAGAATGACTGCTTTTTTCCACTGTCCCCAGTTCAGCAATAAGAAAAAAAAGGTCAATATAAGTTAAGGGAGTAAAAGTGACGTTACTGGGAATCGGTTTCATTTGTTAATGTTGTATCATGCAAACTGATTGAGAAACATTTATACCTGAGGAAGAAATAAAATAATACACCAATACAAATATTCTGTAAACTATACTCACATTAGTCAACATATATAAAACACATTGTTCTGCAAATCATACGTTAATTTGTAACATTTCAATCTGATCAAATAAAATAAAAATTGTATTTTTTTTCCTAGTTTCGTGTAATAGTAAATGGTAACCATGACAAAAAAAAAAAATAAATAAAATGTATTCATGAGGTAAACCCAACAAACACCAAAGTTGGAGGCATGAGGGCTGCAAGAGGACAAACTATATTTGGTAAGAACCTTACTTGTTAAAGATACTGATGAAATGTGTAGCAGGCTGATCGGGATCCACATGCTGAAGGTTACTTACTATGCCAAGGGCAGAAAATGGGGAGGAAAGAAAAAAAATGGTTTGGAGAGTTGGAAGCAGAATAAGTGTGGAATCATAATCACACTAGAAATGCTGAAAAATATAAATTTAATCTTAATATTTAGATATTCTTTTTACATATTTTATTATTTCCACCATTTTCAATCATAAAACATTTCCATATTTATCTTTTTCTAGACTCCTCCTCCCCTCTCTTGTAACTCTCACTTTTTCAATGCCCATTTTCTGCCCTTCAAATAGTAACCTTTATCATGTACTCACACATGAACTTACTGCACTTCTTAACAGCCTCCTACATAAACAAAGGGTTTAAAACAAATATTGCAAAATGTGTTTTGCATTGTCGCAGCCTTCCAGTATTAAACATTAGTAAATGATGGATTTACTCTCCCACCCATTTTTATTTTCATATTGCCTTAAGGGATATTCTTTTTTATTATACACATCTAAGGGAAAAGTTTTATAATTGTTGTTATGTGAAGGATGGATAATCCACATTTAAAGAATGTCTACTAAAATTTGCATTTACTATAGACTGCAGTTTCTTTCTTGCTTGGATATGCAGGTAATAAATACACATGATCAGATATAGTATGGAATTGAACATGCCACAAATAATTATTTAAAAATCACTTTGATGATATTATCTACAACTTACAAGACATACTTTCAGTACTGAACTTTATTCTTAAAAATGAGATGCTTAGTACAGAGATCAAATGTAATCACATCAATCCTCGTAGTGTGAATGGGGAAGCGATGTGGAAAAGCCAGGGTGGTTGGAGTGTTGGTGGAGAGAGGCAAAAAAATACTAATCAAAGTTGAGTTTCCTCTCCTTGTCTTTAGTTTAATTTATTTAGCAGCCATTGGTACGTTAAATGTCTCACCTTTTTGAAACAAGAATTAAGATAAACACCAAAATATTATTTTACATGTGTTCATCAATCCCAGGGAGCAGAGGCCATTAACATTCCCCAATGTGAAGGCTTCAGTTCCCTTCAACACTTCCTTGAAATGCGCTCCACACAAAGCCTTCCCAGGACATACTTTACACACCCCTAACTAACTTCAGCCTCACTTAAAGCAACTTCTCCTTTACTTCCCAAATTTATCACCAGATATGTGACACTGCCATGGGTACCTGCAAGGCCACATCCTATGCCAACCATTTCCTGGGCCGGCTGGAGGAAGAGTCTCTGAAGAACTGCCCCCTCGTATTGTTCAGATACATAAATGATATATTTGTGAGCTTGACCCATTGGGAAGACCACCTCCTAGGTATTCTCAACTCTCTCAATAACAGTCATGCCATCAATTTCCCTTGGCCATATCCCCCCACTTGTGTCACCTTCCTTGATGTGAATATCACCCTATGACAGGATTCCCTCAACACATCTCTGCACATCAAGCTAATTAACTTACAACAGTACTAACACTCTGACAAGTGCCATCCCCTCCACTCCAAACAATCCCTCCCATACAGCTTTGCAATCCACGGCAGATACGTCTGTTCTGATCGTGAATCACTTTCCACGTATTCCCCAAAACTATCTCCAACCCTCATTTCCTGCTGCTACCAGCATGATCTTGTGGTAAGGTAATCTCCTGTGCTATTACCCACAATCTCCAAAACCTGACTGTGGACCAATATTCAACACTCAGTTTTTTCCTGGCCTGAAATCCACTAATCAAATCCTTTGCTATGGGCATGAATTTCTATGCCCCTTCCCTAAACTGTGTGTCCTTCCCAAAATCCTACCCCATTCCCTGCACTTGCTTTAGCAGACCTCCTAATCTAAATAATATCTTGGTCCACTTCCAACTCTTCTAAACATCCACAGGGATCTTTCTCCTGTAATAGACTCTGCTGCAAAACATGCAGCACCTATCCAACCACCACCACCTATCTTAATCCCATCACAGGAGAATCCTTTCCTATTATTGGAAATGCCACCTGCACTACCACTCACCTTATAAAAATTCTTCGCGGGTATTCTGCCGAATAAGTTCTTCTGCCATAAATGATGTTTTGACAGCTTCCTCTACTGTCATCAGGTAAACTGAAAGTCAGAGTTGCTACTGCGATGACATGCCACTTCACTGGTTCCTACATTGGTACCACCACTGAAAAACTATCCTACAGGATGAATGGACACAAGCAAAAAGTTTATACTTCAAACCCAGACCATCCAGTGGCAATTCATGCCAGCACACATGAGTCCAACAATCTCAACACCTATTTCACAGTTAGAGCTGTTATAGTTTTTCCAAATACCACCACCACGTCAGAACTCTGTAGATGGGAAATTGTCTATCAATACATCCTAGACACCAGACACACCCCTGGCCTCAACCTATGCTAAACCTGTCACTTACTATTTAGCAATTTTACAGTCTGTTTTCTCATATATATATTCAACATATACATAGTCTATACTTTTAGTATTTTTTTTTATATCTGTTTTGTTTTATTTATTTACTCTTATAAATTTATTTAAAAAATGTTAAACTTGACTGATCATTACAGACATTATTTTGTTCGACAGTTATCGTTGGTCAGCTTTCTCCTACCCCCCCTCCCCCCCTTGGTTCAGATACCGTCCTCCCTGTCATATGTCTTGCCTTCTACATGACTAAGGTTATTTATCAAAATGTTGTGAAGTTTTTTATGTTCATTCCTATCTTCATCTGTGATAAGTGGTATTTTATTTTTTCTATATCTTGTCTTATTACGAATTTTTAAGGCCGAAGGTCTGTGATGACACAGATACAGTTTACAATATTTAGTGAGAACCATTATTCATGTACAATGCTGATGAAATTTTTAGTAAGTTTATGTGCGAGTACACAATAAAGATTACTACATGAATGGCAGAAAAGGGCCATTGAGAAAAAGAGATGTTTGAGGTTATGATAATATGAGGGTGGCCCAGAAACTAATGCACCACATTTTTTTCTCAGCCCCCAACAATGGTAAGAATGCGAAACTTTAGATATGTATTCTTTGAAGTTTTCAGAGTGCGTGCACAAAGTTTTTGTTTCTTCCAACAGATAGCATACTTGCAGCAATGGTTCAACATGGTGTCCGTGAGTGATGTACGTCATAAGCAGCGTGTCGTCATAGAATTTCTCACTGCGGAGCAAGAAACGGTTGGAAACATTCACAAACATTTATGTGCAATTTACGGAGCATCATCAGTTGACAGAAGTATTGTTAGTCACTGGGCACAGAGAATGAGGCCATCCAGAAGCGGTTCTGCAGAGATCCAAGATTTGCAGTGGTCGGGAAGGCCACCCACGGCTGTAACACCTGACAACATGCAGCGTGCTGATGTGCTCATTTGTGAGGACCGATGCATAACGACTCGGCAGTTGGCGCAGAAGCTGTCAATCAGCAAACGAAGTATGGGTGCAATCGTCAGTGCTCTTGACTACACAAAAAAGTGTTCATGATGGGTTCCACGCCGTATTACAGAGGAACAAAAAAACTCTCAGAAAAAAACATTTCTTCGAGTTGCTGCAATGTTTTGAAGCTGAAGGGAAAGCCTTCTTGTCCCGGATTGTGACAGGTGATGAAACCTGGGTTCACCATTTTGAGCCTGAAACAAAATGACAATCGATTGTATGACGTTATCCTGACTCTCCACAGAAGAAAAAATTTAAAGCAACTGCTTCCACTGGTGGTAAGGTCATGATCACTGTGTTTTGGGACTGTGATGGTATCATACTCATTGAGGCACCACCATTAATTCTGAGGCATATGTGAACACACTAACCAAATTCAAGAAGCGCTTGCAGCAACTTGGATGCATAACAACCCAGGTGAATGTTTGCATCAACGTGATAATGCACTCCCTCACACAAGTTTGAGGATGTTGGAACACATCACCAAACAGGTTTGGACAGTGTTACCTCATCCACCCTATAGCCCTTACCTAGCTCCCTTAGACTTTCACTTGTTTGGGCCATTGAAGAATGCCATACGTGGGAGACATTTTGAGGATGGTGAAGAGGTGATTTGCACAGTGAAGAAATGGCTTCTTGGGCAGATCAAGGAGTGGTACTGCCAGGGCATACATGCTCTTGTGTCTTGCTAGAGGAAGACCGTAGAATCAAAGGAGATTACATGGAAATATAGGGAGTGTAGAAGAACAATCATTCTTGTGCATAAATTTCATTGTGTTCAATAAATAATTATTGAAGAAAAAAATGTGGTGCATTAGTTTCTGGGCTACCCTCGTACATTTAAATTTATGTTTAAGTTATAAATAATAATAAATCCATCAGTATGGCTTTAACCGTTAAAGTGGATCAGTGACATACAATGGGACCAGATTTAAGTCATGCATCCTGTATATCAGCCATGCCCATCCTCTACTTGATTCACACTAATTACCTCTGCCAAAAGATAGCTGGTTGTAAGTAGAAAACAGTGAGAAATAATAATAAGTGCTGGAGGATGCTGGGTATCAAGGATATCTTGGTAAACTGCAGAGTACAAAAGGTTTTGTGAGATTTGGGAAGATTGGCAGCCCACAAAGTAAACAGTTGTTTAGGTTGCTACAAATGTAAGAACTGGCATGGTGTGCCACTGAATGGTCTAGGCTGCCGACGTAAACTGTTTGCCTATGACCATCAGATGTAGAGTTGTTTATTGGTGAGTCATATTTGACCTAAGGACAGTG
Organism: Vandiemenella viatica; assembly: GCA_031002005.1. Classification (NCBI taxonomy): domain Eukaryota; kingdom Metazoa; phylum Arthropoda; class Insecta; order Orthoptera; family Morabidae; genus Vandiemenella; species Vandiemenella viatica. The sequence continues at coordinate 140,246,236 of JARYHS010012519.1, read as the reverse complement.
GAAGTAGGTGAGTTGGTATATCAGGTATGTTGTAGTACATGTGGCATGTCTGGTGATACTCCTATAAGTTTTGTAACTAGGTCTTCAGCTCCGGAATGATCAGTGTGGCAGTTTGGAAGAATCACAAAGTGAGAATTTGTGAATGAAGACTCTTGATTCTGAATGGTCTGCTGAAGCATGGGCAGGGGGCAGTGGGAAGGATTTTTGAGAGAAGGATGCACATTTCGGAGAAGGAATGTTGGAAATGATACCAATGGAAAAGTTTAGTTAATAGAACTGGGACCAGAAGAGCACTGGATAATGAATAAAGGGCTATGGTTAGTTTGTAGAGATGTCAGATGGAATAACTATGCAATGTGTTGGTTGCAGCACAAGAGATTTGTTTTGTACAAGATCAGGGGGTTAGCAGTGGGAAATGAGGTCTTGATAGGTTTTGGGAATATGTGGATAGTGATTCTTTACTGGAACAAATGAATCTGCCACAAGTGGCAAGGTTAAGAGGAAGGGAATCTTTAGAATGGAAGGGAATGTTTAGGGTGGAAGGAAAAGTTTAGTGTGGAAGGGATGACAACAAAGTGAATGTATTGTTACTTTATAGGCTTCACGTGAACAACAATATGGCTTGACTCCTCATCAACGTCGAGATCATTAGAGATGTGAAAGGTCTGGGGGCAAGGAATGGGAAGAAATTCAGCCAGGTCCTTTTTGAAAGAACCATTCCGGAAAGAACCATAGCCTGGATTAATTTGGGGAAACCATGGAAAATCCAAATCTGGATGGCCGGATGGGGATTCGAGCCCACGTCCTCCCGAATGGGAGGCCACAGCATTACCGCTCAGCCACCATGCTCATTCACTTTATATCCCACTTCCATACATGGGCATAAATAAATTATCTATGAAAATACTTGACAAACATTTTATTACATTCTTACATCCAGAATACAGATTCCTTATTTTTAAAACACTGAAATACTTTTTTATTACGTTACTTAAACATAGATATTTATCATTATTAGTATCACTTGTATTTTTCTACATCTACATTCCACTTACATCCAAGTAGTGTCATATATACACAAAACTAGAAAAAAATAGAAGATAAGCATGATCTCTCAGTTATTACATATTGTAAAATAAATAAATACTTCTTAAATGCACAGCACAATGGAAGTACACTTACATAAAATATTAAATCAGTCATATATTCATCTTCTTTACAATTATGAGCATATTTTTAAAATATAAAAGAACAAAAATTATTCCTTTGAAAAAAAAATTTGAAAATTTATTTCGGTCAAAAATGCTCACTGAGTGACTGATGAGGTTCTCTAGCCACTCAGTAGACTTTTTTGTGATCACATTTTACCTCTTCGCCAAGTGTCTCATCTACTTGCAAGAATAAGATTTAACACCCAAGTATTGTGTTACATACGTTCATTGGCCCCAACTGCCATCATCTTGCAACAGAAACAGAAAATTTGATTGGTTAAGCTTGGGATGATAATCTATTTTGGCCAAGGAAGCAGCAAAATATAATAATTTGTAGGTCAGAAAAAGGTACTAACATGTTGTGGAGTTAATTCAAATATAAGAGAAGTATTGCATGATATGTTCGGAGGTTGGGAGAAGTTTACTTATAGATTCACACACTTTTCACCATGGAAGATTTCAAGAAATATTTACCAGGAAGGTAAAGGGTATTATAAAATTTTTGCTGTGGAGAAGTTGTTTGAAAGTTCGGCATGTCATTTGGTATTAATTTGAGGAGAACTGATAAATAAATAAAAGGTTTTGTTATTTGATTGAATCCTTATAATACCAGAAGGAGTAAAATGACCAAGACTGCAAAACGAAGTCTTTTCAATAAAAATTTAACTGGCTATATGAGGTCACGCGAGACAAGAGACATTGATGAGTGGGAGTGGAGAGGTCGACCGGTAGCCATGTTGTCTGACAGAGATTTTGTCAAGAGTGGGTATGCATGAAAAATGTGAGGCCAGGATCGTTCAGTTAATAGTCATTCTGGATCGTTTTATGTTAGTATGAAGCTCTAAGCCTTCAGCGATATCAGTTTAAAACTTAAGTATTCAGCAACAATATTGACTGTGAAAAGAGTGAACTTGGAATTAAATGAAGTAACACATTTCAAAACTTCAACAGTCTTTAATAGTTGTTTAGTAGTTTAATAATTGTTTGCAATAGTTGTGATATGGCTGTTACTTGACAATTTTGTTGAGAAATTGCATTAAACGAGTGTTTTCTAAAATTAAGTGAACACTTATTTTTCTGGAAGTAACCTATCATCACTTTTGTTAACAATTGGTACAGTAAAATCTAAATACTTTTTTCCTGTGCAAGGGATGGTGGCCATGTAACAATTCAAATTGATACTATGGACCTGTTCAGTGGTAACAAGATTAAAAAAAAAAATAATTATATGAGGATACATCACTAGTAATAAGTCTATCACAAACAATATGCTCAAGAATACAGAACACATCATGTTATTGTGACATTGTGCTAATTTGTGATGAATGGTTGGTAGAAAAGCAGAATAAACAATATCAAAAAACACAACCAACCAACATAATCACTACAATCTATAGTAATTGTTGGTTTGAATTTCCCCATCTTTCCTTAGTTTCACTACCTTAAAACACATTCATACTTAATATAATTGAAAATTTGTTTAGTTATATGCCAAAAACTAATCCTTTATATCTGCAAATATTTTAGACTAATGTTACTGATAGTCACCATAGCTTATTCTGAATAATTACACCCAAAACTCATGAAGAATACATTGTATATTACTGAAAATAAGGAAGGACAGGAAAAATAAACCAACAACTCACTATAGGAAAAGGCATGTGAGCAGCGACTAACAAATAAACATTAACATACACTTTGCAATATTTTGGTATGAAAGTTAATCATGTTTAGAGTAAGACATATGGTAAGGGATCAGATGTCTACACAATGAGAATCACCACAGGACTGAAGCCAGATATCAACAAGATGGGAAGGGCAGGTAGGCAACGGTCGTGGAACAAGTAGATAATCAATAATTATGGGAACGTGTAAGATATGGGAAAAGCCATGTAAAGTAATAAAATAAAAATTTGGATCAGAATAAAAAAGAGAAATCAAAATAAGGAGTGATATGGAAAATAAATGGGTCACTCAACACAAGAGCCATAATAAACATGATCACACTTTACAATATAATGGTTTAAATCTTGAACATGGTGAGAGAAAGGCATATGGCAAGAGGATTGGGTGTGTACACACCAGTACTCATCACATTTTATGCTTTCATCTATGATGGGAGACAGTTTTAATTATCTGACTACATATTTATAGAAACTCAGGCAAATTGACCATGGAAGAAAGTGAACTGAATGTATCTAGACAAATTTTTTCTAACAATAAGAAAATCATCATCCACTATACATACACTATATACGAACTATTTCATAAATCGTTATTAACAGTTTCCAGCTACTGGCTGGCTCTGCTTTGTGCACAAGTCTCTCCATTTTCTTCTTTCTTCCCACCACATCTCGTTTGCTACATTGGTCCAGTCATCTCCCCTCTTCTGTACATACTCCTCTCAGCTATCCATCCTTTGATCTTCCTCCAGGTCATTTACTATGCATCTTTGTTTCATTATTGGGATTCTTTGCTCCCCAATCCTCTCTACATGCCCAATTGCCCATACCGTCTACCATCCTGCTTCTTCATTGTGGTGGTTTCAGCACTATATATAGGATAGGAATGTAATATGTGCAATAAATTACTCCCTTACTTCTCTGCAGCATACACCTATTCCATATCAGGCTTCTGATGTTTCTTAAAAATGCCTCTGCCTGCTTCCTTCTTTAATTTATCTCACCATCATTCATTTTCCTATCCTCTAAAGCATTTCCCCTGGTTGTCCTGTTCTTCTTACTGGTGGTTACCATGTACTAACTGTTCCTCACACCATGTTCACCCAAACTATCAGCCCATACATCCAACTGCCACTGAACTTCCTCTTTGTCACCATCCAAGGTCACCAGGTCATATAAACAACCCATCACCTACAAATTTTCCTCTCCCATTCTCACTGCCACCTTCTCCTTTATATTATCCATGATTACAAAGAAAAGTAATGGTGAGAGGGCAGTTCCTTGTTTTAACCAATTTCTTTGTTTTAGCCAATATGTTCTTTCAACCTCTTATTTTCATATAGCCCACACTTACCTAATATAGTTCTGCCACCCTAATTACTGTTTCTTTTGGAACACCTCTGATCTTCATGGCATTCAATACCTTACTCTTGCATACACAATCATAAGCTGTTTCAATATCAAGGAATACCAACAGCAGATCCTTTCCACACTTGAAGCGTTTTTCTACAGCTGTCTCATTGCAAATATCAGGAACACCACTGATCTGAAGTTACACTGCTCTTCTCTTAGCTCTTTTTTCACATTGTCACATTTTCTTTTCTCAAGGCTCTTCTCATACACAATGACACATCAGTGTGATCTCTCTATACTTATTAAACTCCTTCCTGCTTCTTTTATGGAAAGGAAAGAAAAATTACACCCTGCACTCACCAAAGATAAAGGGAGGAAGGCAGCAGCAACACAAAATAATATACAAATAAAAAAACACAATATTTAGGGGTTAACTCTTTGCCGCTGCCCTCCTCCCTTCAAATCTGGTGAGTGTTGGGTGTAATTTATCTTTCCTTTCCACATAATCATTAATTACTAACATGATAAACTCTTCTCTACATGTATAAAGACAGCAATAACGGTTTGTGAAGAACATTGCATATTATACAATTCCTTGAATATTGTTGTTGTTCTTATCTGCTAATTAGTCTTGACAAATACAGAAGTATCCGAATAAAACAGAAACTATGCTGCATTTACTGGCTAGAATTAAAGAGAAATGTATAAGCACAGGAATAATAATCCAACAATAAGAAAGCAGTAACAATAACTTTCACAGAATTCATTTCTAACTAAAAACAATTAATTTTTAAATTTATTTTTTAAAGGGAATTTCTTTACCTAATGAGAGACAGTCAGCAAGAAAGAGTTTTTAACAGCAGCAAAGAGGGATTCCAGAAGAGCTCTGTTCACTTGCGTCTGCGGTATTTCGCACGACCCCTGCGCCGACGAGTCGGAGAAGGTCGAGTGACAGGTGTTATAGGTGGTGTCACCACTTCCACCTTCTTAACCGGCCTAAAAATAACAATATTATAGCTTTATAAAAAGTTTACAATAATAATAAGAAAAACGGCAAGGCCTCAAGGATCTAGTTTAAGCTATATATGCTGGGACAATAAAACCTTGAGAAATACCTCTGTGTCCTCTTAGAATCTCTGTCCACAAATCCTAGATCTATACCAAGGGTAATGCACCCCATCTGGGATGTAACAGACAGGAGAGGGTGAAAGGAGAATATATGACACCTTAAAACTAGGACTTTCTGGCTAAGGGAGACAACACCTACAGAAACAAAGGCAGGTTACAATGCCTACAGATGGTAGGATTGCCATTTGACTTGCCCTGCTATGAGCTGGTACCCGGTAATGGGGAAATCTTTCTTCTATTTACAGCCTTTATACAGAAAATAGAAGCTGGACAGATCTTCGTTTAGTATAGGAAGCAAGGAAAATGACTAAAAATTTTGGAAATGGTCAGGAAATAAAGCTAGCAGTGTGGGATGCCAAAGGCTTTAAGTAAAAAGAAATAGAACCACAGAACAAATTAAATGATAGCAGAAATGAAGAATAATTGGAAAGACAGTACAGAACTGAATGAGTAATCAGACTGCTCTCGGGTGACTAGCCGAGTCAAGAGTGCGTTGTCACACGATATTTCGGCGACTAGATTCATTGCCGCCATCTTCTGGTGAAGTTAGAACTTGATATATTAATATTATATATTAGTTTCCGATTTGAAATTATTCTTTCTCATATGATCATAATAAATATAATAATTCTAATAAATGAGATAGTTGATCTACACTGGATAGTACATTCCATGATACATATGCATCTGGGTAGTCTGAATATCGTCGAGATATACCTGCCAACCCTAGATTTTTATAGTTTAATATTTTTTTATAATTTAGTTTCAGTTGCTTTCTTATTTATTTTGGTTCGTGGAACTTTACCTAGATTCCGTTATGATAAATTAATATATTTAGCTTGGATAAGTTTTTTACCTTTGTCTTTAAATTATTTATGTTTTTTTATTGGTTTAAAAAATATTAAGTGTTTATATAGTCTTTAAAGTGCGGACGCCACAGGACGGACAGGACACACACACAGACATACAACACTTAACTTCACCAGAAGATGGCGGCAATGAATCTAGTCGCCGAAATATCGTGTGACAACGCACTCTTGACTCGGCTAGTCACCCGAGAGCAGTTTATACATTCTCAACGCCGAGAAAGACTTCGTTCTTATATGAGTATATCATGGTTTATAATTGTACCACATGAAAAGAGTGCCACTTTGAGAGTAGCTGTAATGACTAGGAAGCAGTGGAAATCTAGAATTAATAATTATGAATGGATTAATAACTGCATAGTAAAGCTCGAAATGAAAATAAGAGAGAGTGTATTTGACATTATTTGGGGTACGCAGCCCAGAAGAAAGATAATTGGAAGACATTCAGGATTTCTACAATAAAAATTGCAAGATTCCATGAATGACCCTGACAAAATTGACTACATATACTTTTATTGCAGGGAACCTAAATGCTTGAGTGGGGAATATTTACTTACAGAATGTAACGGGACAACGTTGAGGAAATAATAAAATATAATGGATAATTGCTGATTGATTTTCCAGGTTTAAGCTACATTGTAATAACAAATACCTTTTCAATCATAAGTTCACAATGAGCTGCCAAGGAAATAGATCAATAATTGATTTAAATGGCCTTACCATAAAACTTCCTATTTCTGGATCCCCCCAACTTCATCCTACACTCCACTCATTCCGCTTCCAACAGTCCCTGGCACTTACTCACCTAGTTCTCCAACAGTATATCATAAAAGCCCAACAACACTCATCCCACCTAATTTCCTTACACAAAATCCTTCTCCTTGCATTCCCTGGTTGCATTCATTATTTACATAACATCCTTAACCATTGCAACCATTTGTTAACCAAACAAGCACAGAAACATCTTTCAAAGCTCTCTTCCCTCTGCAAGAGCTATTTTGTTTTGGGCCTTCACCTCCCCAACTCCGATTACAGGCAACACATTACCCCTCCACCACTTATCGCCACTACGCCATGTATTTCTCATATTCTCAACTTTCCCCATCCAGCACCTCTGCCACCCACTCCCCTCACTCCCGCCCCTACCCATTCCCCACCACTGGAGAAATCAAAAATCCCTATTGTGAATCTTTCTTCCACCCCCCTCTCCGAACCTGAACTATCAGTACTTTCAAAGGGTCTTACTTTCTCCCCCACCCCTAAATTCGATCGGATTACTCTTATTAAGGACTCCCTTTCATTCTGCCGCACACTCAACTGGCGGTATTATTTCAATACTACAGGCAGGGAGACAGCCGATGTGATAACCTGGAACCCAGCCTCCATCAATTCCTACCTCCATCCCAGCTAGATCCACCTCCCCTCCCTCAAAACCATCCCCTTCTCCTATTCCAGGAATTCCTCATGTCAACCCTCTCATCACCTTCCTTCCTAAATTCAATCCCCCACTCCAGCAACCTGACCCGTACTGAAATGCGGGCAATGAGTAAACTCTCCAACAATAAAAACATCATAATCCTCCCAGCTGACAAGGGCTCGACCACTGTGGTCATGGATCGAAGCGACTACACAGCTGAAGCCCTCAGGCAGCTCTCTGACACCTCCACTTACTTACCTCATACCACTGACCCCACTGATTCAATCTGCACAGAAATCCGCTCTTTCCTCAGTCTCCAAGGTCCCTTACAGGGTCTTTCACACCATTCCATTTACCTTTTGACTCCTAAGACCCCCCGAACCCCCACCCTGTATCTTCTGCCCAAGATACATAAGGCGGGCAATCCTGGACGTCCTATAGTTGCTGCCTTTGGGTCTCCCACAGAACGCATTTCTGCATTCGTTGACCAGCACCTACAACCTTTCGTCCAGGCCCTTCCATCCTATGTCAGAGATACCCCCCACTTTTTAGAGCGTTTGTCAACAGTCCCTACACCCCTACCTAAAGATTGCTTCCTGGTCACTATTGATGTATCATCGCTATACACCAACATCCCTCATGGCCAGGGCCTAAGTGCCATGGAACATTACCTCGACAGTCGCCCCCCGCACACCTTCCCTACCACTCATTTCCTCACTTCTTTGGCTCAATTCATCCTGACCAAAAATTTCTTTTCCTTCCAGTCTCAGATTTACCATCAGATTCGAGGCACTGCTATGGGCACTCGCATGGCACCTTCATATGCCATCCTTTTCATGGGCAGACTAGAGGAACGTTTTCTTCAACAGGTTACCCTACAACCCACCGTGTGGTTCAGGTATATAGATGACATATTTATGATCTGGACCCACGGTGAAAACCTCCTTCTTGACTTCTTGCACTCACTGAATAACTTCTCCTCCTTAAATTTCACCTGGTGCTACTCTCAGACTGACATCACTTTTCTGGATGTAGACATCTCTGTACGGAACGGTCACTTACACACCTCTGTCCACATAAAACCCACTAACCTACAACAATATCTCCATTTTGATAGCTGCCATCCATATCACACAAAACGTTCCATTCCATACAGCCTAGCCATTCGGGGCAAACGCATATGCTCTGATCACGAGTCCTTTACCCTCTACACCAACAATCTGACCCAGGCACTCATAAACCGCAATTATCCTCCAGAACTAATTCAAAAACAAGTATCAAGGGTCAGGGACAGTCCTCCACACCGACACAAACAACCTAAAGCCAATCAGAACCCTGTTTTTCTCACCCAGTTTTTCCCTGGCCTGGAATCCCTAAACAAAATTCTTCGTCTGGGCTATGACTTTCTTAGATCCTTTCCTGAAATGCGCCGCATTCTTCCATCTATCCTTCCCACCACACCCCGAGTCACCTTCAGCAGACCGCCTAATCTAAAAAACATTCTTGTACATAAATATCAAGCCTCTGATGCTCCTAAACCACCGTTTGGATCCTTCCCTTGTAAGAGACCCCGTTGCAAAACTTGCGGTATGCATCCACCTACCACTACCTATAGCAATCCTACAACTGGTGAAACCTACCCCATAATAGGTCATGCCACCTGTACAACCACCCATCTCATTTACCAGCTCACCTGCCTCCACTGTCCAAGTTCCTACATTGGCCTGACCTCAAACTCATTATCCATCAGAATGAATGGTCACAGACAGACAGTTTACTCCCAAAACCTGGACCTCCCTGTTGCTCACCATGCCAGTACTCACAACACCCGTGACCTTAATAACTGCTTCACAGTAAGAGCCATTAGAGTACTTCCAGACACTACCTCTCAATCTGAACTCCGCAGGTGGGAATTGGCATATCAACACATCCTTCAAACCAGACATCCCCAGGCCTTAATTTCCGTTAACATCTTCCATCCTCACCCTATACACCCACCACTGGCCAGTACAATAGTTCAATAGTTTCTTAAATATTTTTTTTTTCTTTTTAATTTTCAATTATATTTCTTCTTTATATATATTTTTAATAACTAATATATATATATATTTTTTTTTTTTGATCATTTCAATCTTTCGTATACTCGCGGTTATATTATCGTTGCTGCCCCCACCACCTCCGACAGTCTGTTGCGTTCTATGAGTGGCTGCGTCCTGCGCAAGTCTTGCGCAAGACGCAGCCACCTATCTGTTAACTTGAAAAAGGGGATTCTTCACCCGAAATATTGTTTTTTATTTGTTTGTGTGTTGTGCTGTGTTGCTGCTGCCCTCCTCCCTTCAGCTTTGGTGAGTGTTGGGTGTATTTTCCCTTTCTTTTCCATGTAAATATTGCCTCGCGGCATTTCTTTCCTTTCATTGTTACCAATAATTGATTTAAGTTTAACAAATGAAAGACAGTAAAGCTTGTACATGGAACCAAAGTGTACAGAGACAAAAATGTTCACAGCAATCACATGTTACTTATTACAAAATTGGTAATGCTTAAGAAATGGTACAAAACTACAAAACCTCTAATAATAATAATAGAGTGATCTGGTTACATCAGTTGTTAAAATATTTTAAGTTCAGTTGTTAAAAGAAGAATGTGTACATCTCTTGTATCAATCAAGACTTGATTGTATTCATGTTCTGGTGCAGAATAATAATTAATCAAGAATGGAAAAATAAACAATGCCACAGCATTGGAGGCTTTAGGAAAACATAGGAAAAGATATAATAATCATGACCTCTGTGGACTTCAAGAAAGCATGCGATTCTGTAGACCGGGATGTACTGATAAAAGTATTGAAAGAATTCGGAATAGACAATAAGACAACATCACTAATACAGCAAACTTTAAAAAACACTCGATCCCAAGTTAAGTTTTTAGAAGAACTGTCAGATGACTTTGAGATCAAAACTAGAGTGAGGCAAGGTGACGGACTATCCCCGCTATTGTTCAACTGTCTTGTAAAATGTATTCAGGGAATGGCGGAAAGTGATGTCAGTCAAACATTCTAAACGGAATTAGACTAGGACACCAGAAGAATGACTTCACATTTGAATGTCTCACTTTTGCGGATGACATTGTGTTCTTTGCAAGAGATCTGGAGACTGCAATCAAACAGATAGAAGTCTTGAAGGAAACAGCTGAGAAAGCAGGACTGCAAATATCATTTGATAAAATGGAATACATGAACATAGATCCAAAAGACCAGACATGGACAGTGAAAACTAAATATGGTGATATTAAAAGAACACAGAAGTTCAAATACCTTTGGTGAAATTTTGACTCCCAATGTTAATGTAAAGGCTGCAGTTGAAGATAGGGCGACAAAGATGGAAACAGCTTTCAGGATTTGTCAAAAGTACATACAAATCAAAGCTACTCTCCCATCAGGTGAAATACAAGCACTATAGTACAGTAGTGAAGCCACAGTGTTTATATGCAGCAGAAACACTAGCCAGAAAGGGATTGAAGGTAATAGAAAAGAAGAAAGGAAGTTTCTAAGGAAAATCTTGGGGACAAAAAAAAGTGACAGGAAGTGAATTTAATTTCCATTTGAGATCAAACCAAGAATTATACAACAAGTTTGAAAAGGTATCAAACACAATTAAGAAAAGGAGATTAGCTTTCTATGGGACATATCAAGAGAATGGAATCAGATAGAATGGCAAAGAAAATTCTCAACTTTCAAGAGAACAGAAGACTCAAGTTCCATGGGTGAAGGAGGTCCATCAGGATCTGAAAAGATGTGGGATCAGCATGGAAGACATCGAAGACAGGGAATTATTCAGAGAAAAAATTGTGGAGATAAAGGATCTGACTGAAGAAAAGCCAATCAGGAAAAGGAGGGAATTTTCAGATGAAGAAAAAGCAAGAGTGAACCAGAGAATGAAAGAGTACTGGCAAAGGAGGAAGGAAACTCAGAAGAGGAAATGAAGTTGTGTAGTCATAGATGGCTGAAACGAAAAGGGGGAAGAAAAACATGGATTAAAACTATGGAATGATGATACTGTAAAGACCATTAAACAGAAGAAAGAGGAATATCTAAAATAACTTGACAGTGGAAAATGTAACTGAATACGAATGAAGTACAGCTGTAGTCAGGAGAGAATTATGATCTTCACAGTAAACAGAAAATAGCTTAAAGAATGCTGAAATATTTGAATAAGAGAGGTGAAGTTCAACTGATTCACAATCCTGTGACAGGATTATTTTGATGATGGTTAAAACTAAGCCAGTTCTAACTACATTAGTACAAGTGTATATGCCAATATCAAAAGAAAATGATGAAGAAATACAGAAAATATATGCTGAATATATATATTTATTTTGCTTATGACTTTACGCCTTGTCGACGTCAAGGTCATTAGAAGCAGATAAGGACTGAGGCGAGGAATGGGAAGAAATTCAGCTACGGCCTTTAGAAGGAAGCATCTCAGCATTCACCTGGAGTTATTTGGAGAAACCATGGAAAAACCAAATCTGGATACCCAGAGAAGAATTCGAACCCATATCCTCCTGAATGTGAGGCTGCTGCGTTACTGCTCACCCACCACAATCAGTGGCAACAAAGTTATCCAACAGCAAAATTCTTTTTTCTCTTCTAGAAAAGCAAGCTACAAAATGACTTTTGAGTGCTTGTCCATGCCAAAAACAATTAACTGGTTTGATGATGAATTGTTTACTACATCTGAGCATGTCAGTTTACAAAGAAAAATCAAAACTCCAGTGGTTATCCATCATGAGAAAAACTAGAATTACAAGCAAAATTATGTGATGATATAGATAATTCAATGCTTTGGTGCAGGTTTCACCAAACACTGCGAAAATGAGCACAAAAAATAAAACACTTGAGAATAATAATGTAGTAAACAATATTAATGTTACATTACTGTTACTAAAATTCTCTATGTCTGCCTTCTTGGATTCTCATAAACTAAAAGATAACAATTGAAGCCAACATTTTAGGGTGCTCTTCACCTTTGGAAAAGCACAGCTTTTTTTACAGCAGAAAGCTGGGATGAACCTCAGTTTGGATTCTGTGTTAAACAGCAGGTTCTCTTCAATCAGTAAGGATTACTGAATTAGATCAAGCCATATCAGAGGGGGCATGCCACCAGACTACACTGAAAATAAAAATTTCTTGCAAAACTAGCAGGGGGAGTAGCTACTATGGGGCTAGGCGGTGCAGTGCACCAGGGCCCCTAACTCAGGGGGCCACCAAGCATACCTTCGGGGGGCCCAGGGAGCCCCATACTGCTCAGGGGGGACCCAACTACTGCTCAGTGAGAAGTTTCATGTGGTCAAACTCGGGCTGACGCTCCACCCACTTCAACGCAGTTTCAAGGATGGCGAATGCTCGACTGGCTGATGGTCCCGTATCTGCTTCAACTTCATCATTAAGGTCATCTTCTTCCTCGACACTTTCTTCTCTCACACTTTCAATAAGTTCATCATCATTTAGAATTTCATACCCAGGGTCTGATGAATCACATGCCACTCACTCTCCTAAATCTTCAGCACTAACTTCTGAACATCCAGGAATTTTCAGAAGAAAGTTTCTGAATTCCTCAAGTGGCACGTCATCCCCTCTTCTCCTACATCTTCCCTTTCCATTACTTGAGCTTCTTTTTCCCTTTTCTCCTTTTCCTTCTCTTCTTTAGTTGATATGCCTTTCAACTTGTTCCACTCAAGTAATAATGTGACTGCCTTAAAGCGATGCGGATAGTCGGAGTTCGGATAATTGGAGTTCTACTGTATTACTTATTCTACGAAATAGCATAAATGGAAAATTTCATAAGGTTAGGCTTACTCCTATTCAATGTGTAATTTGGAAGGCAGTAGTGAAAAACTTTACCAAGTAGTTTTTTTTTTGTTTTTTTTACTTATGGCTTTATGCCTTGTTGACAAGAGGTCATTAGAGGCAAGCAATGTGAAGGAATTCAGCCATTGATTTTTGAAGGAAATATACTAGAAAGTGACAAAATTAAATTTTAAGCGAACAGTTGGCTGCAGGAATGCTACATGGCATTGCATTGAGTGCTTGTCCTTATTATATTATTATAATAAGTTTATTATGTAAATAAGCTGAAAGTTTTCACATGTAAATGAATATTGCTTAAGTTTGAAAGCTTGTATTTAGTATGAGGAAGAGTCAAATTGAAACCTTAAAGTGTAATATAAAATCAAAAGTGCACACCAGTGGTCCGTAAACTGGTATGCCTGTTTTAAATAAGGTGCCGGATGCCCCCTCAGGTGGCAGGACTGTGAAGATGCACAAGAACTAGAGCAGGAACAATGTAAGGATGGCCGCCCCACTAGCAACGTGCACCATTGAAGAACAGCGTTCGGTGTTTAGATTTTTGCAAAGTGAAGGTGTGAAACCTATAGACATCTATTGCAGAATGAAGGTACAGTACAGGGATGCCTGTTTGTCACAACAGCAAGTGCATTAATGATGTAGGAAGTTCGCCAAAGGTGTGACGTCTGTAGCTGATGCTCCACTCTCAGGCCAGGCACATCGTGTCGTGACTCCCGAAACCATAGCAGCAGTAAGTCACCGCTTGACGTTGCCCCAAATGATTTCCATATGTTTGAAACCTATAAAAAGAACTTTGTGGGATGAAATTTCAATCAGAGGCACACGAGTGGTTGTGTCCTCACCAAAAGAATTTTTTTATATGGGAATTCAGGCAGTTCGGAACTGTTGACTGACACACAATGAGCTTGGAGGAGACTATGTCAAAAAATGATACAGGTGACTTGTACGTGTGCACAATACATAAAAATTTTTAAAAAAAGTTTTTCATTTGATTCTTCCTCATACATTTTTGAAACAGGGAAATTTGCTTATTGGATCAAATATGAAGGACATTTTTTTGGGGAAAATCACTGCTATTATTTTGGTGCAAAAAAATGTAATGTTAAACACTATTCCATGTGGTTTTAAAGGAACAAGGAAACTTGTTATCTAGCATAAAGTGTGGATTTTGCTTATGTGTGAACAGTAATGCTTCCTGGCAACTGGTCAAAAATCAGGATGTTGTAATGTGACACAATATCAGCATAGAGTAAAGCACAGTCTGCCACCTAATGCATTTATTTATTTCCAGATTTTTAATAATTTTTGATATGCATTAGTTTACTTTCTTCCCTTTACCTTTGCATTGTGCGAGGTGGTGCAGGAGATTTCTTGTGCTGCTGCACCTGGTGCTGAAGGACGAGGTCTGCCAGCTTGCCCTGCTGAGCCAACATCGACAGAAACGTACAGATAAATTCATCATAATTGTGCGTTCGTCGGCAGTCGTCCACCTGGGAACAAGTTTGAAGTGGAATTTAGAGAACAAATTTTCTGAGAAATTCAAGAGTATAACTGACGTGCAGTTTGCTGGAGACAGGTAGATAACTGAACAAGGACATAATTATGACATAAATCTATAATTCTAATGACCACAACTGATTTGGCATTATTTTAAATCTCTTCCAGATGTTAACATGGTCAGAACTGAAAAAAAAGATACCATTTTCAAAGTCAACAATACCTCTCTCTAACACAGTTGGTAGTCATTTTCTGGTGGCCAAACAAATACGTATGAAAGGTGTCTGCGAATAGGAGAAAGATTTTTTTTTGCTTATGGCTTTATGCTTTATTGAGGTTGTTAGAAGTGGGGAAGGAGTAGGGGCAATAAAAGCATAGGAATTTGACCACTGTCTTTTGAAGAAATGATCTCAGCATTTGCCTGTAGGGATTTTGGATGATTTAAGGAAACCATAGAAAATCAAAATCAGGATGGCCAGATGGGGATTCAAACCTATATCCTCCTGAATATGTGGCCTCCACACTCCATCTATGAGAAAGGGAAAGGCTATAAATAAAAACAGGAATCAAAGCAATTTGGTACTTGTCCTACTTAAATGAGGAAAGGCCATTGGAGCTGATTTAATTTGTTTAATTTAATTGCGATGCAGCTCACACTGTGGTGGCAATTTCCTTAGTCATTTAATTACTCCATTTTTATTTTTAAATTATCTTACATAATTTGAGTTTTGAATTCCCCCCCCCCCATTTACTTTTGCGATTTACAGGCTTTAATTTTAAATTCCATCGGCATTTTTGGTAAACAGCAAACAACTTTTGAGCTAGCTAAGTTATTTTGAACGAGAGAAGAGTAGATACAGATTGCTATCTGTTGACAGTAATGATAAACTGTACCATCACGAGTCAGTAGTGTAAGTGTGAAGCTGTGGGGACAAAGTGTGAAAATTAGCCAAAATTAGTTCCACCATCACAATATTTCTATGATCTCATTTTCTACTGCAATATGGAACAAAAATCAAATAATGTGAGAAATAAGACTTTCGTGGAGAATGCTTGATATAAAGTCTTCGCAGGTTCTCCGCCGGATAATATTATCGAAAGACAAGCAGATCAGTCCTATCCCATCTACAGCTGATTCCAGAGCTGACCAATTACAAGCAGAATGGAACGGGCCTTGTAGTCAGCCAATCAGAAGACGAGGCAGGCCCGCTACGGATCCACGAGACTTCCAAGTGCAGTTCTAGTTGTCACGTACGTACAATGGACCTGAAGATGGCAGCAAAGCAAGCTGCCGAAAGGTTCGTCTTTCGATAATATTATCCGGCGGAGAACCCGCAGAAGACTTTATACCAAAAATCAAATAGTTCAGTATAATCTCCATATAATTTGTGTGAACTGATGTCATCCTAGAACACTATCAGAGACATACAATGACAAAATTAAAGTTAAGATTTGTATCCAGTACTTCTTATGTCATTCTAAAAATTATACATAAAGTAAATAATCAATTCCTAGTTATCTAGGCAGGAGAGTTGCATTAAAGAAGAAAAAAGCCGAACACAATTACACAATACATATGCACAACTTTAAAGTTGTTTCTCAGTAAAAGCACTGGCCATCAAAATATTAACATCCACATTTAATCTAATATGAACTAATTATACAGAAATTAGTATGTATTTAAATGAAATCTACTTACTCAATATTGTTTACTGGCAAATATAACTTCAAGGCAAACTATACAATCACTATTTTAACTTTGATAAAAACTAAAACTGTGCACTTTACACTGGAAAAAATATATTATGTTACCCTAGTAAGACCTATTTATACCATTTTGTTTCAATGTAACAATGGATGATAATTACTGAAAGTAATTACAAATTGGATGGGATAATGAATCAATCACCACTTGCCTAATATGACAGGATGGCATCGACCAACACAACAAACATACCAAACACAAGCCCCTTAAAATTTTAGGAAATTGTTTGCTTAAAAAGGACCAGAACTGGTCATCTCCAAATTGAAACCGACTTTAAAATTTCATTTTACAGGGATGATATGAACTATGTTCTATTCTTCTTATCCTTATTGAAAATATGTACACGCTCTGCCTTACTGTGGGGTATGGCGAGAAAGGACAAAATTAATCTGGAATTCCTATTGTATTTAAGAAATCCAAATAGCACCATGAATATTTGATAAACATGTCCATTTAATATTATATGTAGTATCTACATCTGAAATGGTGGAATGTCATCTATCTGAAGAGCTATGAACCATGTGAAATATGAAATCAAATCATCATCCTTCCTACCCCCCCCCCTCCCCTCCCTTACATAAGAAGGAAACTTTTCCAAGAAGAAATATACAGAAGAAAATTTTTCACCATGAATTTTTTACTGTGGCAATGTGATATATTATAGCACATAATTTGTAAGGGGACCATAGTTTACAATATAGTCATTGACTGCAGAAAAGTAATTTCCAACTGATGAACAGAATAGACCTTTACCTTCAAGTTTCTTAACCATGTTCAAAGTCTGAATTTCGATAGCTAATTCATCTATTTCTTTCTGATTTTGAATTAGTTGGTACTAACACTTCAACCAATAAGAGCTTTTAACCTGTCAATTGGTTTTGCAAATTTAATGGGCAAATGCTCTAATAATTCCATCAAAAGTTCTGATAAAACATTAATTTTGGGAGAAGCATTCCGAAAGACAGTAATGAATTTATCAAATCATGATATAATGATGTGCAGGAAAATATAGTAAGCTTTGTTCAACCTGAAAGAGAGAAACATAAACAGCTTTTCTTCTCAAGTTGTAGTCAAACTTATGCTTTTAAAAACAGACGAGTCACATTTGAAAGAATAAATAATTACTTTAAGAGCCAATGATGAGGGAGAATCAAGAACACTTCTTCTGCTGGTCCTTAGATCCATTGCACTCAATATTTGGTAATGTAAATGATGTCAAGCTGTTTAAAATTTATGGAGCACTTCTTTTTTTTCTTTTTTAAAAAAAGGAAGAGAAAGAAAGGAAAAAAGTGGATCCCATTTCTCCAGTAATCTACTTAAATGCTTGCCTAAAGACAACAATCCCAAAATTATATAAATACATCAATATTTTCATAGATTCTTTATTCTGCAGGATTTGAAATTTTATCTTGGCATTCCCCAATAAATATTAACAAGGATATCACCTTCTTTAAGTGGCAAACTTTTAGCAGCTACATTAACAAAGTGCACACATAACCAATAATACCAATATCGACAACAATGGAAGGAAAGAACCACAACGAGACAATATTTATATGCAAAGGATAGACAAAATACACCCAACCCTCACCAAAGTTGAAGGGTTGAGGGCAGCAGCAACACAAAACAATACAGAAACACAGAAAGTATTATATTTTGGGGTAAACCCTTTGTCAAGTTAAAAGAAGTAAGTTGCTGAGCTTGCGCAAGCCTTGCAGTCAATGCAGCCACTCACAGAATGAAATTGACCTTCAGAGGTGGTGGGGGGAGCAATGATAACATAACTTCAAGTATAAATCACAAGAAAGATCAAAGTGGGAAATAATAATAAAAATAATAAATAATAATAAAAAAATTGAAATCTTGTTTTAGTTACGGTCTCTAGTCTCCCTGAGTGTACAGGGTGAGGATGGAATTTCCAATGATATCTTGCATCCCCACCTTGTACACCCATCACTGGCCAGCACAAAAGATTCGTATATATTTAGAGACCTTAACTCAAAATTTTTCGATTTTTTAAAATTATTATTATTTTCCATTTTGAGCTTTCTTGTGATTTATACTTGTGGTTATATTTTCATTGCTACCCCCACCATCTCCGATGCTCAATTTCATTCTATGAGTGGCTGCTTTGGCCGCAAGGCTTGCGCGAGCTCAGCCACTTACTTCTTTTAACTTGACAAAGGGTTTACCCCAAAATATAGTATTTTCTGTGTCTGTGTATTATTTTGTGTTGCTGCTGCCCTCCTCCCTTCAACTTTGGTGAGTGTTGGGTGTATTTTATCTATCCTTTCCATATCAATAATACCAATATCTGGATTAGTTTCTTTCACTGCTCAAACCCATTTCTTCTGTCTCATCATTACAGGGGCATTTTCAGATCCGACTATTACACAGTTTTCAACTGATATTTGATGATGTTCCAACTGTGACAGCATGAGGTTACCTTCAGTTATGACTTTTCAAGTTCTCCTACAACACTTGTAAAGATAGCTCAGTACTTACACTTTTTCCTTGTAATCATCATTTGCTTCACAATTTTAGATATTGCATTTTTAGCCATTCCTTTTAAAATGGAAGTTGTTTTTGCACAGCCACATTTTTTTGCAGCTTCCTATTGAATAAGACACCTGCATGATCAGCTGCACTTAGTAGAATACTGTTTTCCACCAAAAAGGCGGTGAACAAACACTCAGCTTTTATTATATTCAAATCAGAATTTATAGATTTGTTGAGAAGAGTGTGTATTTTCTTGTTTCCTATCTTTGATTTCAAACTCACAATGTTTTTACCACACTTCATATGATTGGCCAGATTATTTCTTCCAGCATTTGCTATGTTAATATCACACTGAAACAATGTAAAAATTCAAATTTTTCTCCTTTTCTTGATTTTAACATGCACAGGAACTCTATGGAATATGCTTCTTTAAATGTCTGATAATACTGTTTGTTATTCAAGGTTACACCAGCATTACACAATTCTGTATAATAACACAAATGACCAATCTGTAATATGATGCATGTGAATTGACACAGAAGTCATGAAAATGAATTTAAACAATTGCTGATTCAACTTTCAAAATAGTATTGATGTGAAATTGGAAAGGCGGTCATATTCCTACAGTCAAATAAATTAAGATTCAACACACATAAAAGACAGATCTTGCCTATAATTGTTTAGCCAATCAACGACTTACACTACTTTCACACAGCCTTTAGGTTGCACTAAATTTTATTCTTCTTTTGAAAGGTTATTTCTTGTAAGATTACATCGCACAAACAAAAATTATACATTGATTAAATGGTCATGCCTCCTTTAATGAAGACAATAAAAGAAATATAGTGGAATATTTACTTAGAAAGTGAAATCCTGAAAGTCCTGAACAAACACGTTAACATCTCACATGATAGTTACATTTTCTGAATGAATATTTAAGGCATAATAAGTGTAATATTCAGTTTATTGATTTCAAATGAGAAGAGGCTGCAGTACTCCAACTGAATAAACTTAAGGGGTAGGAGGCAACCAGGAGCTAGAGGTCTGCTTGTGCACAATGAGAAGGATAAACAGGTACCCAGCCTGTATAGACAGCGCGATGGCGAGCTGAAAAATGTGTTTTTGTAATTGAGTTGTGACTTCCTCACTTCACCAATCATTAAATAGATAAACATATGTGTAATGATACTAAGGCAAAGGAAATGACTTTTAGGCAATATAAATAACAAATGATAGAGAAAATTAAGTTGAAGGCTGCAATGAATATACAACATACAAGACAAACACAAACATACATTTTTTTTTTATCTGCTTAACGTCTCTCTAACAGCGAGGTCTTTAGAGACGGGAAAGGATGGGGGCAAGGAATGGGAAGGAATTCGGCCATGGCCTTTTGAAGGAAGCATCCCGGCATTTGCCTGGAGTGATTTGGGAAACCATGGAAAACCCAAATCTGGATGCCCGGACGGGGATTCGAACCGCCGTCCTCCCGAATGCGAGGCCAGAATGCTAGCCGTTACACCACCATGCTTGGTACAAACATACAATATTTCAGTTTAGGAACATACTCATGTAGGGGGATCTGGCTGTTTCGCAAGGGAGGTGTGCACACACCAATGCTTACTTCCACAGCATAAGAGTTATTCTTTAGTCTTTGTAGTGGGCAGTTGGTAATATACAGGGTCCGGCAGAAAAACCTCCCGCATTTGACAAAGCCGGCATGTGGGTTGTAGTAAAGATACTAGTGTGGAGAGTGTTTTGTTTGAAAGCCGTGTACGTGCCATTTTCAGTGTGCGCCATGGCGTGGCTTGGTGAACATCGTGCATTTGTTGTGGAGGAATTTATTCGCAACGGTGATTCTGTGATCAGAACTCAGCGAGCGTTTCGGAGACGATTCGAACTTGGTCGACATGATCGTGTCCCGGATAGAAAAACTATTCAACTGTGGGTGTCAATCTTCAGAAAGACAGGTTCAGCTCTGAAAAGAAAACCTACAGGCTGTACTCGGACTGCAACAACGCCGGAAAATGTGGCGCGTTTGAGAGTGTCTGTGCAACGATCACCAATCCGTTCAGCACTTAAACATGCAGCTGCCCTGGGATTATCTGAT
Source organism: Vandiemenella viatica (assembly GCA_031002005.1). Taxonomy (NCBI): domain Eukaryota; kingdom Metazoa; phylum Arthropoda; class Insecta; order Orthoptera; family Morabidae; genus Vandiemenella; species Vandiemenella viatica. Next base: position 140,224,842 of record JARYHS010012519.1, on the reverse strand, counting down.
AGGAGTGTAAGAAGAATTCTTCATAGAGAACTTCATATGCACCCCTTCAAAATGATGGTTACCCAGGAATTAAGTGAAAGAGATTTTAAAACTCGTAGAGCTGCATGTGAAGAAATTCTTCAAAACATTCCACAGAGCGCTTTGTTTATTTCTCCGGATGAGGCCCATTTCCACTTATCAGGAACTGTAAATAAACAAAATTTCCGCTACTGGGCTGCGAAAACCCCGGTGAAATTCATCAGCGACCACTACACAGCCCTCATGTGACAGTTTGGTGCGCCGTTGCTGAATGTTTTGTGTGGGGACCGTATTTTTTTCGAAGAAGGTGGCCACACGGTAACGGTTAATTCCAACCGTTATTGTCACATGCTAGAGACCTTCCCACAACCTAGGCTAAACCAGTTTACTGCAGACCTTCAAGATCAAGAAGTGTGGTTCCAGCAAGATGGAGCAACATCCCACACCTCTGGGCGTTCTATGGAAATGTTGCACGAGTTGGTTCCTGGGCATCTTGTCTCTTTGCGAGGAGACATCGCGTGGCCCTCAAGGTCGCCTGATTTATCGCCTTGTGATTTTTTTCTTTGGGGACATTTGAAGGCTCTAGTGTACAAACATCGTCCCACAACACAGCAAGCACTAAAAGAGGCCATTTCCCAAGAAGTGGCAGCCATTCCAAGAGAAATGACGCGAAGATGTATGGAGAACTTTCGGGATAGACTTCGTCAATGTATCAACAATGGAGGACGTCATTTAGCAGATATAATTTTTAAAACCAAATAATTAAAAATGGCAAAGTATGTATTTTTCATAAATAAAAGTAATAATTCTCTATGATATTTAGTTTTTCTGTGACAACCTATTAAAATTAGGGAGGTTTTTTTGCCGGACCCTGTATAAGTTTTTAAGATTGATAGTAGTGTAGAACTAGAGGCATCAGTCTGATGAGGAGAGTATATTGTAATGGAGTTGGAAGGACATGTCTGTTAACCTTACCAATGAACAGATGCTCTAGTGAGGCCATATGTGGACCATGTAGCCTTTTTCTGTGTTTTCAATATTATGTGAAGATCAGTGTCATTATTGCTTATTTGAAACATTGTGGTTTTGAAATTATTATACAAAATTTATAAAAATGTAGTTTTTTTTCTGAATGTGTTTCAACAATGATCACCCTTGGTTTAACCTCAGAGAAATCAATTAACATTTAAATATCAAGAGAGAGGAAGGCATATCTGTGTACAATGACATTTTTTGGGACATCTGTGTATTTTCACTGGGCTACCATTTCTATTTTGTATTGAAATCAGCGAAACAAACTTTCAAAACAAAAACTTTTCTGGTTTTCTAATAAATCAGCTTATATTCAATCAAAATCAGTTATTGGCACATGATAGGAACCTCATGAATGGTGACCCTTGTGCAAGAATTAATAACAATGAAATTAACATTTTGCTTAATGAATCAGAATCTTTAAATAGATGCAGTGGTGGCAGGCAGCATCAACTGACATCATCAAAAGCAGCAGATAGCAGCTTGTAAGCATCTTAGAATTTTAATAAATTCTAGCCTCTCACCTCTAGGCATTAGGGGAAAAGCTTACTCTGTAGGAAAAGATAGTTTTCATTGCGTGTATAGGTTATGGGAGTAAAGCTTTATATAGCATGAAGATACAGTAACCAAACACACTAAATAAACCCCTTTAGGAATAATAAAAGTATTAAAAATTAAATAAATGCACTAAAATAAACCCTCTATAACAGAAAGAAAACATTAGTTTGGGGGAAATAGGTTAAATCACTCAAATCAATTTCAAATAATAAATTTTGCCATAAGTTAACTTCACAGTTTCTAAACCAATTTGAATGCAGTAAAGACTTTCAGTAGTTGCTAAATGCCGGATATAAACTATGTATAATAATAAATAAACTTTAAATCAACCGAAAATTAAATAATCATTAATAATACAACTTTGGAATTATGAGCTTCTACTTTGAAAGTATTTTGTCATTTTTAAACCGATTTACGAGCAAGAAAGTAACTCAATATTTAATAAACCAACTAAATTAATTTTCTGTAATAATATTAACACCTTTTACTAACCTTAAATATGATAATCCAAAATAATCCAGTTCAGCACATAGAGATTTCTAATATTTGGCATTTCACTGTTTTTACACACTTTCAAACAGAGTAAAGTAGTTTTAAGGAAGTAATAATACAATTAGAATATAAATTCACTAAAATTTCATAGTTTCTAAACGTTTAAATAACTTAAAACAATTTTTAATACCTCGTCAGATGCACTTCACTTTTAACATTTTTTATCTCAAAATCCTAGAGAACTTTCGAAATAAAAGGTAGATTTCCGGGAAGACCTAAAAATCTATTATCACATATAATAATTTCAAGTAATTCCACGTAATAGAACCGATTCTATAGAGATCTTAAAATTTATTTCTCATTGCAAGTACGTGCATAGTTTCGAAATTATTTACAGCTGTTTACGAGAACATACAGAGATGAGACAACTTTCAGAATACGTAATTTAATTCAGAGAATCTCTCGGTAATTTTATATTTTAGATAAAAGTAATAGAAACAAATTTATTAAATAAAATTGAAATAACATTTTTTAGTAAATCTTACACACCTTGTAATTAAACTTTCCCTGCACCAATCTTAATAAAAATTACACCAATAAACTCAGGAATTTTGGTAGAATACGGTGATAATAATATTATTTGTGTAAATTGTAGTTCTATGAAAATGACGAAATAAAGAAGCTTCTCGAACAATAGTAATTCCCCAGGGTAGGAAAATAGTTCACTCCTACGCTAAGATCTTTTAAACCAGATGCTCAAAGTTAATCACTAAATATCCATTATTTCACTATTAAGAAAGTATAAACACTATCACACTCTAAGTTTCGGATAATTGTTTAGTTACCGAGATATTTCCGGCCTAAATTTTATAAGTGGTAGTATAAAGTTGTGTTTTGGCTCTGATGTCAGCGAGGGTATATAGCATGACGCCATGTTGAAGCGATATCTTTTCGGGTCTAGAAGTTGTGCTAGTATGACGTGCTAGGTGCGTGTGCGCTGGGGAGGTTGGAAGCTCAAGTTTTGGGTTGGTACCACCGGGTCGGCCATCATGGAACTTTGGTTTGGGCGTGGCACTTGTTTTCTTAACATGAACTTGTGATCTTCATCAGGGGTTGGTCGGTCTAATCTTCTCTCCACAATCTGCAAACTTTTGGAACGAGTGTTCGATTTTGCCTAATCAACTTTAAGAATGCTGTTTGAACTTTAGATTTCATTTAAATAAACTTGAAGAATTTTTGGGAAAGTGAACTGTTTTATTTCTGTAGCTGTTGTACTACCTTTTCAATATTTGGGGTCATCAAATATTGTGGCGACCTTAATCATTCTAGTTGAATATCCTGGCAACATGGTCAAAGCAAATTAACAGATTCAGTAAGTTTTCATCGAACAGTGAGGTGCTATCAAGAGTTTAAGTTAAGGCACTTAGGCGATACTACAACCCCGGTATCGGCCTGGTTCCTTACAAGCTACCAAAAGATATTGATGGTGAAAAGAAAATCGTCAAAGCTGACAAGTAAAAGAACAATAATTTTTGAGGTGAAGTAATTTCTGAGAGTTTTAACATTTTCCTTGGAACATTTAACAGTAAATTTAGAAAGTAACAAAACTTAGACAGTGAATGATTAAATTAAAATGTTTAAAATGAATAAAGATAAAAAAAACTGCCTATTTAAAATGACAAATTGGGAAATGTACATAAAGATATGTGAAGATAGTAAAACTGTGTATAGTAGTTATAACTCCTGTGGAAGCCTTCAGTAAAAAAAAAAAAGGGAAATAATTCTAAATCCAAAGGGACGCTTATACATGAAAACTATATTTAAAACAGTAATTTCAATAAGCATGATTTCTAGCATTGCTTTGAGGATGCTAACCTTCTTTTTACGGCTGTTTTGTGGTGCAAGTAAGTAATTCCTCGTTAGTTTTCTGAAGCTGCTACAAAATCTATTAGCCTTGCACTCGGCACTGAGCTACTTTAAATTGAATCGAATTTTCTGTATTGTCAGTATGTAGTTGATGAAGCATTAAATTTTAACATTCTAAAAATTTAATTTTAATCATAATGCAGAGAAGTAATGGGAAGTTAATTAGATGTAATGCCGAATATAACTAGGATAAAGATGAAATTAATCTCTCTAATTGTGAAAGTTCAAGAATGGTATGTTTTGACATTAGTGGGGGGAGAAATAGAATTAATGCGTAAGCCAACACTAGTGATGGTAGCATCTGCAGCAGCATGTGTAGGAGTGGAGGTAACAACAATTGTGACAGTAAGGGGAAGAGCGAAATTATTGATGTTGCATCTGCACTAGCATGAGTCAACCAGATGGGAATTCAAGAACAAGAAATGGGTAATGGGTAATGTTCCAAAAATGTATTGGTTAGTGTACTCAAAGTCCAAGTTAGAGGACAGCAGTGAAAAGTGTGTTCTTTTTGTACATAATTGCATGAACTAATGAGTAATCTAATTTAATTGCAATATAGTGCTAACTCCATTGGCAATTTCCCTACACACCTCCCCCCTTTTTCTGTACCCATCAACTTTTAGCTTCTAAAAATTTTAACTTAAAATTGTTTCAACATTTTTGGTAACTTAATGATTAATTCTCTTGGTAATCCCTGAATTCCTTCCTGTTCTCATATATCCCCTCATCACTCTCTCCAACAAGCGAGGGATTTTGAAACCTTATCGTACTACCCATCCAATGTGTGCTGCCTAGTTGAGCTCGTTATCAAATGTGAGAACAAAGGCTTTCGTGGCGTATCGATGATATGAAGTCTTCGTGGGTTCTCCGCCGTATGGTGTCAAAGAAAAACAACAATGAGCTTTCGGCAGCTGGCTCTTTAATTTTTTATATGTGTATCTAATAAGCTGACTCTTCTTATGTTTAACAACCCAGCTAGATATCCTGTTCAGATCACCCTGCAGCTGTTCACATCATCTACCATTTTGATCCTTTTATATAGCATCTAACTTCTGGTAGTAAACCATCAACACAATCATTCATTAGAATAATAATGGTGTCAATACGCTACCCTGTGGCACTCCCATCTTTACTTCCACTTCATTTGATATTGCATTACCTAAACTACCTTTTAAACATTCTTCTACCAATCAAAACACTTACTTGTCCACTACAATAATTTTTATCTTATTTACCTCTATTTTATGGCTCACTCTGTCAAAGGCCTTTGAATGGTCTAGTGCGACACTATCAATTTGGTCCCCCTTGTCCATACCATCCAAAATATCTTGCAGAGTCATTAGGTAACGTTCGCTGTGCACACACGTTCCGAGCCTAATGGCCCGTTTTTCTATTTGTGAGCAAGGCAGATGCCGAAATATTTTGTAGTTGTTTGTCAGCATTAGTGTTCTTTCATCGCATCCGTCCACTTTGGTATGTGGTGGGTTAATTTCCCTTTCTTTTCTTATATATATCCTACTTACTGAGATTCGCATGAATATCCTTGCCTAAAGCCATGCTGCCACGTATGATCCTCACATATATTTCTGATGTGGTTGCATATCAATCTCCCCATTAATTTACCTACCACTGATGTCAAACTAATTGGCCAACAATTTTTTACTCTACTTCTTATCCTTCCTTGATATACCGGTACTAGTATCACACTTTTCCAGTCCTCTGGTAAGCAGTAATTAGTAAGCTTCATTAATGAGTGCCATGATAGTGAGAACATGTACTCCTGGGGGGGAAGGGGGGGACCCGCTGTGCTTGTCCAGCCTGTATTTTCCTGTTGTTTTGGCGACATTTTTTTTCTAGTCCAGGTAGCATTTCAGCCTAACCATTTTAATAGTAAGAAACGATGAAGAAAAATGGCCCAAAATTTGGGTAGATGCATAGAAGTTATAAGCAAGAAATGCATGTTATTACGCACAACATAAGAATGTTTACATATGGTATAACGAAAAGTTGCCACCATTTTCAGAATCGTTGTTGATTTAAATGCTATCATTGGTGGTAAAGATATTTTTATAAATGGCTGTCAACTATACTGCCAAAACCATTGCAGAGGGTAACTTTCATGTTGCCTTATGTCCAAGGTACATTATTTTTTGCTTTAATATGCACTTTTTTACGTCAGAAAAGTGTGTTCCAAATTTCTGACTGAAAGAACAACTGATTCTCGGTACGCCCTGGTTTGACTGTTAGCGATAACGTTTCACGTATCTTTAATTTATCATTTTTAATGTATTGTATTGTGTTAAAATACAGGTATAAGCGTAACAAAAAACTTTCAAACTGTAGTATGAAAACCGAATCTAAGTTAATAACTAAAGAAAGGGAAAATATTTACATGAAATTTATATTTTTTGATTCTCCAAGTTAATATTTGGTAATAAAAAAAGGGCAGAATATTTTTATACATGCCAAGACCTCTACGTGCAAAGCAGCGGGTAAATGCTAGTCTTCAATAAAAATACAACCTAAATATCTTGATAACTCCAATTCACATGTTCTGTGTGTTTAGTATCAATTGTATTGATATGTTTATGCCCTAATAATTTTATGCATCTGTTTATTATATCAAACCTTATATTTGTTGCGTTTGTCATTCTCCTCGTGGAGACTGAGTTCACAAACACCAATCTCAGTTTCCAGGTTTTTTAGAAGAGCCAACAAATCCTTTGGAGCAAACTTGTGTGGTTCAAATAGTTCTGGGTACTTACTGCACATCTTAAGATCCACCTGCAATAATGAAATGAATGGTTATTGTGAACGTGTAAGCTATGACAAACACATTCATAAAAATTACAGATGAGATAAATAACTTTCCTTATACAATTTGTAGGCTTAATTAGTTGAAAACAGCAGTCATCAGCTGGGGTAAACTGACACAGGAATTTGGACTATCTACTAGTTTAAATTCAACAGAAAAATACAATCAAAACTGACCATAGCAACCTGCAAAAAATAAGGTATTATACTAACTTCTAGAAAGAAAATAATAATAAAACCACTTATAAAATGGAACTGGTACAAGGTAAGATCTACAGACTTAAACATTTAAAAGCGGAAGATGCAGCAAGGTCTTTACAGATCATATTGAGAGGGAAGCTAGGCTTATCTTCCTCTGCTGTCAGATGTTCTACATTTATGCTTAGACCCCAAGTTGTCAATTTTTACATCTTAGTGTTTGTATGATTTATCTCTCTATTTTTCCTGAATTTTTTCTCTGATATACTAATGGTTCTGCTGCCTTCAGAATTGACAGTTATGTTTCAAATCTTTTGAGAAATTCTGACTTTTACTTTGATACATCGTATTCAGATTTAACAACAAATAGCCTTACATAATTTGTATTAAATTTTCTGCACATAAGATTAAAGCCATTTTTTGACAAATGACCCACAAGGTGTTGTAGCCAGGTACAAGATGAGAACTGGCTAGCCCAGAAACTGCAAGCATTATGATGTGACTGTTTTTATAACAAGGGCTGGGCAATAAGTTTTATATGCTACTTTGCTTTTCTTCTTCACAAAGGACTAGACAGTATCTTATGTGGACCATGCTAAACATTTTCTATTGCAATGAACGACAGTGATATTCCTGATATAGACTTTAAATTGTGGGATATTATAATCCTTATACACCATCATTATAGTGTTTGCCACAGTACTTTCCAGTCTTTCCTCCCACTACCATCTGTTTTCTTTTGGCATATGATGTTTTTATATGGGCGTTATTTATCAACTGATATTTTCTTCTTCCACAGCCTTCCTTTCAGGGGATTAATTCTTCGGGAGCTCTGATTTTTTGTTTCCCATTGCCAAAACCAACTTATTTTCCTCCTCTTGGTCATTTTTAGTATTAGTCTTTCTTCATTTACCTTGCCCAATGAAGCCTTTTTCCTTATTAAGCTGCCCCATTTTTCTCCAGATCCACATTTCAAAACCAACTAAGTCGGCTTACTGTAACCTCCCTTCTCTTCTTTGGTAATTTTTCTAACTACCAATCACAGTAAACTAAATTTAACATTACTTAATCTTCCACAGTATTCCTTTTTCTCCTGTCATTTTATTTATGTGGATTCTTTATCAAAGATTGATGTGTTCAATATTCACTTTAAACATCTCAATGATTTATTGTTAGTATTCTACAAAATGTTTACATTATACACATTACTAACCAACAGAATTTTCCCAAAACATGTACAATTTAATACTTTCAGTAATATACCCACTGAATCTTCATAAACAATGATATTATTCAAATACAAGGCTTAAATGATTTATAAACCCCCATAGGTCTCTTATGATAGGTATGGCACCTTCCCTGTAGTTTGCATGAGTATGGCATAATGTCAAAGAAACTCTTCACAATGTAAAAAAGTTTTCATAGCACACAAAAGAGCTGTTAGTATATTGTATAGGGTAAAACCAAGAACTTCTTGCAGCTCAATATTCTTCCAATTACTTCCCAGTATAAATTAAACTAAGGAAAAAGGATACTGCTTTAGGCAATATAATTGTAAGGAAATGGAAAATGACTCATCACTCACCAAAGTTGAAGGCAGCGACGAGAGAAGAACATATATTACGAACACACAAATAAACTCATTATTTCGGTTATTAAACCTTATTCATGACGGAGAAAATGAGTCATGAGGCTCGGGAGGTGTGCGCACGCCGAGGGTTGCTACATGACTAGGTGGATTAATTATCAATATGACAGTGGGACTGAGATACTGTATATAAATATGTAAATCACAGATGGTGGTACAACTAATACTAGGAAAAAAAAAAAAAAAAGGGGGGGGGGGAATAAAGTAAATAAATATGGACGGCTAAATTTTGAAAAATAAAATAAGGTAATTAGTTAAATGACAATAATGCTACTTCTAATCCTACTAATAATGAGTGATGTGTCAAGGAAAGGAATTTTATCTGTGCTTGAGGCCGGGTGGGTGTCTGGTCTCTAGGATGTTTTGGTAAGCAAGTTTCCATCTGCGAAGTTCTGAGGCGGCGGTAGTAACTCTGATTGCTCTCACAGTGAAACAGTTGTTGGAGTTGTGGTAATTAGCATGTTCTGGTATGGGAAGATATAAATTGCGGGTATGAACTGTTTGTCTGCGGCCTTTCCTTCTGGTCGAGAGTTGTTGTGTAGTCAGGCCTATGTAAGAACTTGTGCAATGGTGACAAGTTAGCTGGTATATGATGTGCGTAGTGGAGCATGTGGCATGTCCCGTGATGGGAAAGGTTTCCCCTGTGACAGGGTTGGAAAATGTAGTAGTGGGAGGATGCATGCTGCAGGTTTTGCAGTGGGGTCTATTACAGGGAAAAGATCCATAGGGTGTTTTTGGAGAGTCAGATGGAGGGTATTTGTGCACCAAGATGTTTTTGAGGTCTGCTGAAGCAAGTACAGGGGACAGTTGGCAGAATTTTTGGCAAGAGAGAGGGCATTTCTGGAAAGGACCGAAGGAAGTCATGCCCCTGTTGAAGGATTCGATTGATGGATTTGAGACCAGGCAAGAACTGGGTGAAAATGACAGAGCTATGGTTGGATGCTAGAGGCGCCGGGAGGGAGTGGTTCCATTGAGGGTGGGTGATTGCACGCGTGATTTGTTTATGTACAAGATCTGCTGGATAGGAGCAGGAAATAAGGGCTTGGGATAGGTTTTGGGAATACTGGGAGAGGGATTCATCATCAGAACAGATACGTTTGCCACGGATAGCAAGGCTGTAGGGGAGAGAACGTTTGGTATGGAACGGGTGGCAGCTGTCAAAATGTAGATATTGCTGTAGATTAGTTGGTTTGATATGGACAGAAGTGTGAAGAGCACCCTGCCTGAGTGTTATGTCTAGTGTTGTAAAAAAACAGTTTTTTTTTCTGACGTGAAAAAAAACATGAAAAAATGTGAAAAAATCATGTTTTTTTTCTGGGACATGTTTTTTTTTTTCATAACTACTAAATTTCAAATTTTTAAGGCATTTATCGTTTAATATGACTGTTTTAGAGTTTATACTAAGTACTTATCTTACTTTTAAACCTACTATATTTTTCTGGTTCAGTAGAAAAATAATTACAAAAATATTGGTAACATTGACTGAAGTTTTCTTTTACGAATGGGGACTTCCCGAAAAGGCTAGGTTTAGTGAGAAGGAATCCCCGTTCCCCATTGTTTGGACTGATACTCGCTATTTGAACTAGTGCTGCCAGGCCTTACAAATTTATCTGTAAACCTACGAATCTTTTCAAAAAATTAGGAAATTTAACTATGGTTTTTTACCTCTTTTTATTACTTGTTGTGCTTTCCTTATATTCGTATACTTGTTAAACTCGCAGCTTATAGTGATACTGAGTCATTGTCAGTAATTATGAATAATTTCCTTGCAACCGTTGATGTAAACCAATGATTGAAAACAAGTAAAGCTCCTATTTTGTATGATAATAGATTTAAATTCAAACTTAAAAGACCGTAATACAGAACTAACGGCGCAGTCTTCATTCACATTGTGTACTTTGCACACAATTTAAAATTGTAATCTCAAAAGCTTTTGCATGCAATACAACCAGTAAAAGAAAATGTAACTATTTCTGAAGTTATGGATCTAGAGGGGACAGAAGAAGAAACAGAAAATTCCAACTTCGACCGAACTAGTGTTGGTAGTACTGTACTAGTGAATGTGGTATCAACATAGAGGATGAATAAAAAATTATGTTACCTATATAGATATATTTATGAATCATTATGTAAGATATTATATGATTTAAACACACATGTAAAGTGTAAGTTCCATAAATAAAACTATAATTTATCATATATATTGTTTTCTGAAAAAAAAAACCAAATTTAGAAAAAAAACAAGGATGCTAGGGTTTTGTTTTTCATGTTTTTTTCACAAATCTGAAAAAAAACATTTTTTTTTTTGTTCAGTTTGCAACACTAGTTATGTCAACATCGAGGAACTTGATGTGTGAATGTGAGTAGGTCCAGGTGAAATTAATGGAATGGCTATTGTTAAGGGAATGGAGGAATTCTAGAAGTTGATCTTCACTGTGGGTCCAGATCATAAATATATCATCTATGTAACTGAACCACACAATGCGTTTGAAGGGGGTTTGCTTGAGGAAACGTTCCTCAAGACACCCAAGGAACAGGTTGGCATAAGAGGGGGCCATGCGGGTGCCCATGGCAGTGCCACATATCTGGTGGTATACGGTGGAATTAAAGGTGAAGAAGTTTTTGGACAGGATCATGTGGGCCAATGATGAAAGGAAATATGTACTAGGACGGCTGTGTGGGGGTCGTAGATCTAGGAAGTGTTCCAGGGCACTTAGACCATGACAGTGTGGGATATTGGTATAGAGGGAGGTTACATCAGTGGAGACTAGGAAGTCGTCTGGAAGTAGAGGTGTATGGACTGTGGCTAGACGTTCAAGGAGATGTGGGGTATCTTTGACATAGGAGGGAAGACTCTGTAAAAAAGGTTGGAGATGCTGGTTTCAAAATTTAGCCGTCCATATTTATTTACTTTATCCCCCCCTTTTTTTTCCTAGTATTAGTTGTACCACCATCTGTAATTTACATATTTATATACAATATCTCAGTCCCAACACCATATTGATAATCCACCTAGTCATGTAGCAACCCTCGGCGTGTGCTCACCTCCCGAGCCTCATGACTCATTTTATCTATCATGAATAAGGTTTAATATCTGAAATATTGAGTTTATTTGTGTGTTCTTCTCTCGTCGCTGCCTTCAACTTTGTGAGTGATGAGTCATTTTCCTTTACCTTACAATTATATTCCCAGTATAAATATATTCTCTCATGTGCTTTGTCATAGAACATTTTGACTTATTCACAGGTTCACAATTTCAGTAGAAGAAAAAAAAAATGACTTGTAAAAAACACAAACATAACTGTCATTAGTACAAATTAACTTTCTAAAAGTATAAAACAATTTGTAAATAATAAAAGGTGTATTTAAAGAAAAATGGAGAGACTATTTTATTGCCAACTCTTTCTATTTCATTTAAGAATTTTGACAAAAGAATTAATTGTATCTAATGCAACTTGTGCAAAACTCAGTTGCAAAAATTAATGTTTATTTTTTATATTATTTCCTCTTTCTTTTTTGTGTTTGCAACAATAAATTTTCCCACTATGATCATATTCATTCTGTATGTATACACATTAACCATGACATGTTTCACATCCGAGAGGTCTTTCATCAGAAGGGATCTATGGAACAAACATAATAATAAATAGTAGCTTTAACTATAGAATCATTCATCACCAGATAGAGAGAAGTTTCCTTACTTTATTACCAGCCAGGACGAGTGGTTCATGGCCACTCCTTTGGGGTCACTTATGGACAGCTATCAACAGTTACACAACAAATCAAAAATACACACACACAGTCAAGTTCAGAAAAAGAAGTGCGCTCTCTTGTAATGCTGGTGAGGGTTTTTGTGCATTCCTAGCTAATGGTGCCACAAAGAGTGGCAATCATTATTACATTTCTTCCCTATTACCATGGTAGAAAACACTACCAAATTTAATTATTGATTTGAAGAGTTTTGGTACAGTCTCTTAGCATTACAGGCTCCTGTGTAGAAAATCAAGAAACGCAGGCCGTCTTCCCTTTCCCAGAGGTCCTAATTCATTCCTCTAAGGGTGACTAACTCCAGTCCAACTTTTAAGCACAAGGAAGCTGGCTCGCCAAAATCTGATTGACATAGTAGCATCTACTAGCTGCCTTAAAAGTTGTGTCTTAACAATGACTCTCTCTTAACCGTGCATTCAAAAAATGTTCCAATACTATCCTAAGATATAAATATGCTTGTTCCCTCCCATCATCATAATTATCAACAGCAACAATTTCTAGCTTGTGGCTGGATCTGCTTTACACACAAGCTTCTCCATTTTTTTTCTTTTCTTCTCACCACCTCTGTCACCCTCTTGGACCAGTCCCCTCCTCTCTTCCATACATACTCTTCTCATTCATCTGTCAATTGATTATTCTCTGAGCTATCTATCCTGAATCTTCATGTCATAAATTTTCCTTGATATTCTTTGCTCCCCCATTCTCTCAACATGCTATTTGATTCTAGTCTTCTCTACCATTTCCTGCAAGGGTTCTTCTTTTACTGTGTGTCTAATCAATTCATTTATTATCCTGTGCATTTTCGTAACACCCATTATTCATCTTTGAAATTTCATTTCAATAGTTTATATCCTGGTAATGTCCTGCTTCTTCAGCATCCAGGTATCAGCACTGTACGTTATGACGGAAAGATAGCACTCATGATAGATTATTCTCTTACATTTGTGTGGCACTTCATTGTTTCATATTAGGCTTATGACTTTTCTTAAAAATGTCTCTACCTGCCTCCCTCATTCACTTATTTCACCATTGTTCCATCATGCAGCCTCCTCCTATATTTTGGTTTTACTAGTCCTTTCACATGCTATTTCTGCTTCTACAACCTACTTGCTTGTAGTCCCACCCCTCTTCCATTGTGGGTATCTTGCTCCTTACAATTCTCTGGTCTTCCTCTCTTTCAATTTGCATACCTCATTTTTCCTATCCTTTCTTTCAGATTTTATCCTATTTGCCACTGTCATTAGGTTCAGTACCAATAGCCAGTGATAAACATATAACGCCACTGATGGTATTACCTTTATATCCACCACACTCCTCTTCAGTTCTTCATCAAATATCACAACAGACTTCCTCTGCTGATCATTACTATATCAGGTTATCTCTCTTGCTTTTTGTACCAAGAATTTCCTATTCTCAATCCATTTCTCCAGCAGAAATCCAGAAACAATTCTTCTTCCTCATTCCTGCTATCCCATCCTTCTGTCCCCATTGCTTCATCATACCTCTGCAATTTTACACTGGCAGAAATTAAAAGTGAAACATAATAGTGGAATTTTGGAAAACTTTGTAGATATTTCCAGGGTTAAACCCAGAAGAAAATTGAAATAGATCAGGCTACATTTATTGCCTTTAGATGATTGTCAGAAGAAGGGCGTCCACCTTGAACCTCTATACATTTGTGGATCCTTGCCGGCATTGAATCAATAAGTATTCAGATGTCTTCTTGGGGTATGTCTCTTTACGCCTGCATGTCTTGTGCAGTCAGTTGTTGCACAGTTTGTACTAGAAGACTATGTGACCGAATGTATCTACTCCTGGCATCCCAGACGTTCTCTATTGGGGACAAATCTGAAGACTGTGTTGTCCAAATTGTGATCGCAACCCCTAGCAAGGCTTGTGTTGTGATGGCCACAGTATGAAGATGGGAATTATCCCGTTGGAAGATGTGATTGTGTCTTCAACGTCCAACTCAGTCCTGCTGTCAACACCAGTCACAACAGAGTAAGCCACTTCTCCATGATGCCTGCATACATGTTGTCGATTAACACTTTGCCACAGACAGAATTGAGACTCATCTCTAAACATAAACATACACCAGTCATGTGTCCATATGGGTTTTGCATTACAGCAGGTTAGATGATGGTGCCAATGAATCAGGTTAATAAAATACATTGCATGGGGAACAGATAGTGTAACCCAACTTCAGGCAATTTACAATCGTCCGGGGAGTGACTCTCTCTGCAACCAATGCTTGGATCTGGCCTCCAGTCACATATCTGCCAGCAACAGCCACTCACACAATTTGGCGGTCTTCATATGCTGTTGTCCTTCTGTTTGGACTTGTGTCTAGGAATACTAGAGCCTTCTTTAATCCTCTGCATAACAAGTCTGTATCCTGACATTGCACTACAGTCAATCCTTTGGTTGATTTCATGATATTATTATTATTACTCCGCGATTCACTAAAAGTGTGTGACGGAGGGTGCATTGCACCTATCCGAAAGGGTGATAGTTTGGAAGGGATATATGGGGATGGTATGAAGCACCCCTGGGCTATTGTGATATGATGCATGCATTTCAAACACGCCAATTCACCAACCTCTCTCACAGTTAGACATTGAGTGGAGAGGGTTGTCACTCGTTATAGCATTGGCATACTTGGTCAACAAGAACTTGTGGACACCACACTGTTCACCACTTATTCGCTTAAAGACGTAGCATTTTTGCATGATAAATAGTCCCGTAATTCTCATAGTACATTACATGTTAAACTTTAAATTTTTAATCATTTAATACTCTTCATATAGGGAACTTGGGTTTAAATTTCACTAATTTATCACAACTCTGTCTGGCTGTTGCACTTTTAATTTCTGCCAGTGTATGTCTGCATGGGCATTCAGATCTGCCATAACATTTTGACCATTCACTGTCCCTGCAGCTCTTGTTCAAACTCCTCTTTATCTCAAATTGGGCAGCCAACTTGTGGAACATTCACTTGCATCATCCCAAGGCTTCTTCCTATAGCTATTACCTTGAACTTCATAATCCTGTCATTTATCTCTTTTACTTCCTCCTTTAGTCCTTTTCCCACAACTCCCAGCCCCAAGATATGAGATGAGAAAAATGCATCTGATCCAACCAAGAATCCAACCCAAGCACTTATAAACCACAATTAGTCCAAAAACAAATACCAAGAGTCAAGAACTATCCACCACACCAATACACACAACCCAAAAACAACTGGAACACTGTTTTCTTATCCCAGTTTTTCCTTGGCCTAGAATCACTAAACCAGATTCTTCATTTTAGCCATGATTCTTTCCTTAAACGTGCCACATTCTGCCCACTATCCTTCCAACCACACCAAGTGTCATCTTCAGCAGAGCAACTGAAAATATACTTGTACACAAATATCAACCCTCTGATGCTCCTAAACCACCGTTCAGATTCCTTCCCATGTAACAGGCTCCTATGGAATATGTGTAGTACACATCCGCCTACCACAACCTATGGTAACCCTACAACTGGTGAAACCTACCCCATCATAGGCCATGCCGCTTGCACTGCAACCCATCTCATATACCAGCTCACCTGCCTCCAAAGTTTCTACACCAGCCTTACCTCGAATGCACTATACATCAGATCAAATGGTTACAAAGTGTTTAATCCCAAGACCTAGACCTCTACACAGTTGGGAATTGGCCTATCAACACATTCTGCACACTAGAAACCCCCCAGGCCTCAATTTCAGACAACACCTTCGATCCTCACCCTATTATACCCATCATTCACCAGTACAGTAGATTTATATATAGAGAGACCTTATTTCAAAATTTATTTTCTGTTATTATTATTATTTCTCCTTTTTCTTTCTTGAGATAAATATTTGCTACTATATTATCATTGCTTCCCCCAACATCTCTAATGTCTATGGAGATGTAACCGTGAAGCTTGCACGAGCTTAGCCACATGTTTCCGTCTACTTGATAAAAGGTTAATCTTGAAATATTCTTTTACTGTGTTTGTATATTATTTCATATTTCTGCTGCCCTCCTCCCTTTTCAGATACATATATGATATATTTATGATCTCGACCTATGGGAAAGGCCACCACCTTGATTTCCTCAATTCCCTCAACAAAAGTCACTCCACCAATTTCACTTGGTCATATTCTCACACCTATATCACCTTCCTTGTTGTGGACATCACCATATAACTAGGTGCCTTCCACATCTCAGTGCACATTGAGCCAACAAACTACAGCAGTACCCACACATTGACAATTGCCTTTCCACGACAAAATTTTCCTTTTGTACAGCCTTGCAATTCATGAAAGACATGTCTGTTCCAGTCATGAATCACTTTCCAGATATTCCCAAAAACTATTCCAAGCCCTAATTTCCTGCTGCTACCCCTAGATCTTGTGCAAAAGCAAATCTCTTATGCTACCACCTACAACTCCACTGCTGACCACACACCAATATTCATCATCTAGTTCTCTCCTGGCATGGAGTTCACTAACTAGATCCTACGACATGAGCATGAGTTCCTTATTTCTTTCCTCAAAGAGTGTGTCTTCCTTCCTAAATCCTAACAACATAGCTTTGTCAAACTTCAAACTTAAGCTCTATAAGGTTGTAACTTTCTACCACAGTCAATCTTTTCAAACAACTGCCATCTCTACGTAAGGTCAGATACTTCTGAGCCTACCCTCATGTGTATACTCTGAAGTATACCTACTTGGCAACAGATAGCAACAAAGGCCTGTCTGCATACTATATTACAGACTAAATTGAGAAGGAAAGGAGTAGAACAAAGAGGAAAAACAGAGCTACTTCTCTGTTTCCTACATGGACAAAGTCATGGGCACAGTTAGTTTATCACAAATGTGGCAGTGCTTTGGCAGTATAAGAGAAATTTAAAGATTTGAGTGAAAGGATGATGGCAGATGGAACAGTCAAAACTGAAACAGAAAACTAGTTATACAAATAAGAAATTTTTACCATGCAACAGACATGGCACAAAAGTGGTCCAAGAAAGGAACAATATCCAAAATGGCGTCATATCCCTATATCAGCATAAGGAAGGAGACCCACTGAAAAACCACAGACAAGTTGGATGGAAGAGATGGTGTCAAATGAGCTGCAGAAGACGAAATTTTAAATGATGACTATCCACACAGGGAATAGACACAGACTATAATCTAAACTGGAGGAGGAGGCAAAGTGGTGAGATGAAATAATTGAGAAGTGTGGTGAATGAAATTAGTAGAGATAGAAAAAGATATTTGTAAATTAAGAAGGGTTCATTAATGGACAATCTGACAAAGTATTGTAAAGACGAGGATGAATCAGTTTGATGGCACATAAAATTGATGAAACAATTGTAAGGTTAAAAAGACTATGCGAGAGGTGGTAGGTGGCAGATCGGAGGATATAGTGAGATGGTGGGAACAGAGAAAATCAAAGGAACTGGAATTGGACTAGATATGTATGTAAATGTTTTTATTAGAGATAAGAGAAATTAAAATTTCTGGTGGAAGTAATTTCAATACAGCATTATGAATTTTTGCTGAAATGTCAACAGTTGAATTAAAGTGTTTGAAAACTAATGGCACAAAGTACGGATAAAGGGTAACCAAACCCCTCACCTGGAAAAAGTAATGCAATGTCTAACAGTATTTTCTACAGACTGTTTTATATTTCTGCCTTGATATTCAACCCCAAAAGTATTAGAATTTCAGATTCACAGTACACTTATGTACCTTCTTCTCATTTTCTGAAGATGTTCCCTCAGACATATTGGCAGGAACCGGTTCAGAGCACGTCTTCTTGACTGGAGGGGCACACGGGTCTGCTCCGGCAGATACTCTCTTCAGGCTGCTGCCACCAAGTGACACCCGGTTACCTGAGGAAAATGATCTAAACTGTCTTACATTGACTGTGATACCTTTTTCCCATACACACATTTGATAATCGTCCACAACTGGTCACTCTCACTTCATATAATGATTAATTAGAACTTGAAATTTTAGTTAAAAAGCTGACAAGAATATGAAAAAATGTATTCAAAGTAACTGCAATTAAATAATTATTCAAATATCACTTCACAACTATAATGGTCTCTAGTAGATATTAAATACAGGAACCCTGACAAATTTTTAATTTTGTTTTTTGATAAAGTCAGAAAAATTTATGGCAAAAAAATCAAATAACACCTTTTTAAGAAAAAATTTTAATGTTTGATTTCTAGGGTTCAGATCTTTTATGACAAATCATATTTTATTCTGCTTTCTTTTTGAGCTGTAATGCTGATTAAAAACTGACTGAACATTTCAGATTGTATATAAATGTATTTTATATAGTATATAAATGCATATTCAGGACATTCTCTTAGTTTTGTTCATATTATGATACAACTTATGGTCATATTTTGAGGAAAAAGCTGATAATATTTTTAATAGTACCGGGAATAGGCTATAGTATTGAAAATATATTAGAAATTGTAGTCATTTGCTTAGATTAATGCTTCAGGAAGCAATTTTTGTTAATTTGAAAAGAAAGATGGATTATTTTTTAAGAAAAAGCCCGAAATAAAAATCAGATTTTTCTTACCTCCGGTCACGCGACAGAAAACGCTCTAGGATTGGTGGTCGTTTTAGTGACATCACATGCCTGTAAACACTGTGGCTGTGAATGGAGCGTTTCCTATTATCCAAGTTTTCAAGTTTTTTGTTACTGGTTTTCTCTTGTTATTAATGAGATTTTGTGTTGAATACAAAATGGAGAACAATTTGTAGAAGCCTACAGCGCAAAAATACCAAAAATAGACGCCTATTTATCGGTGATCACTATAGAAACAACCCCTGACTTTTATTATGTGGAGCTTAAAAATGTAACAACTTCAATTTGAGAATCATTTATATTTAAATTTAATGCTAGAGATTAACAGAAATCGTTCATAACAATGACTAAAATTTTAAATTAAGTTAATTGTTTAGGAGAAATTTATGAGAAAAATACAAGCTATAGTGTAGTAAATAACTGGATGTTGTGGATCATTATTCTTAACTGCAGATAAAAAAATTATAGATAAATGATATTATAATTTTATTTATTTTTTATTTTTTGCCAGCGAAACTGAATTTATTGTTTATTTATTTACCGACTGTGTTCACTTTATCGCACATGATGTTTAAGTGTTCACTATTAACAACATGATAAGTAACGATACCACGGTGTCCAGGTAGCTGAGGGTTAAAGAGTGCTAATGGAATTGAGAAAGTCCTACGTTTGAACCTTGCTTAGGATAAATTTTTTTCCTGTAAACATTTTTTTTTCTATTTGCTGTTTGTTGCTTTACAGAATCATGTTTTTATTTGAAAAAATCGTAAAGCGTCATGCAAACTTTTGAAACATAAATTGCTGCCATAGAAGAAAACTTTTACAAAAAGATAGCTTTCCTCTTTTAATTTTGAACCATACCAGACATACATTACCATTGCAAAAAATGCATGCCCCCGGGGGTGAATATTCACTTGAAGAAATTCGACGTTAATCTTGCAACAGTTCTGGAATGCTTCGAATCCCTTTTGTTGGAATTTTTATGTAATGATAGAACTGCATGTTGCATTTCTGACATAAATGCATCTAAATAGGCAGTATTTATTTTTAATATGCAAGTAATTTTCAGTTAAAAAAATCTTTATCGGTGTGCAAGTAACGTCCAGTTTCAGTTTTGTAGTCTTTTTTGATTATGTTTCAAGTGTTTATAATTCGCTTACTACCAAAAAATTTGTTAAACCTTCAGAAAGAAAAACAAATTAATGTTTTGGAGGATTTTCGAAAAATAATATGCAACTAGTACCCAAAGAAAACACCAACAAAAAACAAAGCATACTCTGAAGCGAGGATCGCATGTAAGAACCCTAACCTTACTGATACCTTAAACAACATACTGCATTATATCAATGAAATTATAGAGTAAATCATCTTCACAGAAAATGATATGTGAGTTAGTAGCAATATCTTCTACGAGCAAGTTTCAGCGACTTTTTTCATATTTCAGTTATTATGGGGGCACTTACATATTATTGGGGACTTTTATTTTTGTGGATGTAGAATGATGTGCTACACACTAATTATAAACCATATTTCCAACAATTTACAGACAAATTCAGATAAACGAACCAGACATTACTTATCTAGAGAGAGTGCTTGCTGGCATGTGACGTCAAGCGCATCATTGGCTCACACCAGACAGCAAAGGAGCATTTTGGCGGGCTTTTTAAATACTTTAAATTTTAACGTTGAATTTTATGCAATATAAGAATTTTCGTAAAAAAATAAATGGTACCCGGTGAATAACGAGTATCAATTAACAATTTAAAAACATTTTCAAAAAATAATCAAGATAATCATTCACAGAACTCTACTCTTATTATACATGGGAGAAAAAAACAAAACTAATTGTCATTGAATTAGTGAGAATTTACCAGTCACTCTCCAAACATTAATGTTTTGCCCGCCTTTTAATTTCGACAATGCAGCAGCAGCATATCTGTGTCACACATAAATCGATGTCTCATTGTTGCCAATAGTTTTGAAAATAATTCTCAATCAATGTTAAATCTGCAGTGGATCAGTGAATATTGCCATGATGAAAACAAAATTTTCTGAAAGTGCGCAGTTAGGGAGTTGTGTAGAGGAATTTGGAGAGGAGTATTTTAGTACAGATGAAAGAATTTTTTTCTCTGTAAATTATGTGAAATTTAAGTGACTTCAACTAAATGATTTAAAATTTAATTTACAAATGGTGTAGCGAGTGGACATAAGCAAATTATGCTGTCTACATGAAAGCGACACTGCTAGATTAAATAGATATTTTAAAATTGAGTACATTTTGATGTAAAGTAATTTTTAATGTTTGGTCATATTTTGTTATTTTTAGGACATTTTTAAGGTCATATTTGAATGCATATGTCTCTATTTTTTTGGTCATAAAGATCTGAAACCTACTGGTTTCTATTTAGTTATGCACTGTGGCTGATGGGCCCCCTGGTATTTTATCCCACTTACTTCCCCTTTCCCTCCCCCTCCCCCAACACCAGCCCTGGTCAACACAGCCACATGCCATATGTGACTTCGTTTACCGTGGGCACATTCAATAGGTCAGACATGTTTCTAATTTCATGAGAAAGGGCATAGCCCAAAACATAGCATTTTATATGTTTGTTTTAGAGTTTTTGTCATTGCTGCCCTCCTCCCTTCAACTTTGGTGAGTGATGGGTGACTATCTTTCCTTTTTGCATTAATGCCTGATGGCATTACTTCTTAATCCACAGTCACTGTAATTTTCAGATAAGTTTCACTTCATAGTCTTCATCAGCATCGCACCAAAATCTAGGAACTCTAGTCCATGGCTAACTTAACAACAATTTTCCTGCAGTTTGCAATTTTAATTTGTAAGAAAAATAGTTAATAAGTAAAGTAAAGATGAACAGCATTACAGCCTGGGACACCCCTGAAGAGCCATTTTACAGCTTAAGTGATACGGTTTCCAACTTCTGTTTCTGACCTAACACAGTGATGTAGTACTCTCTAATGAGTAAGGATGATTTTACATGAAATTTGAACAATGAATGCCCTGACAAACTTCATGCATACAAAATAACAGTCTACATATATGAACAGTTTCTCACAATAATTCTTAATGAGAAGTTCCTTGATTTATAACCATGATAGTACTGAAAAGTAGGATATTTCAACCATCATCTCTCTCTCTCTACAGCTTTCCTCCAGCTATGAGTGTTCAGCACACTCATTACATATTTATTGTCAATTTGTGTCATTTGCCAATGCTATCATTGGTTCCTGTCTATCATTTAGGTTAAATTCACTATCTCAGCCAGGTGCCAGTCGTTTCTTTAATAATGGAGTCCCAAGAAACTTCTTGAGATCTTCATTTGTGCACCAGTTTGTACAATGCATTTCACACAGTTAAGACTATACACACCAGGAATATATAATCTGAGGTTGTACACTATTTCACAAAGTACATGTCATATTCTTGTCAGCAGGCGAAAAATTGTCCTTCCATTATGTTTAGCCGGAGGAATGTCTATCTTGTTGTATGTTGCACCACAAAAAAACAGCAATACTTTTGTAGTCACTATCTAACTTGCCATATTGTTGCCAAAAGGCTAGAAAAATATTTTTCTTATAACTGTTTTAGTTATGATTGAAGACGCTCAGTATCATAGATTAATAATATTACCACTTCGCAAAATCTACCAAGTGGCACAGTTCTTTCACAAGACATTTCATTGATCCAATTTTTCCATTGCCATCATCCCTGGAAGATTAGTACAGAGAACTGAATGACAGAATTTTCATGCAAAAACATCATTTTTACTCAATTAATTATCCAAGAGCATTAATACTCAATGCCAGGATAGACTTCATCGTTTTGTGAGAGATCACCTTGGCCAGACCAGAATACCTTGTTTTCATGCAGTAGTGCACTGAACGAAAACATAAAATATACCATATCCCAATTTTATGTCACATTTATGATTGAGGAGAATGTGCAGAAATGATAGGCAGCCATCATCTGATACCTTACTGTGGCCGAAAAATTCTAGTATTGCAGCACTTTAACCACAAAAGTGTCATGTACAAAAGAAAAAAAATAGGGAGGTTCTAAGAGACAATTTTAATGGTAAGTTTTTCAAGATCCTCTGTATAGAAACCAGTCAGTCACTGCTGGTGAAAGAAGACAGTCAATAGCCACCCCATCCAAATGTTCATAAAAATTCACATAAAAAATAAAACACTTGCATATTAACACTTTTCAACAATTCTCCAATTCAGATCTACAAAGTCTCCGAAGAAATTGCACCATACATACCAAGAGAATTCATCTATATGGATGAGAATTTGGATGTATGTTTGGATGTACTATCTGCCTCAATCATGCTTTAATTGCTCAATAGATTTAAATGAAATTTGGCACAGAGTAAGTAAATTGTCTGCGTAGTAACATAGGGTAGTTTTTATCATGGGAAAATGAATAGTTCCTTTAGAAATTGTCACTATCAATTCACAAACACCAAAGATTTTCCTACTTTGTAGATGATAGTGCAACGTTTACCCTTTGCTTTTTATGTACATAGCAAATACTGATTTGAAGAAATAAAAGCAAGAACCTTTTGATATATGCACGACTGGGTTTAATTTAAAGATGCTAAAATAATAGTATGGGAGCAGGAAATATAAATCTGTAGTTAACATTAATTTCTTTTAAAAAACCTTCTGTCAAGTTTACAATGACAGGTCTTCAGTTGTTTACCTGAAATACGAAGGCGCCTCAGGTATCACACTGTAGTTCCATTTGTAATATAAAAGTCGGTTCTCTAAAAGTGACAAAATGTCGTCATTTTTGAATGTTCATGACAAATATGCAACGGTATAAATTCCACCTTAGTTCAATTTATTTTGTTGTATGTCTTATTTTTTGTTAGTTTACACTCTATGTAAAATTACAAATTATTTTTTTAAAAATTTAAAACTTAACCGAAGTTAACTAACCTGTTTTTATTTTTTGTTCAAAATTTTTGTAAAAATCGGTATAAATAGTATCCTACAATTAACAAAACTATGCTTTTTACTTACTGTTCAATATTCTGCAAATACCTATTAAATCCCTCATGTAAAATTAATGTATTCAAAGGTAGAAACTTTTTATTTCAAGAAACCATATTGGGAGTAGTTTACATCATGATACACGTTGTCACTAACACATTGTATATGAAAGCAGCTTATTTATTACTAATGTAAGTTGTGTTAAGAGTTGTAATGAATTCTGGACTTTCTGTTGTACGGTGTAAGTTATGAGCATTTTAGTATACATTTTTAAATTACGTTACTTTAATAATTGTTATGATGCTGACGTCATACTTCATGTCGCTCAATGTAGTTCCACATGTATTCAGAATTTACTCCACTTTTACGAGCGCCATATTGCAAGGGTTATTATTCAGCCAGTTTTAACTGGTTGCTTTGGTATCTAAAATTGTGGGTCAAGTTTGAATTGCCATTTATGACTTCAATAAAATGCAATATAGTGAAGGTATTAATGTGCGAGTGATAGAAGCATTGGTTTTCTAGTTTGCCAGTATTAATGAAGTTTGTGGTTTAGTTGAAATGTAGTCTAGAGCAGAATGGTAACTGAAACTTTATTACTAATTAAGCTACTTTCATGAATGCCAATTTAGTGACTTTGTGTACTGCGTTGAACAAAAATTGTGTCAAAAGTTCTATAATATTAGTTCTGGATCAGGAAATATAAATCTGTACTTAACCTTAAAATTTATACTGTCAGAATGTTTAAAAGTTGCAGATATCAAATCTCAGGTATCATATTGTAATTCTGTTCATAATATATGTGTCATACATAACATATGTGAAAAAGTTTGAAAAAAAAAAGAGTGCCGATTTATAAGGAGCTGTATTAACGATGGTTGTGGTTAGATGAAATGCAGCCTGACCAAGAATGAATACTAATACTCCATGGTTCATAATGGATTTAGAGTGAAGAGGGTGGCTGCCATGCCAAATTCTGATTATAATGACATCAGAATTGGCTCAAGATATATGTTGCCTCTAAGTGAGTAATGTGCGTAACTGTATCTCTCAGTGCACGTTACACCTTTGTTACCTATTTTCCGGCTTTGTGATATGCTTTTCTTTGAGGAGTAAAAGTCATGGAAGCAAGTTAACCATATTTTCAATCTGAAAGGAGAAATTTTTCTGGTGATCGTACTTTGAACAGCAACAAAAATTCTTATACTTTTAAGTGGACAAAGTCGTGGGTAACTGCTAGTAAGAACATAAATGTAACATCCGTAGCTTGCCAAACATCGTTGTTTCACAGAGCTTTTTTAACATAGGTTGTTGAGTTTCTGGTTCTCAGCAACAATGGAGTGGAAGAAATGCCACAAGGCAATATTTATGTGGAAAGAAAAGTTAAAACATGCTCACCACTCCCCAAAATTGAAGGAAGGAGGACAGCCGCAAAAAATAATCTAAACAAAAAACATATTTTTTTGTGTCATCCTCTCAATATAAATATATAACTTTAGACCTTAGCAATAAATTTGTAAATGACAATTTTTCAAGTAATTCTTCTAGTAATAACTACGTCTTCAAAGTTGCTGAAAAAATAAAAGAAAGTTTATTGGTGATACAGTTGCTGTAACAATACTTAGATCCTTGTCATCAAAAACAACATGTATGTCTCTATTTCCTACAAATAAAAATACAATGGAAAAAATTATTAAATCTCTCTCAAAAAAAAAAGTCATTTGGTTACAAAGAGATTCCCTACCATATTATGAAACAATGTTCCACCAACGTTAGCAGAGTTACCAGTCACCTATATAATAGTTCTTTTGAAGAAGCTATCTTTACCAACTCACTCAAGAATCAAACCACTTTATAAGAAAAGTAATACTTTAAAGACTGAGAACTATAAATCTCATATCACTTTTATCACAATTTTCAATTATCTTCAAAAAAGTGATGTACAGAAGGGTTTATGCACATCTGCATAATATCAACCTCAGTAAGGCTAGACGTTTCAAAAGTCTGAAATTTTGTTTTTATAGACACTGTATTGGAAGCAACACAAAAAATTAAATTTGCTAGGAATATTCTGCGATTTGGCTAAGGCTCTTGATTAAATTGATCACAGAATTTTTGCAGGTAAATCAGAAATGATATTTTTATGATCTGGACACAGGGGGGGGGGGGAAACCCAATTTTTCTGAATGTTCTTAAAACCTTTAATACACTGAGTAACACATGGACCTACCACCACAACCAAGCCACATTCTTGGATGTGGATCTGTCCCTCTCCAATGACCACCTCAACTCCTCAGTCCACACCAAACCCACCAAGCTGCAGCAGTGTCTCCTTGTCGACAGCCACCATCCATATTGTAAAGCCTAGTACACACTGGTATTCTTTGTCGCGACTGAATGTCGCAGTTCTGCATCCCAGGAGAATCTGCAACAATGAGTCGAGACAAAGAATTTCACCTCAACTGCATCTGCGACATTGAATGTTGAATCTAGGGGTCACGAAGCAGAATATTTGCATCCCATTCGAAATGAGATTCTTGAATAACTTGTCGTGCAACAAATGCAGTCTGGATGTGTTTCTAAATCACTGCATCTGATTCAGCTATTCAAAAACTTCAAACTGTGTGCATGAGAAGTGATGTGGGTTGTGCACAATTAGTTCAGGTGCTGGTTTGCTCTCTTCTTTAATTGAACTTATTAAAACTGCATGCATTACTTGTGTACCACAGAGATCATTCTTCAAATAATAGAAAATCTAGTTGTTTTAGGGACATCTAATCACTGGGGTATAAAAACAGGATAAGAAAGCAGATTTTATTAAAGAGCTAGCTGAAAAAAATTAATGTTTCAGTGGCCAAAATAAAAAGAAAAATCAAACGTTGAAGGGATAGTTTCGAAATGAAGATAAAAAAAAAACTGGTTTTAGAGAAGAAAAGTAGAACTTTGCTGAAAAAAAATGCTCTAGGTTTGGATATGAAGAAAGCTATATTGTTGACCATAACTGATTCAAGAAAATAGTTTTAATATTTTTGCCGATTTATTTACCGATTCATTGAAAACTGGTGCCAGGCTTGACAAAGAAAAAACAGTGGCCTGCCGAGCTTAATGGACGAGCGGTATAGCTTGTGTCTCAAATTTTGGAGGACACAGATTCGAATCCCCACCTGGCTATCTAGATTTCCCTTTTCCACAGTTTCCCAGCATCACTCAAGAAGAATGCTGGAATGTTTCATTCAAAAGGTGATGTATAAAGTGACTTAAGTTAAAATTAACCAGTGTTAGCCCATATATCGATACTCTCATCAGTAAACAAATGTGTCAGAAATTTCACTGATTGTAAAGTTGTGTTTTTATAATAATTAAATGTATTTTTCATTATCTTTGCAATAAAGCAGGAGGCAGCTGCACAGAGCATCACCTCATCAAGTTGACTGCTGAAATTCCAGGATTAGTTAAAACTCTATTTGCAAATTAAAATGCCACTGATTTGCCAAGTCAAATCTTGGTGAAAAACACTAGTAAGTTTACCATTGTGTTTTCCTGCTCCCTGTCTTCTATATACATTTGGGTGTAGTAAAACACAATGATAAACCTAACAACCAACCACTAAAATCAGGTCTGCAGCTGGTTTCCACCAAAAAGCGTCTTGTCAGACCAGTTGCATTTTAATATGCTGATCGAGTTACTTCTAGTCGTGGAATTTCAGCAGTCAACTTGATGAGGTGCTGGTTTGTGCAGCTGCCTCCCGGTCTAATATATGTTTGTTGTTTTATGTATTATCAATTCTTGTTTTTGTTGATAGGATATCCTATGTACGAAAATTTGCCTTTTTGTAGGATAGGATATTCGACAGCGTATCGATGTCATACAGCAGTTCCAATTCTGATAATAGGTGGGTCGCGAAAAATTTGTTTACTTAACAGTGGGGTCGTGTATCAGTAAAGGTTGGAAACTGCTGGTCTAAATAAAGACACAGGCAAGAGAAATTTCCACCAGAGTATGTACTATGTTGCAAATAATAAATAATGATATGATTTTTTTCTGTATACACTATGTAAATACTGCAACTGTCATTACTGTCTTCCTCAAAACTCACCAAACAAAATAATAAAAAACAAAGAGCAAAGATGCATGGCAAAACTCACTATTCACCCTTATATTAGAACGTGCAATATAGCAAAGATTGTACCTAAATATATTAATAATAGATAAAAAAAAGAGGTTTATGAAAAATTTTG
This sequence comes from Vandiemenella viatica, assembly GCA_031002005.1. NCBI lineage: Eukaryota > Metazoa > Arthropoda > Insecta > Orthoptera > Morabidae > Vandiemenella > Vandiemenella viatica. The sequence continues at coordinate 140,196,508 of JARYHS010012519.1, read as the reverse complement.
TGTGACACTGCAAAACATACAGGACAACATAAACTTGGAGTCACATGGCATAAAAAAAAGACTAGTATGTACCAGTGACGCACAATAATGACACTCGGACAACTTAACCTCCTGAAGCACCAGACTTTAGACAGACTAATGAGTTCCAGTGATACCTATATATCTGAATCTTGAGGAAGACTGTTTTATAATGGTAAGAACAAAAGTTTTCTCGGAAATAACAATGTTTCTCTCATTATCTTGACTTACCAGTGGGAGAGTCAGTTTTATCATCAGATGAAGTTGCTCCTGCCACACGTATCACCACAAACTTCTTGAAGTCCTTTGAGGATGTTGGACTGTTCTGGCCAGAGTTCCAGCTCCAACCTGTAAATTAATTTTATTCGATTAAAAGCAAATTAAAAATGTATTTTATGCAGGCATAAACTTCTGTCCCTCCATTTGTCATATAGTCTGTATTTTGCCGTAATAACAACATTTTTTTTATTTTTATTATTATCCCACTATTTAAGAAATTCAGCTCAGTCATCAAAAACCAATTAACCTAACAATTTAAATGTATGTAATCACTTAAAAAATTAAATTATTTTTATTCATCTAACAGATACATAATCCTTTTACTTTTTTTGTAAGTGTAATACTGAGCAATTTGTTGTAAATTTCATAACAAGTTTATTGACGAAAATAATTTGCGTCTGTTGACTAAATGTAGCTTCCTGTGAGGAAAGATTAAAAAAACATACAAGTTATTATTATTCTTTTATGATCACATAGGATCAATTTAGTCACTCCATCATTTAAGTCTTTTCAAAGGAACTGTTCGAACCTTCTGATCCTGCCATTTAATCTTTGTGTCCTTCATTGTGTTCAAAAGGTTTGTGTCGTGGATGTCTTTCTTGTGAGTGTGAAAGGTGGGTTTATATCCCTAATTTTCTTGTTAAGTTCTATATTGTCTATGGAGTCTTCTGGGGTTAGGCTAATTTTCTTCAAATACTCTCCAATTCTCTGATCCGTCTGCAACCTGTTATGTATTTTCTGAGTCAAGATTGTACTGTACCAGTTGTTTCAGAAGTCAATCTTGCATTCTCGTTATGTGCCCAAAGAATCTCAGTTGTCTCTTACATGTTTATCAGTTATGTATTGTAACCCTATTTTACTTTTAGGGAATTTCTTAACCACTTCCCTCATTACCATTTCTAGAGTAAATATTAACATACAATTAATGATCACATTTTAATAAAATTTCTCATCAATCTGTTTTTATAAATTTTCAACAACTGAGTGGACAGAGCAAATTAATGCTCTAATTTTCATTCACACAACCTTGGCTTCCCTTACATAAATGCATGTCAAGTTTCATTTTGATGTAAGTAATATAAATGTGTATTAGAAGAGTATTTTTTTAAATAACAAAGGCAAAAATTGCAACAGAGTATTTTCTAAACACATAAGACTTTTAAAATCATAAAGTTATGAGAAATAATGATCTTACAAATACAAAATTTTGTATTTAGCCCCTAATAAGGACCATTGTAGAGTAACCATAATACTCAACTTCTATTATTTACCCTTTCCTTTTAAAAACTAATTTTGAGTTTAATAAATAAAGAAGCCTACGATTACATAGAAAGAAGTAGTCTGCTGTAAATATATAAACCTATTTCTGTAATATGTCATAATTTAAGATAGGATAGGGAAAATAAACAGTTACCCGTCACTTACCACAGATGAAGGCAGGAGGGCGAGACACGTAAAAACACAAAAACAAAAGAATTACACAATATTTCGACTTAAGTCTTATTCATGTAGGAGGCGAGACATATGGCAGGGGGAAAGATGACCACATCTTTCCCCCTGCCATATGTCTCGCCTCCTACATGAATAAGACTTAAGTCGAAATATTGTGTAATTCTTTTGTTTTTGTGTTTTTACGTGTCTCGCCCTCCTGCCTTCATCTGTGGTAAGTGACGGGTAACTGTTTATTTTCCCTATCCTATCTTATTTTCAGTGCCTCGCGGCAGTTTCTTTGTTTCCTTTACCCATATGTCATAATTTGTTTTAAATATTATGCAAAATATTGTGAATTAAATTAAATGGACTTTATTAATGTTTTAAGAGAATTACTAAGTTCGGCTCATCAATGAACAAGATTGGTAATGTGAGGCCAAACATCAAGTTTATTGCATGATTGTAATGGTGTAAAAATGTTTATTTTGTGATAATAACATTAAAATATTCTAAAATTTCATTTGAAAATGTTTTTATGTCTTAAAATTGATTTTTTATAAGTTTTGATTATTCTTGAATGGTTTCTACTGTTTCCTAGACTGTTTAGCACTTGAGCAACTTCTGTTGGAATCTATTCCTGCACCCAGAAATTTCAATAGTGCATACAGAAGTCGAGAAAATAACAGCTGTGTTATCTCACTAGTAATAGTACTAATTTGTATCTGTTTGGTATCTCATTAATTCATCAGAAGTAGTCAATAAAAAGTACATTTAAATTGTGAATGACAATGTCAGTATTCAAAGTTACCTGTTATTTGTACTGGAGAAGTTATTAAGGAAACTATAGAGGAACCTTGAAATATTAATATGCCTAGAGCACATTTATTCCAAGTCATATTAGATGTCAAGCAGGCATAGGACTATTATAAGGTATCTATGAGTAGACAGATATTTCATTAAGAAAAATTCAGTAATTGAGACATTATGCAACGAACCAGAAATCAGGCATTTATTTGTAAACTATAGGAGTATAATGAATAAAGTTTTAAAGTTTGATCATGCTACAGATAAATAGAATTGCTTGCCTGTTGGTTTTAGCCTTTATCTTCTTTTGTTGGAAATCCTTATTTTAAATTCTGATTGATCTGTGATCTCTTTCATCAAATGAAAGAATACTTTTAGGCGATATAAATAAGAAAAGAAAGGGAAATTAACCCACCACATACCAAAGTGGACGGATGCGATGAGAGAACACTAATGCTGACAAACAAACAACACAATATTTCGGCATATGCCTTGCTCACAAATAGAAAAAACGGGCCATTAGGCTCGGAACGTGTGTGCAAACCGAACGTTACCCAACGACTGTCATTGGGTAACGTTCGGTTTGCACACACGTTCCGAGCCTAATGGCCCGTTTTTTCTATTTGTGAGCAAGGCATATGCCGAAATATTGTGTTGTTTGTTTGTCAGCATTAGTGTTCTCTCATCGCATCCGTCTACTTTGGTATGTGGTGGGTTAATTTCCCTTTCTTTTCTTATTTATATCGCCTAGAAGCCGCTTCCATTTTCCTTAGTTGCATCATTGTTGCGAAAGAATACTTTTAAATTTTATTTCTTTAGTGCAATTATTTTGGACAACAAATATGCCCAATACCAGTCGTAAGGCCTCAAGTAACTATCTAACTGCCCAATCACACACTATACAATTACCCTGAAATTCAAATCTTTGTCAAATATATTATATGAATCTCAATATCCTGTACTATGATGTAACAATAGATTATTGGAGATATATCAATCACAGACAGTTATAGACACTGAGTCTTGGTTAAAAGAAGTTCTAAACAATGAGGTTTTTCCTGAGGATTACAGAGTATAGAGATGAGGAGGAACTGGTGGAAAGGTATTAATACTGGTTAGTGATGATTATTAGATTTATGTGTATCCACAAATACAGATGAATTTTCAGAGTTAGAATTTTGGGAAGGATAGTTGCTTACCAAAGTGGGAGGATGAATGGGCATAATAGCATCAAGAGAGGGAAGTTGATTTCATATTCTGAGTTCACAGGTGGAAATAAGGTGGTTATAATAGGTGGGGATCAAAACATAACAGGAGTTAACTGGAAAGGGGATGAGATTGGTAGTGCAGGAGAGCAGAGATTTACAAAAACTTTAGCCAGTGAAGGAAGGTTTACACAAGTGGCAGAACGAAATACAAAGGGAAACAATATGTTAGTTGTTTCCTTTATAAAGCCTGATGGAAATTATGTGGTGTATCATGGGAATAAGTGATCATGAGGCAAATGTGATGGACATAAGAAGGTTCAGGAAATCAGTAATCAAAGAGGAGGAATATTACAGATATACTGTAACAATGTCAGAGTTTCAGAACTAAGGAGGCAATTTAGGGAGACGTACACTGATAAAGGGAAGGAAGGTATTCAGACAATTATGGGTAAAGATGGAGAAGAAATTATATAGGACATGAAAATGGCTGAGATACTAAGCAAATGGTTTGATTGGAGAATTAAGGACCATAACACAGGATAGATAGAGAATTTACTGAGGAGAATCATTCCCATGTTAGTAAAGATGAGCATACTGGGCAATTGGTAAGAGAGTCACAGGATATTATGACAGAGCTGTGCAGTTAAATAAAATATATAAAACAATTGTAATATGCCTGGATAGATTTACTGCATCAGTGTTAAAATTAGGTGGGGAGTTAGCTGTATTTAGTAGAGCATGTGAAATACATCTCAGTGCAGTTTGGAAAATATTACTAGGACACATCACCACCCAGAGATCAAGAAAACTAAGAATAAAGATTCTCCTTAAGGTCTTTTGTGTCATTACAGCTTTCCTGCCTTTGACTTAGGTAAGTGCGTAGAAGACATCTTTAATGTTCCCATTTACTTTTCCTATTTTCAGGGGTGACAATATCTTTCTCTGTACTCAAAATTGTTATTCGGCATTTTAATATGTATCAAACAATTTTTCTTCCTTTCAATCTCAAAGCAGTTTAATATACAATTCCTTCCACTTAGTTGTATTATGAAGTATTCACAACTGTTTAGGTTTTGTAATTTATAAATGAAGAAATAGAGAAAAAAAGGGGGAAAAAAGCACACAATGTATTAGTTTCCTAATGATTCAGTAACAAAAATCACAGCTATGTTAATTACAACAGGTTTAAGAGCAGCAGAATGTAATGAAATAAACAAGGGTCAAGATTTCATTTAAAAAAATTGTCCAGTTTATTAAGGCAAGACTATACAATATGTGTCAGTAGTCTCTCATCGACTGCAGTTGAGAGATTGCTCAAACAACCCCAACACATAGCACAGTGTTGATAGGATTATTGTACGCATTGTCTTTTAACTTGGTAAATACTTGTGTTTTATTATTTAGTGTCTTCCTTTACAGGTATTGTTAGCGAAAAAAGTTTATGGTATAAAAAAATAATAATGATAACTAGTATTAGGTAACTTGAGAAGTGAACCACAGTGCCAACTGTTAAAAGTCAATACACAAAGAAATATAGTCTTTGTGAAATACGAAGTCTGAAGAAACAACATGTCATAGTATAACTAACAGAAACCCAGTTACTGCAAAAATGTTGAATATTAGGCTTTGTGGCTTTACACCTTCTTAACATCATTAGAAGTGGGAAAGGTCAGGGGGCAAGGAATAAGAAGGAATTTTGGAATGACCTTTTGAAGTAAGCATCCCAGCATTCACCTGGAGTGATTGAGGAATGTTGATTGATGTCAGACTGCTCCATTGTTCCAATTCTGCATTGAACTGTTAGGTACCTGAATAGGCCATCCTATCTATGACATATTGGCTCATCCTTCAAGAGGATTAAACAAGCTTCAGGTTGTAGACTAGGTTAACTTTTTAACCACTGTTAAAGTTTCAGCCAAGAAATAAGGAGGATTCCACTAAAATTGTAAATCATTCATACAATGAGAAAAGAAAGAAAAGTCTGGGGGGGGGGGAGGGACAATCTTAGTTCTAATTTTACAATTTAATGTCATGAGGAGACAATAATGCAGCAATAAGTTTGATTGTAATATCAAACCACATTCTTATTAGTTTATATAGTTTCTCTTCTAGACGTAATAAATATTTGCACCATTGAATGATAATCTAAAAAAGCAAAAGCACACAGGGACTTTCATTCTACTTACCTTGTGTTGGAGAGTTGAAAGCGGAACCGACCTCAGACGACGTGTCGGTGCTGGAGCTGCTGGGAGCAGGTGATGTCTGTATGGTAAGTGGAGTTGAGTAATCAGGTGGACACAGTTGCTGTGTGCCAGGTGTTTCAATGCTAAGAAGAAGAAAACAATTTCTATGAAAATGATTTGTTTAGGGCTCTAACTGTAGGTGATATTCAGCAATTAACAAATCCACCAAAAATTATGTGCCACCACACTTGCAATTAAAAAAATTGCTGAATAATCTATGGAACACAAGTAAAATACAAAACTAGCTTTAAAAGTGACTGATTTTGTATGCACCACGGCTGATACTTGGTCTTCATCCAACAGATGCTATCTGGGTAAGAAAGTTTATTGGATTGATTGTAACATATATGAAAAGCAAAGTCCCTACCCTTTCTTGCAGGAGATTTAAAAGGAACTCGTACATTTGATAAAGTAGTTTAACTGACTGTTGGAATATGTTATGAATTAGATTTGAAATTATCAAAAACTGTGAGCGCAATTACCGACAAGAATCAAATATGGTCAAAGCCTTTTAAATATGTGGGAAACTAGCTTTGGGAACATAAACAATATGTAACAGAGATTCAGTGTATATTGAAAATAATGAAGTTGTAAATGAAGTGTTACTACTGAGAAAATCTCCTGAACCATTTGAAGATTTTAAGGAGTATCAATTGCCCAATGATGAAAGATATATTACCCATCCATTGCTTTTAGTTGCTTCATGAGTTATAGACAAGACATTGAAACAACTTGTACAAGGAATTTCATGATATGGTTCAAAGGTTCCAAAAGCAGGTAAAATAAGCAGAATATTTGATTATTGCAGGCCATTTTCTTCCACAGTTGCTTGTTAAACTAATTATTATTTAGTAAAAACGCCAATACAACTGTTGTCTGATATTCTTTATTTTTCGGACGCTAAACACAATAGTGGAAACAGCATGCTGGTTGAGGTCACAGAAGACCAACTACCACACCTCAAAATGTAAATGTAAGTTGCGATATTAATCCCATCCTATTACACCAATATAAACTATAAGATAATTCATAAATAGTATGTTAAATATAAGTCATATTATGCATCATATAGATAGAATAAGTTCGTTATATGTAAACAAATTTTTTCAAATTATAACTAATCGCATATTACAGAAACATTGTACGCTGAGGATGCCTCGACGAGAGGCGAAACGCGTCCGAAAAATAAAGAATATCAGACAACAGTTGTATTGGCGTTTTTACTAAATAATAATTAGTTTAAAATAAGCAGAGTCTCTATGTCCAACATGATGGAATTCTTACTATAATTTTACTCTAGATCTTTTGACAGTATAGGAGACCCTGAATGAAATTTTAAAGAAACTAGGTTTTGGCAGCTTTTATTGAAATTCATTTTCTTAATGAATATGTAAGTTGTACAAAACCTACTGCTAAAGATGTCATTAGTTTCAAGGGAGACAAAGATACCAGCTATGGATGTTTACTGCGAGAACTAATGAGAGTGCAATGGATGTTAAGCTGCTTACAAAAGGGGTAATACTACACAGTACGGTGTGTTGATAGGTGTAGTTAAAGATGGCCTTAAAAGGCAAATAAGAGAATCTATTAATTAGAAGAAACCAAAGCAAATGACAGAATTTTAGCATTTGTTTTTTCAAACTTAAATGGTTACCAAAGGAAAACAGAGAATTTCTTAAAAGAATAGTTTGTTGGTGAAGTACTAAATACAAAACAATACAATGTTCACAGAACACACAATTCAACTGGAAAAAAAGTAAAAGAATGACTCTTCTTATATGTTTGTAGAGGGCTCAGATTCTTCTGCATCCAGAGTTGATGCTTACACCATAACAGATTAAGAAGTACTGCAATATTTAAAGGATAATGATGCTAGTTTAGATTGCATAAATAAAAATCCAACACTAAAAATGTGTTCCTAAAAATAATACATTTCAGAAGTTCTGCTCCAGTAGAACATGGGATAATATTGAGAAATCATTGACTGAACATGAAGGATGACTTTTCGGAATACTTAATGGTGTTAAGAACATGAATTAAGCAAAACAAATTACACACATAATAAATGAAAAAATTGTATTTTATTTTGATGAAAGTATTTTAAATATACCTATTTTGCATTTTGTATTTATTTACTAATATTTCAAACCAATTTATATTTTGTATTTTAAACAGAAAAAGAAGAATGTTTTTTTTGGATTTTGTAGTTAAATGCTTTTAAAAACTCTGCCCACAATACTGTCACATGAGAGGTAACATAACACAACACCGGATTTCTGTGCTGTGCTGTCATAGTTCCTTCAATCACTACTAGCCGAGAACTGCAGTCATACACGATTGCGCCCAATTCCATGATAGGCGTAACACCACTGCGCCTTTCCAAAACCTTTAAGGTCTGGTCAAACAGTGTGTGGGCAGCGTGTGCGTGCAAGGCAAGGGATGCCTGTCATGTTCTGATGATGTTAAACATAGCGTATGCTGTCCAAGGCAATCCACTGTTGACAACAAGTATCACACGAAACAATCACAGAAACTTTTGCGAGTGTACATCAGGTATTTTTTCCTTTTCTTGAATATACCTCAAATGTGTAGTATATATGGTTCTAGTTATGACAAGGAAGAACTTCTTATTCTCTTAGCTTTAACAAGTTCTGGAAAGAAGAGAGAGTGGGTCCATGGAATTAATAAAAACAGGGAAGAATTTGGCGAATATCATCACCCATGCATTGAACTTAATTCGTTTGAAGACAGATAGTCCAGACCTGTCCAAAATGGCATTCTCAAATACAATGCCGACAAACTAGAGATTGAGTTCAGCTGCTTGAAGTGAGAGTTAAATTTGTTGCTTACTGTAATTATTTTAACTGTATTAAAACATGTCATAAACGAGCATGTTTACTACTTTCCTGCTTACTTCAATAAATCAAAGTGCAAGTAAACAATAATAATTTGCAAGTAAATAAATTTGACAAATAAATAATAGAGGAATTCATAAACAATAACAACATTACACAACTAAAATCAGATCCCACCAACAGATACCAAACAAATTTTAAAAAATGCCTGTAAAGTATATCCCACATCTTCACTGTCAAGCAGAAATATCAAATGTATCAAACCAACCTTAGAGCCCTCACTTTGAGAAGTGAACCTAAAATCCATAAATATTGAATGCCATTGAGGCCTATAGTAAATTTTAGAAAAGCTCCCGCCTACCACCTTGCCAAGCAGATGCAAAAATTTTTAACTCAGAACTACACATTTCAAAATGACAAAACCATCAGGAACACCACACGCCACATTTAAAAAAATAAATAAATAAATCAAAGACATAAACATACCAAATTCAGCAAAACTAATTTCATTTGATAGAAAAAAACATGTACACCAAAATACTACAATAATTAAAGACAGCCTTGCAATAACAGCCAAACACCTCAAAGCACATCAGATACCCGATACACACACATTTATTATTTATTTATCGTATGGGAATTTAGACACTTTCAAGAACACTGCTGAATAAAATAAATACACTGCAAGTTTACAAGATTGAAGACATATATCTAGTTTATTAACATAGTTTATTGATTCCTGAGTTGGTAACAGGAAGTCCACAGGATCACCACTATAAGATCTTATCGGACATTCTTCAAAATAGTCTGAATCTCTCCACATTCACATCAGGGGGATGGTTGCTTACCCCTCTTGTACAGGGAGTGTGCACATTTGCCATGTCGAGTTCTGATTCTGTTGAGTGTGGACCAAGTTTTACGAGGTAAATCAAAACCTGGTGGCTTTTGTGTAATGCAAGGTAAGCTGCTGTTATGGTGTACAATCCACTCCTGGATCCAAGCTTTGGTGATGTTAAAATCTTCATGTATAGCATCCACTGCCAATTTCATTGGTGGTTTTCTAGAGTGAAGCCTGTTAATGTTGGCATCCTTAATATCTTGGTGGATTGGTAAATTTCTGTTGTCCATTATCCTCTTGTACTCACTTGTAAGACCATTTATCCATCGTAAGTTATGTGGTGGTATGTGGCTCAGTATCGAGAGACATTTTGTGGGAGTTGTCTTGATCGCACCTGCAATTATACGCATAGCATTATTAAGTTGGGTGTCCACTTTTTTCACATGCAGGCTATTTAGCCAGACCGGGGCACAGTACTCGGCAACCGAGAAGACAAGACCAAGAGCAGAGGAGTGGAGAGTGGAGGCCAATGCACCCCAGGAGGTACCACATAGTTTTTGAATGATATTGTTTCTTGTTTTTTGTTTCTCAGTCATTTTAGTTAGATGTGTATTAAAGGATAATGTTCGATCAAGGGTAACACCCAGGTACTTTGGTGTCTTATTGTTCGAACCATATATTAAGTTCCCTTCTAACATGTTTGCTATTTAGATGGAAGCTGGTAACCTCTGTTTTAGAAGTATTGGGTTGCAGTCTCCCCCTACAGAAATACTTTACCATTGTTTCCAGGTCCTCTGTTATGATTTCTTCAGACGTTTCGATTGACCTGCACCACGTGGCGAGAACCCAGTCGCTGGTAACACTAAATGAACTAGTACATATTGACAGTCAGACAATCCTGGAGGATCTCCTGACCAAAACACTAACTCATCTCAACTGTCACCTGCAATATGGACAAGATACCAGACAAAACAAACGGTCTTTCTAAGGACCATTTGACTAGAAAACTCGGGCCTTCGGTTCGAATCTGCCATATAAATATAGATACTCACATAAACAAAACCATACACATTCTAGAATTACTAACATCACAAAACTACTTTCAGTTCAACAACCACTATTACTCTCAACATGATAGTTTACCAATGGGTTCTCCAATCTTGGGAATACTAGCATATATATTTATAAACCACATTGAAAATGAAATATTCAAAAACATCATAGAGAAGAAAGGATACAACATGGATGATGTTGATGATATTATCTGTTTAGTTAATGAACCAGAAACTAGGATCAACCAACTGCACACAGACATCAGTTCTACACACAGCAACATAAAATTCACAATAGAAATAGAAACAAAAAGAAAACTCAACTTCTTTGACCTCACCATAACTGCTCACAAAACATATAATCAATTCCAAATACTCAGAAAACCCACCACAAACGACATGATCATAAACTCAACAACAAACCATCCCCAAACAAATATGGAAGCAGCAATAACACACATACTCAACTGATTAAACATGACATCCTTAAACCAAACAAAAAAATACAAATCAAAATTCAACACAATCATACAAACAGCCACCAGAAATGGATATAAAGAAAACAGAATACACCAAATAAACAACATAAAAAAAAGATCTAAAGATAACACAAAACACCATTCCAGCATCGCGATAAGCAAATACAAACACCACAAGAAATAGCATCAGAAAACAAACCACACACACAAGTAAAGCAAAGAAAAATGGAATGTTATAACTTATATCAACAAAAATACACAGAAAATAACAAACCTTCTAAAAAATAAGGGCTCTACATCGCGTTCAGAACCAATAACTCCACAGATAGAAAACATAAAAATCATTACAAACAAAAACAAATACCACAATTCAGGAATATTCAAACTCACTTGTCAAAACTGTGAAGCACTATACATCGGTCAGACATGCAGAAAATTCAAAACAAGGTACAAAGAACACTTAAGAGCAATGAAATACACTAAGCACTCTACATTTGCAGTACACCTTCTAGAACACGACAACCAACCGACAGGCATACAAATACTCACCATAGCAAACCACAGGCATTAACATTTCAGGAAAATTATCACATCCAAAAAGGACTAGTTGAAGGAAAACAGATAACAAACGATTACACAAACTTGACTAATCAAACACTGTATGCAGTACTATTAGCCGAATAATAATTCACAAAATAACAACTATTTCAAGTCTCCACCTACCATTAAAGATAACACAAAGCAGACTATAAAACCAAGGAACTCTTAAACACAATAAAACCTAAAACATAAACAAACAGATACTCTATGGATTTGTGAAAAACATGGCTTGGTATTTACACTCATGTTTTGAACTCGATAAAGTGGATTGTAATTTACAAAGTGTACAAATACCAAACAGATGTCACTGATGATGTTCTGGAAATAGAGTGAAATGCGTACGACACAAAAAATAAAATTCAACTGCATTGGCGTGTCATTAACCCTTATAAAAATTGAGAAGTTGTATGAATCAAATGAAACAGAGAGAGAGAGAGAGAGAGAGAGAAGAAACTAGTATTTCCAAGGTGTGGACTACATCAGCAGTATGATATTTGTTCTACACATCTGGAGCTGTAGCATCATCCTATGAAGATTTATGAAAAGTGGAGGGGACAAGGGACAGTTTCCATAAGCAATCACCACCCCCCCCCCCCCAAAAAAAAATAGCAAGCAAGAATTTTAAAAAAATTAAATATGTTTTAGCTAGTAACAACTTGCACTCACCTAGCCTCTGCTGATTCCGACCAGCCTACTTCTTTAACTCCAGTTGCACTGTTGTCTGTTGAAAAAGCTTTCTTCTTCTCATCACCCTCTTCTGACCTCTCAGAAGCTTCCACACTGCCCATCATATCACTAGAGATGGTGACTGTTTTTGTTCCCTGCTGCTGTTGCTGGTCAGGATGGGACAGTTTCATCAGCTGTTGTAGAGCTTCCAGCACAATCTGTCTGCAACCATGAATGCCATTCTCTTTATGGTCAAAAAGAAGTGCTGTGAGGTGTAAATAAGTAAATGAAACCGTTAAGACTCGGTGAATGTATACATTCAGTATGGAGTTATTCCAGCAAATTGTTGTATGTTGTGAGCCACAATGTTTACTGCACTAATGCTAATAATTATTAGAGCAAATAAGTGTTTTTTTAATTACTATAATTTATTCTCCTTGTTGTAACTGAAAAGACATTTTACATCTGACACTCTTTTATTCGAGCCATCTTCAGTACTCGGTTAGAAAATATAAACAAAACATTGATTATCAGAAACAATTGTGGATGAGGTGTTCAGATAACTGATTTTTCAGATAACAGATCTTTAATGAACAAATATGAACCGGTAACATAGGATGAATGTGAAATCAAAAAACAGTGATGCATATTGAACACAAAAGTGAATGCAGTATATGTACCTTATTTTGCACTGAACTGTATAGCAAATATCTTCCAATCAAGGTAACACAAAACTTTCAGTAATAACTTTGTTTGAATAATTCAAAATGGCCATAAAAGTTGGGCAATATGGTAGTTAAAAAAAAGGCAGAATTCTTTTTTTCTCCCCTTCAGAGCAGACATTCATATTTTTGCCACTACTCGCAATTGGACAGCTTCACATTATTATTTTTATTCTAGACATTCATAAGGCAGTGGCTTCCTCACTGGATGATCCTTCTTTGTCAATGCCACTGTTAGGTACTTCTTTATTGTCAAAAGGGTCTTGGTTGTCGATGACACTGGCAATGATATCATCATCCATAAACAGCTAACAGCCAGGATCCATCGGCATCACATTGAATCAGTCTTGAGCTGTTTCTTCAAATCAGCATCTGATACAAACTGGGTGTTTGGTGGCTCTTTAGGTGCAGTTATGTACTCATCTGATGACAGGAGTTTACACCAAGCTTTTACTAGTGTAGTGTCCTTGAAGTCAATTTCTTTGTATAGTTGTGGAATTGTTTTTTCATATTCTCTCCAAATCAGAACCAAACGCAGCAATGTCTTTCAGTAACAACATCTTTTTTCAATTATTCCCTGATCCATTGGTTGGATGGCTGCAGTAACATTGGGAGACAAAGAGAAGGAAAAAAAAGAAAACTTCTGCTGTATACGCGATGTAATCTTTATGATTATGCAGCCAGATCTGTGAGATATTATCACATGAAAAGCTCAATTCATTTCTTCAAATGCTTGTTGCTTTGGATTTAGTCAATCCATTCCTTAGTTTGGTAACTAATTTAGTGCCCTCTGTGCTGAACTAGTTTGAATTAGCACTTAATTTTTGTGAAAGTCTGATCCTTATTATTTTATTATTATTTTTTTTTAAAAAAGTCTTATACTAAAACTATGGTGATGAGTATGTCGAGTGCTGACCCTCCACTTCTGCTGATAGATGTTCTTGTAGTGAAATAAGGTGCTGAGAAAGATGCTCTTTTCTTTTGTTTGTTAATCGTGTTATTACCAGTTCATAACATTGCTCTACAGGAATGTTTTTATACTACTTTTTATACAGTTTCTCTGAAAAGATTATGTGAATTTTGTCTCCCAAGCCCTTTTTGATCATAATTTGTTTCCTCTACTACTTTTTCTCATAAAATAAATGTTTTTAGTAGACCTACTCATACTTGCAACTGAAAATTCAACAAAAATTAAAAAATAAAAGTTTAACAAACTTCAAGAACTAATTTATTAAACTAAGCACCCAATGCAAGGTGAAAAATAATTATAATAGAAATTACTGCTGTTATCATTAATAACAGCCTATGAAACCAAACAAACAGTTGAAGAATGCTATGAATAACAATTGGTACAAGAACCGAATCTTTAACTTTTTTGTTGACATCAACTTTGTGGTTTTTCGAAAGTACTAACATTGTTTTGAATTTTTTTGCTTATGACTTTATGCCTCATTTAACTCTAGGTCATTAGACATGGGAAAAGACGGGAGGCAAGTAGTGAGAAGGAATTAGGTCATGACCTTTTGTAGGAATCATTCCAGCATTTCCCTGGAGTGGTTTTGGAAAACCATAGAAAACTGAAATCGTGATGACCGGAAGTTGATTCGAACCCACATACATCCAAATGTGAGGCCAGAGTATTACCCACCACATTCAATATTGTTTTGTTGCCCTAGCAATCAGACAATGGGGGTGAGGTCTGCAGTAGTGTTCAACATGCCATACTGAATATGGTCATATATTTTGGGTAATCTATATATTAATATGCTAAGCGAAAATATATGTTACATTTTTAAGAATATTGCGCGCAAGGAGAAGTGTGAGATTTGGCATAGTTAAAGATTATATGGAGAAGAAGTGAAGGAAGCTAAAATCTATATATAATATGCATTACAAATACATTAAACTAAGTAAAATAAAACGCTCGCTCGCCTATGTAGTTCGCTCAGATGGCTGGTAGATGGCGCAGCTAGCGGCCTTACTTTGTCTTCTTTGGTGAAACAAAATAGTCGAAATTAATCTCTGAACTTATATAGAAGCAAGAAGCAACATTTCAAGGGCTGGTAGATAGCGCAGCCAACAGCCAGAATATTGGGCAAACGGAGGAACTTAAAGAAATACAGAAGGCAAAAATTATATATAATATATTTTACAAACCTTGGAATCGATATAAGCAGTCAGAGAAAATCGATTGCTTCAGTTGTAAACAAATGTGCAGTTTGTCTCTGGTTTGCAACATGGGCTACGCAGAATGAATTTCCCGTAAACTTTTTACTCTTGGTCCATGCTGAATTACAACCTAACCATGATCACTATGACAAAACGAACCTATTTAGGTTGATATGATCCCTATGCCAATAATTTTTGTGTCATTTTTACAGTGCTGCTAACATTCCGCGGTTGTGGAGCATCCCATATTTCGGCATTTTTAATTTAATTCGTGGCCACATTTCTGGAAAAGGAGAGTGCTAAATGTGAAGAGGACACTATAAGGAAACAGTTAATCCAAATTTCAACAGGTCAGTAACAGTTTTTCATTGGTGGAGAATGTCCCACTCCATCCAAAAATATAATAAGCATAGTTAATACATGTTACAAATAGATTATTAAAATAAAAAATTAATTTGCGAACGTGTGTGTGTGCGTGAAATAGGATCGGAGCCAACGTTCATACGTGAATTCCCCGCATTGAGACACTCTGTGGTCTTTGGTAAAACGAAAGACTCAGATAAAGTAGAGATTAATGTTTGAAGTTATGAAAGGAATACTTTGAAAAGGAATGTAGTGATTCTGCCAGATACTATATGGTCATTTGATTATTTAAAATGTTAAACTTTGGTTAAGTGTCTTTTGATTTTTTAATTTCAGTAATTGCATTAGAGAGAGAGAGAGAGAGAGACAAGAAATAAGGAATACTTATTTGCGTGAAATTCAAAATGATAATAGACCAATTTTAAATAGTGAACACACAAAATGACAAAATTACTTTGATAGATACATTTAAATGCGCATGTTTCATAAAGCTAAAGCAATTTTCCGGCCTAAATGAACCATCGATAAATACATTTCATCATTTGCTATGCTTAGATTAGAAGCTAAAATTTAGCATACAGTCACGCGTGGAGTGTATCGTTCTAATTTTATAGGTAATGCAGAGAATTACTAGATTATTACTCTTTCATGAAAGAAACTAAACAACTTAATGAATTACGGTCGAATTTCGATCACTGGGCGATCACTAGTATTCTTTTAATACTTGTATGACATGGCAACAACTTCATTAACTGTTATAGTAGTAGTTTCAATTATTTTCCACCTTCTTTAAGTTAACTAAGTTTCTGAAGTCAGCCTTACTTTGTGATGTGTTTTGAGGTCTGCAGCAGGACGTTTTTATCATGCCATCTAAATGCAAACTCGCAAAGACTTCAATGCAGTGATCTACTGGGAAAACTACTGCACACACATTTATCTTACGTTCCTTAAAAAAAAAAAAAAAGTGTTATTTGATACCATTACCTCTCAAGAATGAATTGGACTGAGCTCACTACTAATGACTTATTTCCTCTTGTGTAGGTTTGTAGTTAAATTCTGTTGTGGCATTTGCAAGGAATTTATAACTATCTGAATCATTTAAATTATGTATATCCATTTGATTTTCCATTTGATCTGTATTTGTTAGATTGAGCACATGAAGTTGGAATGTTGGATTTAGAGTCCTAAAGGTTTTGTTTCACTGCATTCAAAAGCTTTGCAAGAGTACAGTGATGCGTGCATTACGGGTTTCAAATACATGAGAAGGTAGAGTGCAAAGGAGAGCAGCTAGATTTGTTAGTTGAAATTACTGCTGAACACAATCAGTTGCTGATATGGTAAAGGAGCTGAGAAATCAAGGGAGAACTGTGACAATAAGTTAGCATTTGATTTCAGGAGTAAGCGAGTGGGTAAATTTCCTTTGTTGGCCAGGGAGTCAGTGGCTGAAAGAAATTAATGAAGGAAGGCCTGAACAATTTACCTAACATAATGAAACAATTTAAGATAAAGATTCATAAAATATGGAAATACATGAATGGGGAATTTGCCAACAGTGCATGTCCTTTATCATAATTAAATTAAATGGGCAGAATAATTTTCCTTACTTGTGTCTAATATGAATTTTCAGTGTGTAATTCAACACTGACTAATATTACTATTTGGCCATAAGGGAATATGAACCACCACTCATCAAAGATGGTGATATCTAATTTATATATTTTTCCAAATTACTCTTCATATTACATATAATTACTCAATTCTATTTAAATATTTGTTTATCAGCTCTGTTCATTCAGTCATATCTTTTTATTGGCCAATTTTGAATAGTTTGGGAATATTCTCTTTAATTTGTTACATCCATGCCTGCCCGTTTATTATCTTCAATCTGCTCTGATGCAACATATCACAACAGTTGCACCTGACATCTGTACTGTGCAAGTCATATTCATTCCCATAGGATGGTGTTACAGCAAAGCTTAGTTATTTAAACAAGTATTATCATCTCTGATCAATCTTTATGACAAAAAAGAAATGTTTACAAGTGTAAGAGAATTGCCTTTCAAAATGAAAAAAAGCAGTACAGCTACTGAACAAAAAAAATTATTGGTTAGTACTTGAAGCTTGCTGTAAATGTCCAAAAGAATAAATGCACATATGCAATGCAATATTGCACCAAAGCTTGATCACCATGCAATGTTTACTTGAAAAATTCTACTGACAAACAAAATGAAGGATCTGAATATACAGTTTACTAAAGTTTATTCACATAATAACAAAAACTGTATTTGAATTAATTTCTAACATGAATAGTCTAAAGTCTTAAATTTCACACTAATTCTATTCAATAGTTACCTATTGGTTTTGAGCATCTTGATCTTGCGTGTGAGGGCCAGTCTTCTGTCTGGGACAACTGCCATCAGGTTGAATCTAATGTCATGATAAGGTTCGCCCGTTGTAAGGCCCAACCTGTCTGTGATCACACGCCGAAACTTCTCGGTCCAGTCCTCTTTCTCACCCCACGGGCCTACAAAAAATAAATTTATTGCTACATGATGATGAATACCTAACATGTACTATATCTATTTATAAACAAGCCTTCTAAATTCCTTGTTATTGAGCATGTCAAAAGTTTTAATACTTTATTTCAATGCCTGTCTGACAACAGATTATCTAACAAGTGGAAATAAAAAATTTGTTGCTATGTGATGATGAGTACAAACTTGAAGAGTTATGAAAACGTAGGAAAAAATATACTAACCAAGGAAAAGCAATATGAAATATTGATATTACAAAGGTCATTACAGATATGAGAGAGCCATATATGAAATAAACGGAAAAACAATGATAGAAAACATAATAAATATATTAAAAGTTATGTTAGTAGTCATGACAGAGCTGGAAAGAATCACAAAAGATATAAAACATTATGGTATTCTGGAAATAGCTCTTGTATACAGATGTTGAGAGATATAAACAAGACAGAAGAACGAAAAATGATTCACAATTTGTAGCTGAAAGAGATCGGTTATGGTATTTCAGTGCTCGTATTGTACGTTGGTGATGAGGCTTGGAATGATATTGTGGAAAGGAAGAGATGACCATAATCACAAGCAGTGCTCGAAATTGACCGGGCGTTAGGCGTAATTACGCCTGAATTTTTTCATTTTACGCCTGTAATCTCCGTCAAAGGCGTAAAAAATACGCCTAAGAATTAAAATTGAAAAAAAAAAAATACATTACAGTACTACTTTTTAGTTTTGCAAGTTCAAGGTTTAATTCTAATAACTAATTATAATTCCTGCCGCATTGTTGATCTATTTCAGAGTTTCAAATATTACATTTCTGAAGTTCAGAAGATGTTGCAACAGTTTAGGCGAAGTACCGCGAAGTAAAAGACAATTCTAGTTCAAGCGTTTTTCGATTAACAAAGGAGGTGAAGATGTCTCGTGAAATTACTGACTTTAACTTTCTATCTGTTGTAAAGCCGAGTAGTGGTGATGAAAATATCACTAGCACCGGTAAACGAGGAACGCCAGAAAATGAAGAAACATCAGCTCTTCGGCCATTACCAATAGGCCTGGTCCGACTTCGCGCAATCCAAGGGGTCAACAAGCAAGTAAATAAACAAATACTCATCACCTACTGTGCCTACTGAAGATCGTTGTGTAAAATTCAATAGTTATTCTAATAAATACAATAAATTCAAGAATAACCTATTTTACAATTTTGGTATATAATATATTGGCACATTTAGACCTATTTACAGTTTTAAATTGTGTTGAAGTAGGTTGTAAACTATAAAATCTGTATTTTTCATAATTATAATATAATTACGCCTAGACATTTTCATTTTACGCCTGTGTCTAAAAGTTAGGAGTACCAAATACGCCTGGATTTATAAACTAATTTCTAGCACTGATCACAAGCTGTACCTTCATTTCAAGCATTTCATCTACTTTCAAGCTCTTTGGTACATCATACACAATTATTAATGGTGTCACATTTCTTGGTAGTTTTATTGTAACTTTTAATTAAGTACCTTGTTACTATTGTCATTTTTTCTTTGGCTTCTGCCTCATTAATATATTTGTGTTCCATATTCTACACATTTTAGTTTTGTTATTTGATAAGCTTGGTAAGTTGTTCCACAACCACGTTCGGATTTTTTGAAAGGCTCAAATAGTGGCCAGTTATCATCGATGTTATTTTACTGGTTTCTAAACCAGCTGGCTGATTGGTCATTGTCACATAGCTTGGCTGAGAAATAATGCTTCCACTGTATTCTCCACAGTTTTATGTCTATGTACTACAACAATTAACCCAAGAGTTTTTATCTTCTATACCAGCAACTGCTACCACTCAAGAAGCAAATTTGTTTTCAATCTTCTGTAGTAATGTTTCATTCAGATTTTCGCCGCAATAAAGTTCTGAAAACTTTCTGGGGGCTTTTACCACTTTTAATTTCATTGTAGTGTACCTAGCAATGATAATTATGCATAGCTTGCAAGCCCTCAACAAGCAGATTCATGCCACAATGTGGCAATGACCCAATTCCAGTCACCACAGAAATCAGTGTTTAGTGATTGCACATACATTCACAGGCACACTTAATCTTTACAGTCACCACTTTTAAACTTGATACCGAGAGTGATGTGACACTGTACTAAGCACAGCAGCCTTTCCTCACTCACATCCCACAAAAGAAAACTGATGCATGAAATTTTCAAGTATATCCACACCTCCACATATTCCAATTTGAAGAATAGGGAAATATTTAAGATCCAATATTGGGGCTATCAACTGATTGCTCATATCTGTTCAGACAACTCAAAATCAGCTTCACTGCTGTCACAGCCTTTCCTGAAGCCACCATTAAATCTGTACTCTGAAAGTCTCCACCAATTCCATTTCATCAATGATAAACTATCACTTTCTTCCACCACTATTTTTTTTCTATAAACACAGTAAATTCATATTTACTTGTTTTCAACCATATTATTTCCCCGTTCCTTGCCACCTTCCAAAATGAACTTGCCTTCTTTTGCTACTAACAGTTGTTTCTATAATTCTGTTCACCTCCCTCCTTTCTCTCTTTCCACTGCCATTCCAATGGTAAACTATAAATTGAGACAGAGGTTTATGCTATCTCTGCTTTTCTTAAATGAAATGAGTCTTCTGATTAAAAACTTAACAAATTAGAAGACTACTTTCCTTATTAGTTTAAATTTTTAAAGCCATTGCTTATTGAAGAACCATTATACAGAACAAATAAACAATATTGTAACCTCCTTTCAATGGACACTGCAATTTTCTTTAGGTTATGCATTACGATTAATACTGATGTATTTATATTTTACAGGGAGCAAGTGGCAGTAAACTAGTCTCAGTTGTTTAGTTGCAATCAAATTAGACTAAGAAGTAATTTCTTCACTTACCATGATCCATCGGGAATGGTTTAAGACCATCAAGTTCGAAAAGTTTACCACGGATTGGCACATAGCTGACAAAGTGGAAGGCCTCTCCTGTATAACGACCAGTACTGACACCACCAGATGATGATGACTTATCAAGTCGTCGTTTAGCCTGTGGCACTGCATGTGAATTGTGTGCTTTTGCCAACTCTGGAGTGTTGCCAATTGCCCAGCCCTGAATGACAATGCTGCAGTGTAAAGAGCTACATAAAGCATTTTTTTTTTTTTAAAAGGTAATCAATATAAAAACTTTTTAATAATCAATCAGGAAGAAATAGTAAATTTGCATGAACATGTTGAGAATACAAAAAAAAAGCACTCACCTAATTGGACAATGCAAAAGAGACAATGCAATAGAATATATAAAAAACAGATATTTTTTTATCCCTGTCACTGAATGATGATTTCTTTCTTCGATCTTAATTTAGCTGCTTTCAATGTAGCTGACACAAATCTGAGGTGTAGGAATTAAACAGTCTTATATATCTGTCAAGGAACCTACTATATATCTAACAATACACTGCCTTAATTTTCAGCTAAATTAACGTCCTTATGATAAAACAAATCTTATGGCTGTACATACTGAGTACAAAACTTGCTGAAAAAAACTCTCTTTAATATGAAATAATACTGAATCATTCCTCCATACAGCACAGATGTATCATAGTCAAATATATTCTGACCACTAACAATGAAGGGGAAAATGTTGCTCTCATAATGATATTTTCTTTGGGTGGAGGGGAGGAAGGGAACTGTGTTCAGTAAAGTTGTTAAACTGATACTTTCTAAGGTTTTTTTTTTATTATTATTAATTTAAAAAAAGGCAGGGGTTTTTGTGTTCTATTTGTAATTTGCCCCTCTTCTTATGTTCGTGAATTGTGTTTGGCGCTTAATTTCTGTGTTGATTTTTTTGGTTGTGTAATTGTGTTTACTATTTGTCTTTTGTTGTTGCTGATAAAATTATGTTGGTTTTAGTCTTGTGGCTGTTATTTTGGTCAAATGTTGCACATCTTGAAGTGCCAAAATGTGTGAGCCAAATGCTCAAAACTCAGACTTAATTGAAGGATTGTTGGCTAAATTTGACAGCCAGTATCATGATCAGTCTGAATTGATAAGAGAATTATTGGCCAAGACAGATTTAATAGAAAACTGAGTGGTTTCAAATCTAACTTGATGGATTTCAAAGATTATGAGTAATTGAAATTCACCATAAGCTGAAGTGAGTTACAGATCGTATAACACTGAAACTCACAGAATAGAAAGGAGAGAACCTGCTAATGAGTATGATATTTAAAATTGTGACATGAAAACAGATGATGATGTAAGTGCAGAATTTCCTCCAGAAAACGACAAGATGATTTGCTCAGCAGACTATGTCCTAATTCAAAAGATTGATTATGGCAACTAGCCACACTCAGTGAATTATATGGAGTAACGCTGAAAGGATTGTAATTTTGGCTCATACCAATCTGACACCTGCAGTTGTGATGAAATTCACTCTAGCACAAACGTGGAGAGCATGTTAACGAAAGAAAGTGTAATTTCCTTCCTGAAAGTGGCATGTTTAAGTTATTTTTTCCTGCATGAATGGAATACAATACTCTAATTTGTAAGAAAGAGAAAAGAAAATATAAGGAGAACATAATGGTCTCAGAGGAAACCTTTTTTCAAATGTTGTTGCACTCAGAAAATTTGTATTCAAAAGAATTATGGATGTAGTGGGTTTGTTGTAAAGAAAGGTGTGGTTTTGGAAAAAGCACACAAGAAAAGGAATATCTGAAAAGGAGCAAATCCTACACTACAATTAAACACAATATCAGTGGAAAAATAACCATGTGAAGGAAATTAATCAAAGTAAAATAATTAACAAACATAATGATAAATAAAAAACCAAACACCACAAAATTTTGAAATAATATATATATATATATATGCTAAAGTAAGGAAATTATTATACAGGACTGAGGCCCGGAAAATGTTTGGTATTCAGAATGTGTTTATTGGCCAATCCTCTCATCTCCAGATTTCTGATGAGAATGTGGTTTCAGGGAGTACATTGATGGCTCTATAAAACAGTTGTTGAGGTCACGAGAGTTTCAAGAGCTGGCATGGGTAAACTGTATTTGACCATTCATTATTATAGATGTAGTTCTTGGTGAAGCCCATTTAAGAACTCTTGCAATGGGGGCAGGTGAGCTGGCATATGACAACATGAGGTACAGGTGCTATGGTTTATGGTGGGGTAGGGCTGCAACAGGTTGTGGTGGGTGGATGCATATCACATATTTTGAAATGAGGCAAGTTACGAGACGAGGATCTATAGGGTGGTTTAGAAGCATTAGAAGTTTTGTTTTTATGCACTAGTATGTTTTTTAATTTGGTTGATCTGAAGATGATGTGGGGTATTTTAGGATAGACAGTGGGAAAGTTGTGACACATTTCAGAAAAAAATCTGAAAACATCATAGCCATGGTGAAGAATCTGGTTCAGGGATTGCAAGCCAAGAAAGAATACAGTTGTGAGTTTTGAATTGTATGTTTCGGCGTGGTGGACAGTAAGATATCAGTTTGCGAACCAATCCCAGAGAACAATTAAGGGTTTTGAGGGATTGTATCAGGTTACTGGAGTCAAGGGTAGATCTGTCTGACTTAGATGCTGGAGTAAAACATAAAGGATTCTTGGTTGGAACAGATGCATTTGCCTTTACTGTTTCTATACTTCCCACATTGGTAAACTCAGATCTCACATCCTATTCCCTTGCAGTCAATATTCCATTAAATGTCCTAATATAATATTTTCTGTATTTGTATGCCAACCGTAATTCAATTATAAAGTCCACTTATTAACTGTAAGAGCTATAGTTGGTTTCTGGTGAACATGACCCCCGCCAACACAACAGACAACAGGCTACCTCTTCATCAATTGCTGCCAAGGACAAGGAAAGAGCCTCCACGTAAGCATTTTTCAATTAGAAGATGAACAAAAAACTCCAGCACCCCCTGGAAATGTTGCCTATATGGCAAAAGCCAATCTTCCCACCACCAGAAACACAGACAAAGAAACTGAACAAATGGCACCACAATTTTGACAATTATGAGTACAAATGTTGAGGGCATCATAACAAATAAGCAAGACAGCCTATCAAATCTCTGTACGAAATATAATTGGGATAAACTAAGCATACAGGAAACCCATAGAGACCAACAAGCAGGAAGATGAAAAATACATGGGATGCACCTAACAACTGAAGCTTCAAATGTGAAATATGGCTGCACAATATTTATAATACCAAACCACAGAAAAAGGAATTGAGGTATAAAGCATAAAATATACTATCACCTCAGTTTAAAAACCACCAGGCGAAGCACTCGAAATATCAATAAAACAAAACTTCCATAAAATCACAAAATTCATCATAGGAGATTTCAACTGCTGTAACAACTCCTGGAGATATAACAAAACTGATAAAAATGGTCATCCATTAGAGGAATGGGCATAGGCAAATTACCAAAATCTTTCCACAGTAAAATAGGGAAGACTGAGCATAAATCTGATAACTGCTTTGTCAGTGTAAATATCCAAGACAACTCTGTAATAGTGGTGTGTGAACCTATTCACAAGACTTAGCATAGACCAATAGCCAAACAAGACCATGCCCACAATAAGGACATCATCATGTATTTCCATAGAAGGTTTAATTTTAAAACTGCACACTGGCAAGAGTTTTCAAAAACTCTGGATGCCAGTATAATAAACCTATAGGCAACTACAGATTTTTTTGTAAAAATGGTAAAAAAAGACAATTAGAAGGCATATACCATGGGACTGTAAACAAAACTTCATACCACATCTCAAAAAGAGCTCTAAATTTATGTTACATAAGCACAAAGAATTGTACCTAAAGGACCTGTTTAATTAAGATACCTTAGAATGCATGATAACACTCCAGACAAAAAACCAGCTCTCGCCGACAAACTAAATGGGTAGAGACCACAGAGAAATGGACATGACCCATGGCAATAAAAAATGCCTAGAATCCTATTAATAGAGAAACTGTGACAAAAAAAAATCAAACAACCTTAAGCATCACACCAGACCAAGTGCCCCATCAATTTCTCAGAAACAGGAAAGGACATAAGCCCAAAGGCACTAGAGATTCACAATCAGAAATTAATCTGTTTGCAGCACCTCTTCCTTTGGAACAATTCGCCAATGGTATAAATTCTATGAAAAATGGAGAGCTACAGGAACAGATGTGAAAAGAGCAGACCAAGCAGTTCAGACTAGGAGTCATAAGCTGGAGCATGAATCTTTTCAACAAGTGTTGTATAATGTAAAAAAATCCCCAAACTTTAGAAGGAAGCTAAAATAGTAGATTTACTTAAACCAGGCAAAGACCCAAACTCTCCAAAGAATTACCACCCTGCTTCCCTCTATCAACTTTTCAAACTATACAGGAGACTGACCCTGAACCATATCACAGTTACAGAGGATAAGATATTTTCAAACAAGCCAGTTTTACACTAGGGCAATCATGTACAAATCAATTTTTAAACCCGACTGAACATATCAAACGGGGTTCTGAAAATAAATTAATAACAAGATTAGCCCCTAGCTAATATGATACTGAATCACAAGATACTGATGTAAAAAATACACAGTTTCAAAAAGGATCACAAGCTTGTAAATATCATCAATTATCTCTTACGAACATGCAGTATTTACATCAAACTGGAGAGAAGGAAAAACAGGTAGACAAATTAAAAGAATGATCTGGCTCAAGGAGATGTTCAAACTTTTTAATATATATATAACAACCACCGGCTGATATCCAATTATACAATGCCGATGACCTACCCATCACATTTCAAGGGTGAAACTTTGTGGAAGTGGGACAGAAACTGGAGTCAGTGTTGAACACTATATCTGAATATTATATCAAGATCTTTCTCAAACCAAATCTGACAAAAACTCGAATCACTGCCTTTCATCTTCATTCCCGACATGTGAAACAGAAATTTCATATCATTCAAGAACACAAAAAAAGCTAACCTACCTTAGAATTTTGGTAAATTCTAGCTCCTCACTTTTAAGTGTATGGGAGGAAGCTAACTCTCTAGTAACAGATAGTTTTATTGCTTATATAGGTTAGGAGAGGGATGCTTTACATAGCATGCTGATACTAGGACCAAACTGACTAAATAAACCCTTTCAGAAGCAGTAAAGATATATAAAAGTTAATAAAAGACCTAAATAAACTTTCGATGATAATAAGAAAACATTATTTTGGTAGGGAATAGGTTAATTCACTTTTCAAACAATAAACCATGCCATAGGGGAATTTCACTATTTCTAAACCAAGTTAAACACAGTAAAGACTGTCAGTATTTAATAAAAGCCCTAAATAAACTTTGTATAACAGTAAACAAACTCTATGTCAATCGAAAATAAAATAATTAATTATAGTTCAATTTGGAAACAATGAACTTCTGGCTATATGAACATTTCATCATTTCTAAACTGATTTGAAAGCGATAAAGTGACTCAACATTTAATAAAACCAATAAACTAACTTTTCATAATGATATAAAAACCTCATACTAACCTGAAGTGAGGTAATCCATAATAATCAAGCTAACCAAACAATAGATTTTTGATATTTGCTATTTCATTATTTCTGGATACTTTCAAATGAAATAAAGTAATTTTAAAGGAACAACAATTCAAAAGAAAGCTAAATTCACTAAAATTCCATAGTTTCTGGATGTGTAAATAACTTAAATAAATTTTTAATCACTTCATTGGATGCACTTCACTTTTAACATTTTTTATCACAGCTTTCGAAATAAAAAGTAGATTTCTTGAAAGAACCAAAAATCTAGTACCACACCTATTAATTTCAGACGATTCCATGAAGTAGAACAGATTTTATAAAGATTTTAGAAATTATTGCGCCATAAAACCATGTGCTCGGCTTAGGAATTTATTACAACCAATAGAAGTTAAGACACAGATATAAAACAACTTTCAAATTAATTCAGAGAAAATTCTGGTAATTTTACTTTTTCAATAAAAGCAATAGAAGAAAACTTATTAATTAAAACCCATATATTATTTTTGGAAATCTTATCAAAGCTGTAACTTCACTATCCAAACATCAATCTCAATAAAACTTACATCATTAAACTCGGGAATTTTTGGAGAACACGTTGACATTGATTTTATTTAAATAAATTGAGATTTAGTAGAAATGACGAAATTGCACAAATTTAAACGAACTGGTATTTCCCCAAGCCGGAAAAAGATCGTGTCACTACGCGAAGGTTAAACGAGACATTTAAAACTAATCACTTAAAAATACTCACTAAATATCCGTTGATCTTATATTAAATAGGTCTAAATGCTGTCAGCCTTTAATTGCTTTTTATCCTCTTGTTTATGAAATTTGCTGGGTCATATTTTGGCTAGGCCCCAGCAGAAAGTTGTGTTTTGGCTGTGACGTCATTGATTCTATATAAACTCATGCTTACATGTTACTGCATCTGTATCCTGGGAGCATTATGTGAGTGAGCCTGCATCAGTCTTGTGTCGGGGCGGGAGGAAATCTGTTGAATGTTGGCGCCATTTGGTCAGCCATGTTGGTACTTTGGTGATTTTCTGCGAGTATAATGTCGAGGTATAACTTAGAAATTCTAAAAGGGGTGCGGTCGGTGAAATTTATCTCCACAACCTGCAATATTTTGGAAAAGTGTGTTCAATTTGCCTACTCAACTGTTAAATGCAAATTTTCGTAAATGTGACTTTGAAGATAAAACTTTGAAATTTCTGGAAGTGAACTTGTGTGATTTAGTAGTTAACTTGGAACCTTTTCTAAATTTGTTGTTTAGTAACAGATCTAGTGGCGACCTTCAAGCATTTACGTTGAGTTCTGTCAGGCTACATGGTCAAATTCAAATTATTTTATGAACTTTCCGCAGAACTTTGAATCCACTTAAACTGTTAAATGAGGCGCTAAGGCGATACTACAGCCCCGGTATCAGCCTTGGGTCTTACACTACCTGGGAGTTGCCCCTTAATGTTTAAGAACCGCCCCAAAGTTGCCACTAGGAATAAGATCCTGAGAAAGCTGGCACACAGCCAATGGGGTGCAAAACCAAAAGTACTGAAAACCATCACTTAAGTGCTTTGATTCTCTACTGTTCAATATGCCTGCACAGTGTGGTCTAGATCAGCCCACATTGGTAAGGTGGATATAAGCCTCAATGAGACATGCAGGATAATTACAGGATGTATTATATGTACTCCATCAGGTAACCATTATGGAGCTAGTGGTTTCACAAGATCTGCCTCCCATAAAAACACAATTGAATATACAGAGGTTCAAAAAACTTTGATGAATGCATATATATATATATATATATATATATATATATATATATAAATAAGATAGGATAGGGAAAATAAACAGTTACCCGTCACTTACCACAGATGAAGGCAGGAGGGCGAAACACGTAAAAACACAAAAACAAAAGAATTACACAATATTTCGACTTTTCAGTCTTACTCGTGTAGGAGGCGAGACATATGGCAGGGGGAAAGATGTGGTCACATCCGAGCCCGCCACCGGGCTCGGATGTGACCACATCTTTCCCCCTGCCATATGTCTCGCCTCCTACACGAGTAAGACTGAAAAGTCGAAATATTGTGTAATTCTTTTGTTTTTGTGTTTTTACGTGTTTCGCCCTCCTGCCTTCATCTGTGGTAAGTGACGGGTAACTGTTTATTTTCCCTATCCTATCTTATTTTCAGTGCCTCGCGGCAGTTTCTTTGTTTCCTTTATCCATATATATATATGTATATATATATGGCCTTTTTATGATCTGGAACCACAGTGAAAACCTCTTTCTTGACTTCCTAAACTCTTTCAACAACACACTCCATAAACTTACTCTTAAACCTACCTCACATTTTTGTTGTTGACATAGGCATATCTGAGCATAACAGTCACTTAAATATCTCTTTCCATATCAAACCCACAAACCTAAAACACATTAACAGCTCTACTCATATCAAACAATACTGCCTTTCTAACTCAGTTTTCTTCTGGCCTGGAATCCTTGAACTGAATTTTTGTTGTGGCTATGACTTTTTCATATCTTTACATCACATTCTCTTCACTATCTTTCCCACAACTACCCATGTTACCTTCAGCAGGTCACTTAACCTAAAAAATATATTTATGTAGAAATACACTAATGCTCCTACCACTCATTCGCTCATTCTCTTGTAACAGGTCTCATTGCAAAATACACCTCCCTACCACAATTCATTGTAACACAATCCAGGGCCGCATTTAAGCATAGGCTACCTAGGCTGTATCCTAGGGGCCTGCACCACAAAGAGGGTTCCGGCACTACAGCCCCAGGTCCCCGCCTGGGCCAGTAGTACAGACTTTTTTTTAAAAGAAAAACGGTTCGTCTATAAATTGTTACGGCTGAATATCAACCTTAAACATTCACAGCAGGAGGCAGCCTGGCTGGAGGAACCCCGACCTAGGCCACTGCCGACAGGGGGCCCGCACCACATGCATAGCCTAGGGCCCCACAAAGCCTAAATGTGGCCCTGATTCTTCTACTACCTTTGGTTTCTCACCTTGGAATCTGACATTCCAAATTAACTCTACTATTTTTAGTTATAATTTATATATGACGCCTTCCCCTCTGTAAGATTTCAGAACTTGATGTCACTCATCTAGCTTTTCTTTGTCTCCAAACTGACATTTTCTCATCAAATCTCACTATCCACAAATTGTATAGTACTTATGTTTTTTTCTGCTGTTTTACTGGTGACCTTTATTATTTCATCCATAACAACAATAAATAGATGTGGGGAGAGAACATTTCCCTGTCTAAGCCTATTGTCTAATGTGAACCATGCTGTCCCTTCAAAACCAAGTTTCACTCACATACGCAATTAATTCTCTCAATCAATTCATAACTCCTTTTTCTTTATACTTTCACTCGAGGGCTTCTGCAGCCAGAATAAATGGTCTCCTTGCTCTTGGGATGGTGCTGCATTTTAGTATTAATTGACAACAACTCAACAGAACTGGTTCAGTCTTCTTTTTGGGCAATCTGCACTTAGATACGTTATAAAAACTCTACTAAACCCAATAAGTTCACCCAAGAAGAAGGCGCTTCCATTTTCTGGAAACTATATTTCTATTCTATGCAGCATATTTTAATTAATGTGATGTGTAAAACTATGGTAACTCACCTTGTTTTCAGGACACATTCCAGATGTATGAGCTTTGAGCCTACTCAATGTTGCTCCTAGATGGATGTTTGGACAATTCAGTAAAACTGACAACAGAGCATGTGTAGCGCAGCTATTAGGCACCATCTGCAAAAAGAAATGTTAAAAAAGGACTCTCTAGTTATTATTGGGAGAACTGCAATGAAATGTTGCGAATCATTTCCCTGAAACTGCATACTTTCTTTAAACAACTTAAAACACTGAGAAATTACCTTCAGGAGCATAAATTCAATTTACTGAAAAAAATTACAGATAAAGTAACTTCTCATGATGAAAATATTATCTATATCTATAAAATGAAAACCATGTATATATGTTCCAGAAAAGCTACTGAATAGATTTCAAATGGTTCTTTCACAATTTTAAAGCTTATGATCAGACATGAATTGTTTGGTATGTCTTATGTTTTCATGTTAAATTAAGCTGGAGCAATAAATAAAATTTTGAATGGACAGTGTGAAGCCCAAAGATGCAATACCAAGTAGATGTTGCATATGTCATACTTAGTAAAAATTAATAGACATATTACCACATCTACTGGTTCCTTTCTTAAATTTTGGCTATGTATTCTTTAAACCTCACAAATTGCCATACTGAATAAATACGAAAAATGCCAGAGAACGTCATTGCCATTGAAATTATATTAGGCATTGAAGCTGCAATATCTGACAACTAACAGAACCTAAGCATAACTACTCTTTTGTATGTGAAAGTGAGCTTTTTATGTTATATATATATATAAATGATTCTGAATATTTGAGCTCCAGTGCCAGATGAAATAAGTAGCATACTGAGAATATTTTAAGCTCCAGCAGAAGATTAGGCAGCATAATGAGAGATAACTAATGTTATATACAGTAAAAACCAAGTCAAAAGAAACCAAGAGAAATGATGAATAATTTAGCGAAAACGTTGAAAGAATTTAAAGATAAAATTTGTAGAGGGCAAATGTAGGTGGCTGCAGAATAGGGGGAAGATGGGGGTGTAGGGAAATTGTCACCGGAACCTGTGCTCCATTGCAATTAAATTAAATTAAAAAATGCATCCAGCTTTTTTTGAATCATGAAAAGGCCTTTGTCGGGGTACCTCATGAACTAATCTGGTAAATAGATAGATAGATAGATATGTTCACTTTGATCCCATGTGAGAATAATCTCGGGGATGTGGAACAGTACATACACTTATTAGTAATGTGAATATTACTATATAATTGATAATATTATTATATATTGACAACAAGTTAGCAACAACCCATTAGTATAACCAATATCTCCTGTAATCTACAAATACAATCCCGAGTTAATTAATACTTATTATGTGGAACAGTGTATACACTTGTTACCAGCATCTAATAACCAGTTATTTTCTTACCAACCAGTTACCATGTAAGGTTTCACTGTAATTTGTGACTACATATTATATTATGTTAGTTGCTATTTATGTGGAACAGTACACACACCTATTAGCAATATCAATTATATTACCAACAACTCATAAGCAGTCAATTACTTAAAAACCTGTTAATATGATAATTTTTCACAGCAGTTTTTGAGTGCATGCTATCCCATGTTAGTTACTATATATAAGTGAAATTTTGTAAACAGTGTAATTAGTTCATTTGTCAAGTTTCAACAGAAAGAAAAACCATATATCATTTTAGTAATTGTGGATAATTTTGTCACCTTCCCCTTCCATACACCATATATACTATTTTATCAGTCATTCTTAGTTACCAAATTCCAAGAAGAAAATTCTTTTACAGAGTAAAATAGGTTCTGAAGCAGAAACTCTTTCAGTTTGGACTTAAAGTAGTTGGGTTTTTGTAGATAACATTTAATTTCTGTTGGTAATACATTGAATAAGGAAGCTCCAGTAAATGTTAGCCCTTTCTGAACAATTGACAGTGACTTGTAATCCTTGTGAATATTATATTTATTCCTAGTATTATGGCTATGTATGTCAGCATTAAGATTGAAGTGTTCAGGATTTTCTACTACAAATGATAATACAGAGTATACATACTGTGCTGGCATTGTTAGAACACCCAGGTTTTTAAATAGATTTCTGCACAGTGTCTGTGGGTTTGCTCCACAAATAGTTCTTATAGCACGCTTTTGCAATTTAAATACCCTCTGTGCTTGTGACGAGTTTCCCCAGAATGAGATGCCATAAGTGAGCAGGGAATGAAAATATGCAAAATATACTAACTTTCTGGTTTCTATATTAGCTATTCTAGATATTACCCTCAGTGAAAATGTTGCAGAATTCAGTTTTTTAAGAAGTTGTTGAATATGCTGTTTCCAGTTCAATTTGTTATCTATATATACACCCAGGAATTTTGTGAAACTGCTTTCATCGATTGCTTTTCCTTCTGATAATACATTATAGCTGTCCTTTGTTTTATTTTTTGTAACAAACTGAAGTAACTGTGTCTTTTCTACATTAAGTATTAGTTTGTTGGCATTAAACCACCTGTTAATTTTCTTTATAACTTCATTTGCTGTGTTTTCGAGGTTTTGTGCTGATGGGTCTTTCAAGGATATGCTAGTATCATCTGCAAAGAGCACCATGTGTTCATTATCACCTAGTATATGTGGGAGATCATTTATATAGATTAAGAACAGCAGAGGACCAAGAATTGAACCCTGAGGCACACCACATTTAACTATACCCCATTCTGAGTTTATAACATCTCCTGTATTAACATCTTTCAGTGATACACATTGCTTTCTATTTTCCAGGTATGATTTAAACCAATGTCCTGGCTTACCACTAACTCCATAGTGGTCTAGTGAGACAGCATAAGGTACCAGAACTGTATGTTAAACGGATCCAGCTTCTATATTTGATCATCACCAGCTATGTTCGGTATGATACAGGAAATTCCACAACTTTTCCTATCAGAGTTGGTGTTCATCAGGGATCAGCACTGTACTTGCTTCTGTCCTCTGTCTTGACACTGTTGCTGCAGAACTGTTCACTCCACTTCTCTGAACATTTCTCAATGCTGACAATATCATGGTAGTCGAGTCTCATTAGGAATTGGAACAACAAATCCAATGATGGAAAACATCCATTGACAAACACGCATGTGACTTAACATCAGGAAGATCGAGTAAAAGGAGTGTGGAATTCCAAGTGATGGGTATGGTGTAGAACTGAGTTATATCTGGGAACACTAATCTGTTCAGATGTGTAGATGGATGTCCAAAACTGAGTCAACACAGCCTGGATTAAGTGGTGTCAGGTCACAGAAGCCCTTTTCAGTTGGAAGGTGTACAGAGTTGTTGCTAAGCCAAGTCTTGAGTTTTAACACTGAAATTAACTTAAAATAAACAATATCATGTTTTCAGTTGACTATTTGGGAAAAGTGAGAGGCATTAAATCTATACTCATAACAACACTGTAATGGGAAAAATATCTGTAGATGATATTAAAAATAAAATCCCTTTGGTCCAATGATAATTAGCTACAGGAAAGGAAACGTCAATTTTAAAAAAAATTTATCTGTATGTTTTTTTAGCTGTGATTTATTTAAAAACTATTGTAAGAATATGTACGGGGTTTTGATAAATTTAAAAGCCATGTTCCAGGATAGACTTTTGCAATAGAATTTCCTGAATTCTCTGAAAGCAGCCCTGTGTATGAAATTAAGAAAATGTCAGATTGTGCTTCTTCACGGTATACATAATTCTGTAACAGAGCCCGACTAAAGTGCAAAGAAATTTGACTGAAACAGATAATAGGCTGCACCTGAGTCAGAGCTTATACTCTTCGTTCCTAACAATTTTCACAAAATAGAGTACAGTTTCTTGAGAATATCTGCTTCAACCCAACAATCAATCATAGAAAGAGAATGTAGAAAGAGAACATTGGCTTCAGAATCACCCATGACCTGTTGTGTGTTGTTTCCTCTAGTGTTGGCATGTAGAAAGTCTTGTGGTTTTGCCACTTTCCCCCCACAGAAATTATGCAAATGTTGTAAACAGTGTTTTCTGTTCAATAATTTTTACATTCTACTTCAACTGCAAAAACGTTTCAAGTATACTGAGATTGCCATTCTTTTTCACAATATATATATTAGCTGAAGCTTGAATAATAAGCCCTTATCCAAATAATTATGTTAGTAATCAATATGGATGAAGTTGCAGTAAAATGAAGATAAAACATTTGGTTCATTTCTTTTTTCCAAATACAATACTCTATAGCTTCTTTATAGCTTAATCATGTTACCCAATTTACACATATTGAACTATCATTATAGCATTAAGTTGGAAATACAATTTGCTCAACAGGCATTAGTAAAAACAAACCTGTGTTGAGAAAGAAACCACAGGATGGTGGAGAAATTTACAGGTAGAAAAACTGCAGAAGATCACAATGTGAAGTAGAGAACATTGTCAAGTGAGTGGGAAGATTAACAGAAACAGGAAGAAAAGAAAAACTATATACAAGACAAAATATACTGTGGCGAGACAGTAGTATAGAAAGAAGAATGACAGTAATTGGGAAGGAAATGAAAATAATTTGTAAAGCTGAAGTCGCCACGAAGCATTGTTGTGTGCAGAGGCGCTATGTAAAAAAAGTAATTGTTATGTCAGTCTGTAGCTGGCCACCACAGGAGTCGGTTACAGCACGCCCGGCATAATTGTATTGTGGACCTAAAAATAATAAAACGTTGTCCGCTGATAACATTATGGCTGTGTTTCGTGACAAACGACGAGCTAGTAGTAGTGAGAAGTGGTGACACAGTGATGATTGGGATAGATGTATGTGCTTGGTAAATAGATCAGATGTGAACTTAAAAGCGACCTGTGAATTGACTTAGTAGAAAAATTGAACCTACAAGCCTAAACAATCAAGCATATTACTAACACCACATGCATGTTTCGCTCGCTTGCCACAAGCAGTGGCGAAGCACCATTAAATCGCTACCATACAGTAGAACTCCAACTATCCGAATCAATTGGGACCGGGCCCTATTCGGATAATCGGATTTTTTCTGAAAAAGGGTTTATTTTAATTAAATATTGTATGTATGTTGAAAATGCCTTCTTTTCCAAGAGATTTTTGGTGCTTTTCCACTTCATGGGTGAAAATTTCGCCATAACATCTGGTAAACAAAGCTGCACTCATCCGAACTTTGGGTTGGTTTTTATAAAAGAGGGGAAGCCTTTTTGCTATACGTTTCCGTCTTAGTTAAAAAATAAATTCGGATAATTGGAGTTCTACTGTACCTTTTTCTAAAAAAAAAAAAAGTAATTAATTGAAAATGTAGTTTTTTTGGCATAAATAAACACGACATTAAAACATAAATAATGGTTTTCTGAGAAACAATAGTTACTATTTGGTAAATATAAAACAGGAAAGAGAGAAAGCATAACTCATTACAGGAAACAGTCAGGTGACACACAAAAAAACACAAAGTTACACATTTCAGACTTATACTCTATGTCAGTCTCTCCTTCCTTTATTTGCTGTAGGTAATAGAGCATTCTCTTTTTTATTTACATTTTTTAAATTGAATATTTAAATGAATAGTCAAAATTGCATTCTTATTTTACTTATTTTACTTATTTACTTTTATAACAGACTGAAATAATAATTTTTATTTTATCTTGACTGATCGTCACATAGATTATTCTATCCCACAATTATTGTTGGTCAACTTCCCTCACCACCAGTTAAATCACAACCGTTCCCTCTTGCTTCATCTTTGAATGATTTTGTGGTAGGTCTCGATATAGATACATTTTTCCTCCATCATGTCTTGTCTCCTACACGATTAAGGTTATTAACAGAAATATCGTGAAGTGTGTTTATTTTTTTACTTATGGCTTTATGCCTTGTCGACGGCAAAGGTCATTAGAGGTGGGATGGGTCTGGGGACAAGGATCGGGAAGGAATTCGGACATGGCATTTTTGAAGGAAGCAACTCGAGATTTGCCTGGAGTGATTTGGGGAACCATGGAAAACCTAAAGCTGAATGCCCGGACGGGGATTCAAACCAGCATCCTCCCGAATGAGAGGCCAGAACGTTAACCGTTCGTCCACCACGCTCGGTTTTCATGTTCTTTTGTCTGTCTGGAGCTCCTGCCTTCATCTGTGATAAGTGATATGTTATTTCCCCTATCCCATCTTATTTTAAGTGTTTAACAGCAATTTCATTGTCACTGTCTTAAGAACAGTTTCAGATAAATGTCTTGATACTCTTGATCAGATAGGGTACATAAGTGGATACCTAATTAAATAATAATAATACATTCTGTACAGAAATGTGCTCCTAGTCATATAAATAGCAATTCTTTCAACAACTGAAATATATAGTTAAAAAAGAGAGAAACATATTCTTGAATTTTCATGATAGCTACATTTTTTTTTTTTTTTTTGCTTTAAACCTAATTGAACCATGCTCAATATCAAGCAGGAGTATTTCTTCAAGAAGTACACAGATCCATTTGCTATTATGGCGCACAAATCCTAGGACTGAACTTTAGAGTTTGATGAGGTGTACTGAAAAACATAAGATTTTCGACATGGTATGCTATGCCTCTCTTCTGCAACCTCGTTGCACTAAAGATCCTCTACTAACTCATCCAGTGATGTTCACTCATTTTTTTTTTGTCTCTGCTAATGGACTCTTTAATAAATTTGTCTTAAAGTTACTAAACGTAATTAACTATAAAAAATCGGGTCTACTGGAGATCGCGATTTCGCTACAACAACAACATTCAGTAATATCGTTGGAATACTGCTGTTGTCAGTCACAATACGTATTATTTTCAAGCAGGAATTAAATTGTAATACAGCCTGGACCAGCATGAAACTGTTAAATGTACTTCAGAAAGAATTTCTAGTGGAGTCTTGCGTTTGACCACTGCACTGTTATGATGACAACTCCTAGTGGAATTAATACTATACCTGAGTAATTATTATGCAGGGTTGTACCACATTTGCACAATATTAAGTAATGCTGCGTCACTAGTACACAATATTGCATCAGAACCTGTAATTTTATCCCTAGGATGTTTATGCAACACTTTCACATATCTTGTTGATAGTTCGAACTATTAGTGTTAGTTAAATACCTGAACATAATAATTTTTGTGGTATATACATATTTAAAAAAAACATAATTAAGTGTACACAAATTAATTTAAAATTAGAAGAAATTTAAACTGTAGCCTTACATATTCTTCCTCTTATCTGTCTCAAAAAAACAATAGAACATTTTCTTGACATTTCCATAATTTCAACAATTTTGATAAATAGTAGTTAACATCGTTGAATGGTCTTTATAACAAAGATTCTGCGTGAGGGTGAGCCCAAAGCAGATTAGACTGAACTATAAGTTCACATCAAACCAACTAACCCTCAGTTTGACAGGTACCATCCTTTCAAACACTCCTCTGTTGACAGCATGGGTATATGCCATAGTTGTATATGATCTGATCAGCAATCCCTTGCAGAATATTTGAACTTCTCCGAAGTTTTGGTAGCCTGCCATTCCCCATCAGATACAGTACATAAACAACTACCCAATGTCACATCACAACTAGCATACCCCAACAATCACCTCAAACAAACTAACAGTAAACAAAGTCTGTCTCACAGTTTTTCAAGACTACCCTGAAATGAGTTCCCCCTCAGCAAAACCCTTCATGTTCCACCCAGAACCCATAAACTCCACAAAATCCTAACCCACAAATACCAAACTCCTCCTCTCACACGACAGTCCCATGGCTCCTTGCCATATTACAGACCACATTGTAAGATTTGTTTTTACCATATTTACCAATCCAATCACTGGAGAAAGATTTTTTTTGTCACAGAGCATGTAGCCTGTGAAGCATCCATTGTCATATACCAGTTAACCTGAAAGCAGTATCCTGTTTACTAATTACGTATGACTACAAATCAACCATCCATATAAGAGAATTGGTATAGACAAATGTCATTCATTTTCTGGCTTTAATAACCATACTTTCCTTAATAACAATGCCTAAGGAGCCTCTGTAGCAAATTTCAGACCATAGAGCAATATTATTTAAGAAAATGTGTGGTCCATTGGAGATTGTGATTCCGGTTAAATAACATTGTGTCGCACAGACTAGTGGTATTGTGGGGAGGATTTTTATGTAATTTTCATCGTTATGTTTGTGTGAGCAAAGCGTTCTTATTGGTTTGTGTGATTTTTTTGGTGGAGGTTTTAATTTTGTATGAAATATTTGGTAAAGTTTTTTTGTGGTGTAATTTGTCGTGATTGATTAACAATGCGGCAATTACATGTGATCGTTTCCTTAGATTGGTCGGATTGCAGATCTGTTGTTTACTTTGTGTTAGTCTGATATACAGTGATGGAGTATGGTCAGTTATGTAGGTAGTTGGCTTGTTACTGTGAGATATGTTTGTTTTGTGGTATTCTGATTTGTTGACGTTGATATT
This sequence comes from Vandiemenella viatica, assembly GCA_031002005.1. Taxonomy (NCBI): domain Eukaryota; kingdom Metazoa; phylum Arthropoda; class Insecta; order Orthoptera; family Morabidae; genus Vandiemenella; species Vandiemenella viatica. The sequence goes on along the minus strand of JARYHS010012519.1, from coordinate 140,157,550 downwards.
GAAGTTTTTGTGAATGGTTTTCCATCACGTCTTTGAAGAGGAGTTGTTTGTCAGTTTAGGCTGGCTCTAGTGAAAGTGTATATTTGCAGTTTGTTCTTTATGTTTATTGGCGTGTGATTTCTGTGTTGTGTTTAAAGGAATTTATAGTAAAGGATGGTGGGGAATTATATGCTGGTGATTTTGTTCATTTTTCATTCAAGTAAGTTGTGTGGTTTATGGTGATTAATGAGAAATTCTCGGTTAGATGGTGTAGTACTTCTAGTTTTGTATGGTTGTTTTCTTGTTTTATAGTGACTTGGCTACTGTTTTCGTTATATTTCGAATTGGTTTAAAAGTTAATATAATGTTGTTCGTTGTTTAGTATATTTGTTTTTCTTTGTCAATGTTTGAGGAGGCGTTTTATTGCAAGAGTTTGTGTTGGTACATAAGTTTTCAGGTGGAAGACAGTTTATAAGCCTGTGTTGAAGATTAGTATTTTGGTGTATAATTTGTAGTGGTTGTATGTGTTGAAGGTATTGAAAAGTCTTTGTATTCATTGATTGTTATTATTATTTTCCATTTTGTTGTCACATTGGATATTCTGATTTCGTTTAATGTTTTATTGGTTCGTTGTATGTGATGTAATTGGGTTATAATGATCGGTGTTTTGAGAAGATGGTTGTATAGTTGGATTGATAGGATTAATTGGAGATTTCGTTATGATGGTATCAGTTTTAAAATGTGTTTTTACTAGCAATTCTTGTTTTCGATATAGTGGTATAGTGTTGTACAGCTGGGCAGATGGGGTTTATTGGAGATGATACCAGTATTTGTCAGTTACTGGTAAAATGTGTTTTGAGTAGTTTACTGGTTTTGCTTCACACCGATATAACCCTATAGTTCCTGTGCCGTCCCGTTAGTTACATTTGTAGCTGCGTGGGCTGGTGTTTACATCATAGGATATGATGTCAAAGTTTAGCGCAGTGGAAAATAGGTTTAGCGGTATCACGTTCTGCATTAATCCCAAATGTGTATATTAAAGCCATAAAATATAAACTAATGGTGTAAAATAGCACAAAATGTGCATACGTTTTATCAAGCAACAAATACACTTTATTTGATACAACACAGTAATATATTCATATTAAATTACAAAAACATGCCAGCAGTTTTACATTTGTTGCTGCAGAATGCTGGTACCATTGTTGAAATTTTACACGAGATTAGAAATGGTGACTGTAATTGCTATGACCTATGGTAACATTTGTGTGACATCATGTCTAAGATAATTTTCTTTTTGCTTTTATGTACACTTTTTCTTGAAAGGTGTCTCTTCAGGAATGTGTGTGACAAATTTCAAACCAAAGGCACAACTCACTCTTTATATGCCTATATTGGACCAATGCTCAATCAGCTATCATGGCAAAGGACAGCTGCCATGCGAAATATGTCAGCATACTATCTCATTTCATTATTACTTCACTTCAACCTGCCATATGGATGGGTAAAGTAGTAGTTTATCAAAGAATGAAGATTAAGAAACATTTGTAATAAATGTCAAATGGTAATAATGCGTTTTTTGGGTAATAACTTGTATTTTACACTTGTATTTTAGTGATTTTAATGAGCACCTTTTCTCGAATAATACCTCCTAAGGAATGTTTGTACCAAATTTGAGACGGGGCAGTTCCTTGTGTTCAGCTTTATTGTCCTAAGGCCCATATCATAAAATGTCATCACCAAATTATACACTTTCAAATTTCTGACTTACCTGCTGTGCAAAAAAGATGTTATTGACAACTTCCTCATCTTTTACAAAACTGTCGATCTCATCAACTATTTTACGACGAGAGCGGCGTTCCTCAATCCAACGAAACAGGAAAATAAAACCATAAACAGGCCCTTCCAGTGATTTCTGTAAGTCGTATATTTCTTCCACTTGTACACCTTCGACGCCAAAATCTTCCAAAAGAAGAGTAAACAAGCCTGCAACATTGAAATAATAATCACACTGTGATATTTAATTTCAAAGTTTTTAGCAGCAGCACCCTGCGCCTATTGCAACGTTCTCAATACATAACAGAGACAACATAAAACTGAAAAGAATCCATAAACCAATAACAACTGTGACTCATGACTAAGAGGATATTAACAAATATAGGTGAAATGTGAAAATATTAACAAATGGAAAACAGATACTGTTCTTGTACATATCGTAAACATCAGAAAACAGCAAACAAATAATACCTGGATCACTCTCTAATTCCAACCATCCTTCAGTCAATCTGTTAATATCTACCGGCATGCTGAAACATGTGATGATTCCGTACTAAAAAAAAAAAAAGAAGTCACTCCATAATACTTTTTCACTTTGACATTTAAGATTTATACGCTTTTCAACTCATTTCTGTCTTCAACACACAACATATACAATAGAGCTCTTGAGAATACATCGATATATCAAAATATCGATATTAATTTTGTTAATATCGATACTTATGAGTGATTTTTTTTGGACGATATATCGATATAATATATATGTTTATTATCTGATCAGCAAATTTAGCTTTACAAGATAAAGTTGTCTTTTACAAATCATAGCAGTCTTATTATCATCATTGAGGTCAGCCCATTAGGGCCCCTCAGTATCTACATACCAGTGATACAGTAAATATTTTGCGGCAATTGGTGAAAACAGCAACAGTAATAAAATATTAATAAGAACGGTTGTTAGTATGATATATATATATATATAACAGTTATTAGTGTGAAAATAGAAGTAAAAACAGTTGTAATGAAATTAATTTAAGATAACTGCAGTTTTGTTCATGGAATAAATATAGTTTTTTTAGTTTTCAGCGCTGAAGATAATCTTGTTTCACAACATATGGTTTACTGGTTCATTTCTTCTTGAGAGTCACTGTTCGATAGATAAATGTCTTGAGGAAGGCGTTTTTTTAATCTGGTTTGACCCGTTCTTTTTCTTCGCTCCTAAAACCGCGCTCCAGGTACTTCATTCATTCGTTTTAGAAAATTTTTAGTTTGTTGCCTTATGAATTAATTAATGTAAGAAATATTTAATTCTCGGTGTAGCTGACTGTTGCGTACGTACCCTGGTGCGTTCACGGCAAATCGGAGAACTTTATTTTGGTATATTTGCACTCCGTGTAACTTGCTACGACTAGCACATCCCTATATTAGACATGCGTATGTTATCAGCGATCGTAATATCATTTTGCAAATTAATAGGCAGCATTCTAGTTTTAATGATGATTTTCTATTTAATACTGGGTATAGTTTGTACAATCTGGCATTTGCTTGGTTTATTTTATTAATAATATGTGTGTTCTACGTTAACCGCCTGTCAAGGTCGACACCGAGGTACTTAATTGATTGGTCAGGTGGGTTCCATGCAATATTATTTCCCATGATGTTTATCTCTGGCGGGTTTAGTGGGCGTATCAGTAAAAAAATTTTGGCTTGACATTTTCCGGGGTTTAGAGATATTCGCCAATGATTTAACCATTCGGTTAGTTGTGCAATTGCAACCTGTAGGTAATTGCGTGCGTTGTGTGAAGTTTATACTACTGTGTATTAGCATACATTGCAGTCGAGGTATTTGTGAAAGTTGGAATGTCCGATGTGTACATGTTGAATAGGGTGGGCCTTATGGGACTCCTGCTGTTATTGTTCGTGCTGTGGATATTTTTGTGCCCACTCGTACATTGAAGGTTCGGTTCTATATAAAGCTTTCTAAGATTTTGTACAAATATAGAGGCATTCCTCTATTTCTGAGTTTGTATAAGAGTTTATAATGTCATACTTTGTCAAATGCCTGGGTAACATCGTGAAAAGCAGCAAGGGTGTGATGTTCCAGTTCAAAGCCTCTTGTGATGCCTTCAGCCAGGTGTAGTGTAAGGTTGAGTGCATTGGGCGAAATCCAAATTGATGTGGTGGGATGGTTGCCTTATCATCAAGGAAGGAAGTTAGCTGCGTCCAGTAATTTTGATAAGGTTGGGAGTAAGCTTATAGGTCCATATCTAGAGGGTAGGGAAGCTGGTTTATTGAAAACTATGATATTAGAATGTTTCCACTCTATTGGAAAATATCCAGTATGGAGAATGCTGTTAAAAAGAGCAGTGGCGGCCGAAGTGATTTTCTCAGGTAGTGACAACAACAAAATGTTTCTAGTGGCGGATCCAGGATTTTGGTTTGATTTGGGGGTGGGGGGGGTAGGATTTGGTTTGGGGGGCTCATTACTCCAGAATGCCACCCTTATAAGAGCAGCTTAAAAAAGGCCCCCAAATTCCATGTCGTCGGAGGTGACCTTGGTGCTTTTGGTGGTGGGGGGCGCCTAAACACCCTAGCCCTCTCCTTCCCTGGATCCGCCACTGAATGTTTCCGCGGCTTACTGATCATCATTGAAGTGAAAGGTGAAAAACAGCTCAGAGTAAGAATCTCGCTATATACAGATTTGTAACGTTTGAAAGTCTCATTACCTGCAATTACTGCCGGATTAATTAAATGATTTTGAAATTAATCAATAATAAATGTTTTAAAATTGACCAAACGGTAAACATTTAGTGATTAATCAAAAACCGACAAGTTGATCTACAAGCAGTGTTGGATTACCCAAAAGGTAGGACTAGGCACGACTAGGCAGTATCCTGGAGCCCTGATTTTTGAAAGCTCCCTGAAAGTTCACTTTTTTCAGTAAATAAAATTAATAAAAAATAAAATCATCTAGAATAAAACAATCAAAATAATATGAAAAGCATGGAAATTATTTTTGTTTGTTTCATAGTAGTGTACGATAGATAAAAGTAATTTTAAAAATATGATAAATTGTAAAATTCGTTTGTTAATTGAATAAAAATATGATAAATTCTATTAGTCATCTACAAAACCTTTTCTTTGAACTTATAAAATACATACAATTAATTTAAAAAACAGAGGGAATCAAAATTTTTGAGAGTGCTTAAGACTCCATACTTTCTTATCCGGCACTGTCTTCGATGACCACGACGGCAGTGGAACACATTTCTCTTGAGAATCGTTTCCTGTTACGTGCATTCATACACTTATGTAATTCTCCTTTAGAGAATCTAAGAAAAAACAATATTGCCTGCTCGCATTGACAAAGCTTCTAGGGCAGCGTATCCAAACCTTTTTCAATCCAAGAACCAGTAAATTTTCAAGAATAATGCTGTACGTCACTAACTCACGCAGGCCTATTTTTTTTCGTTTGAGCCGACTATGGACGACGATTGCGTAACTTCATTTTCCTCTTCTGAGTTTCCTTCCTTTGTCGCCAGTCACCTCCGCAATTTTTCGTCTGTCTTCCACCCAGGGCCTAATTTTATTTTGTTGTTATTAAAATGTACCATTATAACATAATAAATCTAAAACCACGTTTTGAATCCTATGAAAACGCAGATATAAAACTGGATGTGAACTATTAAAAGTTAATTACATGTTAATCAGACCAAAGCAGATAAATAATAATGTTACTACAGGATGGGCGCTACACTATACCACCGGCCTAGATACATAAACCAAAATAAAAGACGCTACACCGTATGCGATACCAATCTTATCAACTACCGCGGTTCCTCATACCCATTTAAAATCCTTAGTAAACCGTCATTTACTTAATCTCTAGACGCCATATGGAAGTGAATAGACTGTTGTAGAATCAATGCTGTTGTATCTCATCCTGGAAATACCACATTTTTGCCGGGTCATTGAAATATTCAAGGCTTTTAAATGTTGGGCATACAGCCTTATACAGTACGAATATGGTACCAGAATTTATGATATCATGCGTGTGGAACTCCTGAACTATGTTCGCGGACCAGAACAGGCTGAAGCACTGTTCCAATGGACATTTAGTTGAATGCTACTGAAATAGCAGCTGCTGCACTCTGCCGGCAGTATTACTAACTTTATCGAGCTGCAGCGTGTGACAGAACGAAGTTGTCTCCATTCCCCATTATCAAAGCGAACCCCCGACCTTGAATATTTCCATGCGCGATCTGTGCCAACCAAGATTTGTCTCCACGACAGCGAAACAGTTCACTGATGTGGCCAACAGATGGAGTTCATTACTTTCCCTAGCTGTAGAGTAGAGAATGCCGCATTTATAAATATTTATTTTTCTTTCACTGCATTTATTTTTTAATTCATTTATTCATGATTAGAGGTAGCGACATGTCACAGTGGCACTACGTCTAGAGCCGCCACTGAAAAAGAGCTGTGAGATTACTTACTGCCTTAGGGGGTAACGACTCCAGTGCTAAGTTGGGTATATTATCATGACATTTTCTTACCGGCAAACTTTTAATTATTTGTCGCAGTTCTCTTGGGGTAGTGAATTTGACATAATGTTCTACTCCAATGGTCATATGCTGATTGGAATCTTCAACTGTTTTGTTGAATTCATGATCAATTATAGGATTCGGTTTGAAGACGTTTTCAAAATGATTTTCTAAAATTTCGCACTTCTCTTAATCACTAGATATGCATTTGTCGTTCCATTTTTTGTGCGGTAAGATAGTGGATTCCCTGAGAATTAGTTTCGTAGTTTTCCATAGAGATCTATCACCAGGTTCTTATTACGATAGATAATTTTGATATGTTTCGTAGCGAAATAACTCAAGTTATAGTTTGACCTGTCTAATTAATTGATTTAGGAGACTGCGTTGGTGCGGGAGTCGCTGCCTTTGCCACTGTCTGCAGGTTTGATTTTTGTAGTTGATCATGTCAATGATTCGTTGCGGTATTCTTTCATGGAGTGACTTAAACGATATTGTTTGAGGGGTTATTTATTTATTTATTTGCCCTTTGGTCTGAGACCATTTAGCCAGCATTATACATTAATGTTTGTTTGTTATTTTCTTCTTACAGAGTATTGGAGGCTTCAAATCGTCAGTTCTGTGTCTTGAAGGAAGCGAACTATTGCCTTGTAGATTTGGACATTTTTTGATTGAAGAATTGTGGTAACACTCGCAGGGAATTTGGTTGATAATTCTATCGCCTGGTGAAATGCAGTTGTTGGATATTGTACGCCTTCATCAATGCTGTCTTTAGTGTCTTGCCTAGAGATTGGTAAAAGTATCTGATTGAGATTAAGTTCCAATAAATTCGAATTTACCTGCCCATGTAGTATCTTTGGTGTTTGTTTTATTGTTTCGGGACTTGTACCAAATTTTGCTGAAACCGGGAGGTGATCTGAATCTAGCTCAGAAATTGCTTCCATATATATTAGTAGTGGTGTGTTTTTTGCTAGGGCAATATCAAGTATGTCAGGCACAACATTTCTATTATTAGAAAAGTAAGTCGGTCCGTATGGTGCAACTATATGCAGACCAAGGTTACCTGCAGCGTCGAGCAGTTTCCTACCGTTTGGTGTTGTTGTTCGACATCCCCAAGCTAAGTGCTTACTATTGAAATTCCCCATTAATTTGATAGACTGGTTGTGATCAAATATTGGTACGAATTGTTGTTGTGTAAGCATCCGAATTTGTTGTTTATAAGCGGCAATGATTGTTATTTCGGAGTTAGTTTTAGTTTGTATTCGGATTCCAGCAGTTTCGAGATAATTGGCGCTCATATAAATCGAGTAATGACTCATGCGGTTTTAAATCAGTATAGCTACACCACCGGAGGCTATAGGCGCATCACGGTCTGTGCTGTATATTTTATATCCAGTGATTTTGAAAGTATCGTTAGAGCTAAGATGTGTCTCGGTTATACAATCAATATCAACATTGTGGCAACTCATAAATTCTGCAAGCATAGATTTTTTATTCCATACAATGTTTGAATTCCAGTTTAGGAGTGTTAGTTGAGAGACATTGACATTATTATTTGCCATTTTGGAGGAAACTGGCTACTGATGACATAATAATCTCCTTTATCATGGGGAGAAAAGCAGAGATTAATCCAAAGATTAGTTCATGTATTAATTTTATCCATGCGGTACCTTGCTCCGTGTTGTGCTCGTTGTGTGGTATGTTTGTGTCGTAAGGTGATGCGTTGCAGTTTCCTTGTAGTATGTTGCAGTAAGAAGGACGATAGTTATTTTGCTGAATATGCTGTGAATTTGTTTTATCTTTGTTTTGCGTTATTTGGTCAGCTGTGTATTTAGGATGTCGTAGAGGGGGTAGAATTATTGGTAAAGACGGAAATCCCGGATAGGTCAGATTTTGCTGTGTATGCATCTCAGTCAGCTGTCTATCTTAGTTAAGCTTGTTTTGGTGTAAAGGTTTCTTGAAGTTTAATTTCTTCGTTATATTTACATCCCTTAAAGTTATTTATTTATAAATAAATAAATCCCTTAAAGTTTGTTGGATGTTCCCCACCGCACTTAACACATATCGGTTTTGGTGTAAGCGGGTGATTGCATGAGGAGTAATGGTGTTTCCCATCACAGCGAACACATCGAGGGTCAAGTTTACAATAGTTTCTTGTGTGCCCATAGAACTGGCAATTTGTACACTGAGGAATATCTTTTGACTTTCTATGTGGTTCTACTTTAACAATGCAGTCTATTTAATTTAAAGATTCTGGCATAACCGCGATTTTCTTCTAGCTCAACTGCGCAGAGTGTCATAGGATTCTTATATTCATTTAGAAGTCTTGTTACTTTGTTCACTGGAAATTTAAGCCTGATTAGTTCTTCTTTTATTTCGTAATCTGTTAGTGAGTGTGGTAAATTACGCACGATTACTGATAGCTGTATGGAGTCTGGGTCACAAAAAGTGTGGTGTTTCTGTTTAATGGTATCAAAATGTTTTGTTAGAGTTCTGAAATCCTGGATAGAAGTAGTATAAATTTTAATCACCTTTCCTTTAAGTTCGGTTGAAAAGTCATCACTTAGCAAATGTTTCAGATCTCGAGTGAACTTTTGATGATTGTTTACGTCGTGAAGAAAAACTGGTGGTGTTTCATCTATCTTTGTTGTTTCAGTAATTTCTTCTTTCGGTCCTTCGTTATGTAAAATTTGGAATCTGTTTTCTGTAGGTATATTCATTACATATCTCATTTCTGGAGGTCCGTTATCTGGAGATAAGTTACGCGGGCGTTTTTGACCTGTTCTTTTCTGTTCACTGACAACATCCATTGGAGATATCAAGCTACTTGCATTACTTGAGCACTGGGGAGGCTGAAGCATGCTGGCACTTGTATTAAGCTGTACATACATTTGGTTCGGCAATGGTCCGGCGTAGCGGGATGTTGTGTTGTCCTTGTCGGATGTGGTGGTTGCGGTTGAGGTTGTTGCTGGTACTGAAGCGTCTGCTGCTGCCGCTGGCGATAGTGCTGTTGATGGAACTGCATTTGCTGTGATGATCGATCAGCATGGAAATCTTTGCTGTTAAGAGCTAAAACAGCTGCATTTTCATAATACTGACGTAATGCTACGCTGACTGAAGACATTGTTCAGTCATAATCTGCGATAGTGTTCCGAGATATATATCTCTGGAACACTACGGAGGGAACGCCTTATTTGAACTGTAGCAATTCAAATCCAATTCCATTGAGAAAACTCGAATGAAAACTCGATCAGAAAAAGATTTAAATATATATAAAAGAAACTATTTTAAATTACGAGCTCCATGAATAATAGTTGCTACGGTAAACACCAAAGATAATATGATATTTTGGTATTGAACTCTGGATATCGGAATTGATATTTTTTTAAATAAAATAAGTCATCATAAAGGATGTCAAGTTACTATTGGGTAAAGAAAAATGGAATCTGTGATGCACATGCAATAAATTTAAAATTTAATCATATGTAGAATTTTAAGATACCTGTCTTCCTCTGCAGTTCTTACCTTCGACTGTTCCTTCCACTAACAAATTAACCAATCCTGCATGTCTCAAAATATGACCTACCATCCTGTCTCTTCTTTCTGTAAGACTCTCCACAAACTTCGTTCCTCACCCATCATTTCCAAAACTCGTTCGTTTCGTACTTTATTCGTCCACTTAATTTTTGGCATCCTTCTATAGCACCACATAGCAAATGCTTCAATTTTCCTTCTTCCTGATATTCCATGCTTTGCTGCCATAAAGCGCGGTGCCCCACACATAGAGGTTTAAAATTTTTTTTCTGAGTCTTAGATCAATATTTGAAACTAAAAGAATTCTCTTTTTCGTGAAGGCTCTTTTCACTACTGTTATTCTGCTTTTAATATCATTTCTGCTTCGGCCATCGTTGTCATTTTACTTCCTAAGTAACAAAATTCACTAACTTCTGCTATTTCATATGACCCTATTTTTATATTTAATCTATTAGTATTGGTATCATTTCTGCTATATTTCATCACTTTTGTCTTGCTTTGGTTTATATTTGGTCAAAAATCTTCCTTCAGTATTTTGTTCATGATATTCAATAGCTTCTCAACACGCTCAGTCTGTTCTGCTAACAAGACAATATCATCAGCAAATCGTAGCATACTGATTTTTTACAATACAAATTTTTAAAACCTAGCAAATCAAATTAAATTTATTGCACCGTATTTTAAACAATTGGTTATTCTGATTAATTACAATACGAGTAACTTGCAGATATATATATATATATATATATGAATGCTGTTTCAAGCAGTTAGCACTCTTTTGAATTCTTGTCTGGACACGTTGCAATGGTTTTTAACATTTGTCTTCAATAGGGTATATGCATATATTTTTTTTATTTTTTTAATCAATTATTTACATTCGTACATAACCGTAAAAAATATAACATTGATGTAAATATTAAGATTTAACATCAAAATAAATACTTTAAAACTGAAATCCAGTTCCGCCGATTTAAACGGTGCCATTTTGGCGCGCAGCGCTGTGACATGTGAGAACACTACCGGATTGGCGTACTGTATGGCTTGGAGTGTTTCATCTCAAAACTTTCATGTTTTCTAACTAATGTCGCTAAAGTATCAGCAATAAGAAGTAACCGTAATTTACCAGCTATGGTTGTACTTCAAAGTAAAATATTCCTTTTTTTAAATTGCTTAACGTCTCTTAACAGCGTGGTCTTTAGAGACGGGAAAGGATGGGAGGCAAGGAATGGGAAGGGATTCGACCATGGCCTTTTAAAGGAAGCATTCCGGCATTTGCCTGGAGTGATTTGAGAAACCATGGAAAACCCGACTCTGGATGCCCGGACGGGGATTCGAAACAAAATATTCCTGTGCTGTCAGATATTGCTTTAAAATATTTTGTACATTCTGCCTCATCTGTAGCATATGAACGAGTTGCATCAGCAAATAATCTTTCAGTGCCTAATAATCCAAGTAGTCTGCTAGGAACGAGGTTTTTTTTTTCCTTTAAGCAGTAGCTGACAAATATTAGTACCATACTACTAATTAAAAAGCACAGTGGGCTAATATTTCAATTCAATAGGGAACATGCATGAAATTCAAATTTACGTCTAGTATTTTTATTTTGAAACGTTATTAGTGTAGAATTACCGCTATAACATTTTTTCCCCTATTTACTCCATTTTTTATTTACTGATTTTAAATAATCAAAAGTGCTAAAAATACAAGGGAAATGGAACTTCCAAAACGCAACGCTATTGGTCGAATCGAATCGTGACGACCAAGTACACGATATTATTATAAACAAAGGCGTAGTTGCTGGATGTTCTAATAGCTTTGCGATTGTGTTGAAGTTTATATTAACATATCAGCATAACTGGTGAAATATTGTATTCTTGCTACAATACACATACCAGATAATGACTGAAAGCGGTTTTCTGAAAGCACAGTAGGAAAATCTTCCAAAAATTGATGATTTCATGATGACAAGAAATTTTGCAACAAATACGAATTTTACAGCCGCTCAGCTCAGAGCAGTGAAAGCTGCAAGGTAATTAAGTGATAGATATTTCAATATTCGCATGCAAATAAACAAAAAATTCTAGATGTCGGGTATATAGTAAATTATTAGCCGTCTATGCGGTAGTGTGTTAACGTCATATTTTTCCGACCCGCGTTCAAATCCCCGGAGAATTAGATATTTTTATCTTCAGAAATTGTCAAGCTTGACCTTTTTATTTTGTTAAAACTTCATTTACGTTCTTTTATTGAGTGAAATAATATTTAAAAGAAATCATATTACCTACAATTCAGCGTCATTTTTTTCCTGAAATTCTTTTTTTTTTCGTAATGAATTCACGGGTCTACCGACGGATTGTCTTTTCACAACACAAATCGGCCGCACACCCTTAGAAACTTCATTTCAATCATTCGTCAGCAAAGTCTCCAGTCTTACATTTTTTTTCACTTGTTTTTAATAATTTGTTTCGGTGCGTTTTCAATTGAAATAGTTCCTATCATGTAATTTATTTCATCTTCGTCGTTTCTTTACTTGCATATCATCAAGAGGTATTTTAAACGAAATACGTAGCATTGGGAAGATAGTTTTTCCTTTCTTTCTTCTACACTCGATTTGTTCCAAGAACGGTTGCGTGTAAATCAGGGGTCCCCAAAGTGGTCGGTATCGACCCCTGGGGGTCGATAAGAGTTCTCCGGGGGTCGATTAATACCCGGGGGTCGAAAGGGGGTCGATTGATAATAAAGAGGATCAATTAAATGGTCTAGGAAAAAAAAATGGGAATATTCCAACAAAAATCCAAAGTAACTGACTACCCCCGTTATAATTTGAGTTTTACCGAAGCCTGCGTCGCTTTAGGTATGTATTAAGGAGAAAACATACTGGAGCGGAGAGCATAGCAACGACGAGAGCGAAGAACAAAGCAGCGAAAACAAACAAACCAATTGGATTGTTGCGGTGGCTCATACTGGGGCGCAAAGCTATGAGGTAATAATGGAGCCAAGCTTAGTGTTCAAACTGTTTGATTTCGCCGCTTTACTCTTCACTGGCATTGCTGGTTTGTTAGTGGTTATTCCTGTGAGAAACGAATGTAAACCAATTTATGAATTGTGTCTCTTTCAAGGTCCGTCTTTGGGATAAGAAAGAAGTTCAACATCACAAGTATTTTATTTTAGCTAAGCTACGTGATGAACTCAAAAAGTATTAAAACTTTATTTTTTATTTACTTAAGCATTTTATATTCGGGAGGACGCTATTTCGAATCCCCGTCCGGGCATCCGGATTTTGGTTTTCCATGGTTTCCCCAAATCACTCAAAGCTAATGCCGGGATGCTTCCTCCAAAAAGCCATGGCCGAATTCCTTCCAGTTCCTTGTCCGCAGTTCCATCCCGCCTCTAATGACCGCGCTGTCGACGAGACGTAAAGCCACAGAGGGAGGGGGGGAGGGGCAGTGAACGCTACTGGTTCATTATACACAAGTTGCACTGTTAAATTCCAGTATGGTTTCCACTCTATGTATTGTATATCTAAATGTAAATTTTGTCCTTTACATAGAAAATATCGTAATATACCGAAAACCATTAAATTTAGATACTTCTTTTTTATCTTTTTCCTACCTAATTCTATTGAATAGGTAACTTTTAGATGTAATTATTATTCCTTCCAAGTCTAGATATCTATTGTTAGCAAAGAGTAGCAACAATGCACTCTGAGAAAGAACAGGCAGTTGTTTATAGCTCGTGCGGGAATAAGTTGCGTCTCTTACTGCCGCTGTTTTGTTGTGCTGCGATCGTATCGTGTTGTTCATATTATAAATCTGAGTTTAATACCCGCAATGTCGTCTACCAGTGCTAAGAAGAAATGCAGACAATATTCACACGAGTATTTGAAATATGGTTTTGTGCCATCTTTTGCTAATGAAACTATTCCTATGTGCTTGTTATGTGAAAAAACTTTCAGCAATGATGCCATGAAGCCGGCGAAAATGAAAGACCACTTGGAAAGGATCCATTCTGATAAGAAAAACAAAGATTCTGAGTATTTCAAAATGCTAAAAGAGAAATTGAGAGTTCGGCCAAATTTAAGTACATATTTGAAGTCATCTGCTAGCGCTGATAGTGAAGGAGGACTGAGGACATCCTACAGCATCTCTCTTAACATAGCAAAGAAAGGCAAACCATACACTATTGGTGAAGAGATTATAATACCAGCTATAAAAGATGTCATTGAAAATGTTATGAAGAAAGACTCTCAACTAGTTTTAAAGTGCATACCATTGAGTGCAAATACTGTGCAGCGACGTATAGAGGAAATGGCCGACGATGTGGAAAGAACTTTGACCTCTGAGCTCCAGCATTGTAAGTTTGCTATTCAACTTGACGAATCAACTTTCGGAAGTTCAAATCTTCTCATGGCGTATGTTAGGTTCCATAGTCCATCCCTGAATGACACTGTTGATGAATTTCTGTTTGCTAAATATCTTCAAACTGATTCAAAAGGTATGACAATTTTTTTATGTTTGCAAGATTATTTGAACAAGCACAACATTCCATTCGGGAATATTACTGCAGTAGCTACTGACGGTGCACCTGCTATGGTAGGCCGTTATAGAGGATTTTTCGTCTTTCTGAAGGAAAAGGTTCCTAACGTACGTACTGTTCACTGTATCCTGCACAGGCAGCATCTTGTAGCCAAAAAATTGAGTGGCGAGCTGCATGATACTCTAAAAGTGTGCATTAGGTCAATTAATAAAATTAAAGCCCATCCTCTCAATTCCCGACTGTTTGCGAAGTTATGTGAAGAAAATGATGAACATTTCAATCAATTACTTTTGCACACTGAGGTGAGATGGTTGTCAAGAGGTGATAGTTTGCAGAGGCTTGTTGACTTGTACGACTCGTCTACAGAGTTTCTTAAGAATGTGGATCCATTACTCTGTGACGAGTTAAAACAGTGCAAGAACCATCTGTTCTATTTGGCAGATCTTTATTCGAAATTTAACGAAGTACAGAAGCGTTTGCAAGGAAAAAATGTTACAATTGTTCAAGCTCGAACAATTATAATGGCTTTTCAACTAAAAATGGACCTGTTAAAATCTTCACTGGCACGTAAAGATTTTAAATATTTTTCAAACTTTCGACTACTAAAAGAAAATGAAGATATACCTGACCGTGATTTGGAGATTTATATTAAACATCTCGATAAATTAAGAGAAGACTTCAAAGCACGTTTCGAAGACTTGGAGAACATGCATGTTCCTGAATGGTTTGCTTCTCCATTTGATGTTAAAATTGATAATGAAGGTAATGAACCTGGCTTAGAAGATGAACTGATTGAAATATGCGTAGATCTGGAAGCTAAAGCGTTGTTTAAAAATAAAAACCTCAGCGAATTTTGGAGCAATAACAATATTGCTACAAAATACCCCAAGCTCAGAGCAGAAGCCGAACCTTTCTTACTTGCATTCCCAACTTCATACATGGTTGAAGCTGGCTTTAGCCACGCGAACGCTATTTTGACAAAACAGAGAAACAGACTGAACTTGGAAAACCGTGGTGATTTGCGACTAAAACTTACCAATTTTCAACCGAACATCAATAATCTTGCTGCTGCCCTTCAGACCCATCCATCTCACTGATATCAGCTACTTTAATAAAAAGGTATGTTAACATATTTTTAATGTATTCAGTAGTAGTCGTAAAATGGCAGATGTTTTTTCATCGAATATAATTTATTTAAATTTTCAATGATTATTTTGTGTTTTACATTTTATGACACTTATGGCTAGTTTCTATCTATCTGTAATTTTGTTATTATTTTTTACGATTATAATAACAGTGTAAAATATCTCCTTTTTCTGTTAGTGTTGTTGGGTGGATTTTTTAAGGTGTGGGAACTATAAATACTTTCTTTGGGTTATAATACAAATCTCCTTATTGCTTAGCATCAGAAATGCTAAAAATGATTTAAATTTTTTATCAGTGGCGGATCCAGGAATTTTTTGATCCGGGGCAAAAACTGTGGGAATGCCGCCCCTTGAAACATTATTTGGAGCCCCCATTTTTGCCGTCTGACCCCAAGTGTCGCCGTCCCGATTGTTGGACAAAATCATTGTTATCGCCGCCAGGCGCTCAGTGTACTAGTAGAGCTAAAAAAAGGTTTCTGTGACTTAAATCGCCACCCTTCAAACATGATTTTTCCACCCCTTTCAAGTTGGCATCCCGGTTTACACCCCCCCCCCCCCCAGATCCGGCACTGGTTTTTATTAAACGTAAATCTGGGGGTCGATAAGAAGACAAATGTTCTATGAGGGGGTCGACGTGATTTGAAGTTTGGGGACCCCTGGTGTAAATGCTTGAAAATAAAATAGTAGGCCTATCCGTGACGAAAAATGGAGCTCAACAAGGAAATGGAAGAACAAGTGACAAATGCTTATAAACATTGCAAAATTCTTGTATCAGATTACAGTTTACTAGGGAGCGTGCATAAACCACGTAGCTCCATTTTGGCCTCCAGTGAACCCCCCATCCCCCCACGTAGCCCGACGTGGCTTTTGTCTCTACCCCCCCCCCCCAAAGTAGCACGTAGCATTTTACCATATTGATTGGAGAAGACATTTTGCATTATTTTTTGTTTATTTGTATGCAAAAATCTCAAAAACTAGGGCGCATTTTGAAAAACGACTATAGCACACACATATAAGCCGTATTCCCTTCAACATATATGAAGGAGATCGAAATCCGTTCTTAAAATGTCTGATGGTCTCCAAGTAAGATATGATTAGAGTTTGAACAGGTAACGCATTTTTATGTTATATTTCCTAAAATACATAAATCAGAAATTCTAAGTACTTACGTAAGAATGATCTTCAGAACAATATAAACAACTAGTTGCAGATCTATTCTCATAGCGGTACATCACTTTTTTCTTATATTCGCATCTCACGGGACAAGAAAATTCACTTTATAAGGTGCATTTCTTTTAGTATTTTTGCACACAGGTACAATACAGTACTTATAACCCGGTTTTCGACCTCCTTCCATATCGAAATTAGTTAGAAAACATGAAAGTTTTGAGATGAAACACTCCACGCTATACAGTACGTCAATGCGGTCATGTACTTACACGTCACAGTACAGCGCGGGAAAAGTGCAGCGTTTAAATCGGCGGAACTGGATTTCAGTTTTAAAGTACAGGGTCCGGCAATAAAACCTCCCTCATTTTAATGTGATGTCACATAAAAACTAAATATGACAGAGAATAATTACTTTTATTTATGAAAAATACATACTTTGCCATTTTTAATTATTTGGTTTTAAAAATTATATCTGCCCTCCATTGTTGACACATTGACAAAGTCTATCCAGAAAGTTCTCCATACATTTTCGCGTCATTTCTCTTGGAATGGCTGCCAATTCTTGGGTAATGGCCTCTTTAAGTGCTTGCAGTGTTGTGGTACAATGTTTGTACACTATAGGCTTTAAGTGTCCCCAAAGATTGGTGAATGTTGCATGGACACACTCACACGCGCCAAATTTTCCGGCGTTGTTGCAGTCCGAGGACGGCCTGTAGGTTTTTTTTAGTGCTGAACCTGTCTTTCTAAAGTTTGACACCCACAGTTGAATAGTTTTTCTATCCGGGACACGATCATGTAGGCCAATTTCGAATCGTCTCCGAAAATCTGAGAACAACTGTTACGAATAAATTCGTCCACAACAAACGCACGATGCTCACCAAGCCATGACATGGCGCACACTGAAAATGGCAAGTACACCTCTTTAAAACAAAACACATTCCACATCAGTATCCTCACTACAACCCGCACACCGGCTACGTGAAATGTGGGAGGTTTTACTGTCGGACCCTGTATTTATTTTGATGTTAAATCTTAGTATTTACATCAATGTTATATTTTTTATGGTTATGTACGAATATAAATAATTGATTACAAAAATTAAAAAAATACATGCATATACCATATTATCATTTGTTTTGCCTAATAAATAAATTGGTTAAAAAAAACTGCGTATCTCATTTCTGGACTGACCTATACGGCAGTGCACAAGTCTAGTTAATGGCGGCACACGCCTATCCTTTTCTGTAAGCGATTAGGATCATTTTTTTACATTAATATTTTCGGTCTGGATAATGATATGAGTCTAAAATTTATATTGAACATTGTATTAAATAAGTGTTCGCTGAGCTCATTTAAGCGTCACGTTATTCAGAAGATGTTAAGATGTTGTTTGAAATTTCTTTAAGTGGCTTTGGTCTGACATAATTAATTTGGTAATCCAAATTTTGATATAATTTGTTGGGCTATTGATCTGATTTGATACTAACTGCTATAATGAGTTTGGCTAAGTAATCCTAACAAAGATCTGTTTCTATCGTTGGTCATAGTACTAGTCCTCTAATATCTACTGTACATCTTTAAAATACGTATTCTGGTGTTTTCAATTCTTTACGTGGGACTGAACATTATTTCTTTGAAAGCTACCATGATGTGTGATTATTTTTTAAATTTATTTATTTATTTCCATATACAATATAGTCCTGCACCTTGAATCTAATCTGGGCGGCCCTTATTTCCATTATATTAAGGCGCATATACATTTATATCGTATATATTTAATGTATTCACTTTATAATCAATGAATGCAAGATAATTTGATGTAAGTTCCAATGTCAACATACTTTACTACTACTACTTCTCCTAGTTATCAACAGAGTGGGTACCACCAGCATTAGTACATCTACTACTACTGCTATTACTCCTAATATTACGACTATACTGTTACTATTACATGAGCACGTTGTACTTGTGTCCATGTCTGCAAACGACGTCTGTGTATGAACACTTTCTTTCCTGACTTGAGTTGACAACGTTTTAGCGATAACTTAGTGGCGAAGACCGGTTGCGCAAGCAGCCTTAAACCGTTCTTCGCTTCGCCATATGGCAATCATTCCTTCGTTTTTAACTCCTGTAGCCTTCTTTTAATCAAGGTACACTCGACAGCTCCCTGCTCCAGGCTAGATGAGACCCGGAGCAGTTGACACACAGCTGTGGGAGAGTACAACCACCTGCCTGGCTCGTGTGCAGCCTTTTCCACATTTCCCAGCAGGTGGGGTTGTCCTTACAGGTCACAGTCGAATGCCCGAACTGCTGGCACTTGAAACAGCGCATGGGGTCCGGGACATATGGACGAATGTTAAGGCTTAAATAGCCTGCTTTGGTGGCTTTGGGCAACGTCGGAGTATCGAATATCAGGACGAAAGTGGCAGTCTTCTCAAGATTGCCATTTACCCTTCGTGTGATCTGACGAAACTCGACCACACTGTTCTGTTGACCATTCCTAAAGGAGTTCCTCGGTATAAATATCGATAAGGTCTCGGCAGGTGACCACACTTTCACTCGACTAAAGAGTTTAGGGAGTTCGAACTTTACTGCGAACTCCCCGAGTTTCTCACATTTAAGGAGTAGGACAGCCTGCTTATTGGTAGATGTTTCTAAAAGCAGTGTCCCGTTCCTCAACTTTTTGACAGATTTTAGGGTCCCGGCAATACCCTTTAGTCCTTTCTGTATATAAAATGGAGAGACCTTCTCAAAAGATCCCTCCACCCTTTTAATTATGACGAAGACATTATTCATTAGATAATCCTTGCTGTTACACAATTCATTTTCAGGAGGAGGGCTTTCAAACCAAGCCCGCTTAGCACTACCTCTTTTTGGGCGTTAGACGTTTCTCCTGGGGTATGTCCAGGCCAACAGAGGAGGAGGTAGGTTTAGGATTGATTCTCGTTTTGATCCCACGATTTCGGAGGAACTAAAAGTCGAGTGAGGTGAAGCCCCCGCATCACGCCACCAAGTCCCAGTACAACAGGGGTGCGGCAGGTGGCCCTGAGATTGTACGCTAGAGGGTGGTTTGCCTCACCACCCATCCACCTTCTCGGCATGCTACTCGCCTTAAGGTTGAGGTTTTTTTTTATAGACGTTTGTACCGTCCTCGCGATCTGGCGTTTAAGCCAAGATCCCCGTTCTTTTAGGCACACAACGTTCCACCACCACGCCCTACGGTGGTACTTGAAGCATGGAAGGAGTTTATGGTGTGGGAAACTTGCGGCGCTCACATGTTTCCAGCTTGGGCACCGCGGATTCGCCAAACTCGTACCTGGCACTTGCGTACCAATCTTCCTCAGCCGTTCAAATAGAGCAGGCCATCATAGATTGTAAAATGCCCCAGAGATGTCCACAAAAATGCCCACTATGTACCTTTTTGCGGTGCTACAAATCATTCCCATCGACCAATTTATGGCATCCTTTTGTCGATTCCCCGGTTATAAATCCATATTAATTAGGATTCATTCCCTGACGTTCGCGATGGTGTTGTAATTTTTTGCACAGGATCTTCTCTTGAACTTTGGCAAGGACATTTAATAAACAAACTGGCTGGTAAGATTTGGATTGAAATGGATCTAATGTCTTTATAATTACCACCTCACTTTTTTTTCCATATTCCCGGAATTCTACCCTGATACAAGCATTCGTTCAGGAGTCTGCATAGGACGGGCGTCAATTTGATGATTAATTCCTTTAGAACCTCGGCTGGAATTCCATCCGGGCCGGGAGCCTTTCTTGTTTTCATTTTGTTTATTGTGGTTATTACTTCTTTGAGTGTAATATTACTTCCCTTTCTCTTCACTCCAGCAAGACTGCCACATGTTTCTTCGTAGTGTATATTGTTTTTCTGTTTTTTCTTCCGGGCTGTCATCCGGTAACAAAACCTTTAATAATTCCTGCACTGAGTCTCTACCATCTGTGGTATGATGTGTGATGTAATGAAAACTTTAAAGTCTGCGTAGACCCCAGCCCTCGGCTTAACCTTTGTGAGGTGCTTGGCCCAAACGCTTGCAGCGTAGCCGACAATGGATGCATGTATCACGTTATTGTATGCTGTCATTGCCAGGGCAGGGATTTGAAACTGTCTATGACCTATACTTATGATTGCATTCATAGCTCGTACAGATCTTCCGCAGACCTCCTCCATGTGGGCTCGAAAGTTAAGACTCTCATCCAGCCACAGGCCCAACTATCTGATTACTGGCCTCCGGCGTATTTTCGCATTACCTACCCTTATAGTGGGATTTCGTTTAAGTTTTTTCCCTTTTGAAAATACCATATAGTTCGTCTTATTTAGAGCGAGTTTCAATTTCACTTCGTCACACCACTTCATAAGAATTTTAAGCACTATCTCACTTTTCGCTTCGATTTCAGCTCTTGACATCCCTTCCACGAGGAGAAGAAGATCATCTGCAAAGGCAACCAGTCCTAGCAATTCAGGTGTCCGTTGAACAATTTCCAGCAATGGTTCTAATGCTAAATCGCAAAAGATAGGGCCGCAGACAGATCCCTGGGGGCAGCCTTTATTTATTTCTCTTTTGATTTTGTCGTTAGGGCATCTCATGGTAACAGTTCTATGCTTGCAGTAATCTCTCAGGCTGTAGTACAGCCGCTTTGGACAGCGGATTTTCCGGAGTCTTGCAAACAATGCTGGCCACCACAAGTTGTCGAAAGCCCCCGAAATGTCAACAAGGACTCCCACCACATATTTCTTTTCTGATCTTTCGACTATCTCGATGGCTCGGTTTATTGCATCCTCAGTCGATGTTTTTGTCCTGAAACCATACTGATTGGGATTCATACCAATCGATGTTCTAAAGTCCTGAAGTTTACGACAAAGTACTTTTTCCTGTACCTTCCTCATCACGTTTAGTAGGCAAATAGGGCGGTAAGATTTCGGCATAAGGGGATCTTTATCGGCCCGGTTACATAAGAGGATGCTGCTGGATCACGCCTTCCATCCACCAAGCGTGGTGGTGTAACGGCTAGCGTTCTGGCCTCGCATTCGGGAGGACGGCGGTTCACATTCCCGTCCGGGAATCCAGATTTGGGTTTTCCATGGTTTCCCAAATCACTCCAGGCAAATGCCGGAATGCTTCCTTCAAAAGGCCATGGCCCAATTCCTTCCCATTCCTTGCCCCCCATCCTTTCCCGTCTCTAAAGACCTCGCTGTTAGAAAGACGTTAAACAGATAAAAAAAAATACAACCTTATTCATTATTATGGTTCCATTATTCTACACATATTGCTATTTCGGAGCTATTGAGACAATTTCTTCCGCGTGTGACAATTTTCCCAAACAATAAAAGTAGTACACCAAAACTGTCCTCCACATGGTAGAGAAACGCCGATTTTATGCCACCTACGACCTAATTTTTAGCAAACTGGTGCAATTTGATTTTAATTCTATTTTAGCAGCTGTCAGAGATAGCATTCATACTACAATCTCAAGAAAATAACAATAATTTTAATAAAATCATTTCATATTTCTTGCAAAAATATACATATCCCTCTGTATTAAGTCGCTCCGTAAAATCTAATTAGATATTTTTGTTAAATTTTTGTTATATAACTGTGTTATTTTTGTTTTGTGTAAAATTCATCTTTGATCAATAGATAGCTCAGTTAAAATTGTCGTGTTTGAAAAAAAACAACTTATGTTAAAATAGATATAAGTTTTAATAGAAACATAAATGTTTAGCATGAAAGAAGAAAAGAAATCGCAGGTTAAAGCTGTTACCGTATTATGTTGCAAATCACTGGCCAGCTTACTAGATATCAAGTTATATTACAAAAATGGAGAAAGATTTTATCTAACTGTCGACAAAAAAATAAAGTACGGACTCTTGTTTAATATAAAGCTGAAATTTCTTCCGACTGAAAAAGCCATTGTTTACAGTTTTAAATGAATCTGTTTGTTTCAGTTTGTACTGTATTCGCCAAATCGAGAGCAATGATATCATTCCTCAGCCAAAACAGTTCAAATTTTATTTATTTCATACGATAAAAGTTTACATGAAATCCATTCACGTGTTACTACCTCTCATAGAGAGATTTGCAGCAACTAGAATCATCAGTGAATCAGACTGGTCCCCAATTCGAAACCCGATCTCGGAGAAGATGTTCAAATGTCCTAAATCCGAAATGCACCACCGGCACAGCTTACTTTGAGATGCAGAATTTGCCTGATCGCTTTCGTGATAGGTCCCCTTTACCAAATGGGATTACCGGGTTAAGTTGGGTAAGGGTTAAATGAACTGGTCACCCTGCCTCCGATATTATGCTAAGTATACTTCTTTGGGAGAGTCCAACCAAAATTGGGGTTAAATACCAAGCTTCGACAGCCGTTTAACTCATATTTATTTCCTTTCAATGACATGACACAACGTTTATTATTGTGCTATCACCGCACCGTGAAGTTATTTTATGCGTATTATTAAATACACATGCATTGTAATGTCATACTTACTAGTAAATATGGCCCAGGCGTACAATATTTGTATTTAAGACAGAACGGCAAGCGACAATCAGCATCTTTGTGAATTTTAAGACAACCAAATAGTTCTGTGATTGTTAATATCATTTGTGATTTTGTATTGAAACTAAATAAAATGCATTATGCCATTTATTTCATTGGGAAAGCATTTAAGCAACCTTTCTTTTTTTTACATTTAACAGGCATCTGGTATAGAACCGGACACAGTAAGTTATTTTCCCACCAATTTCAGACTGCTCATCCACAATCTACCGGTTGCAGTTTTTATATTATTTAAATCAGACTTGTTATAGCAATGCATTATTGGTCGTGATGAAAAGATCAAATTAACCATGACAAGTAAACAAGACAGACCCACTGTTCTTGTCCCGTCTGGCAGTCAGCACCGCAAAGCACAAGACCGTGCGTCACTGCCACAATAATTTTCATCAGGGTCAGGTAAAATTTTAGTCAGTCGGATTTGTTCTAAAACTCCCTTCGTCGTTTTTAACTACCTTCGGTAACTCTTCCTTTGTACGACTTGTTGCAGGAATACCACATACCAGGAGGAAGGTCTGTGATCGAGGTGGGCAGTCCCTCCCTGTCCCTTTGCATTCTCAATGAACAGACAAAAAAATTTAACTTTTAAAATATATATTGTTATATATATACGAGGCGTATTCCAAAAGTAAGGTCCGTTTGATCATAATAAAAACATCGTTCAGGATACAAGGTTTTTATTAACGTCAGTATGTAACTACATATCTAGTTCACTTTTCCACATAATCGCCGTTCATATCTATACACTTTCTGTAACGCTGTACCAGTTTCTTTAACCCCTCGGCATAAAAGTCTGCCGCCTGGACCTGAACCAATTGGTAACGCTCGTCTTGAGTTCTTCATCGGTTTGAAATCGTTGTCGACCAAGCCACCGTTTCAAATGCAGGAATAGAAAATAGTCGCTTGGTGCAAGATCTGGACTGTAAGCAGGGTGGTCTAGGATTTCCCAACGAAACTCTTGAATCTTCTCTTTGGTTTTGGAAGCGGTATGCGGGCGTGCGTTGTCGTGCAGGAGGATGATGCCAGACGACAGTTTCCCGCGGCGTCGATTTTGGTTGGCACGTCTCAGTTTGGTGAGCGTTGCACAGTACACGTCAGCTGTAATGGTTGTCCCACGGTCCATGAATTCGATCAAAAGGACGCCCTTTTCGTCCCAAACACGGAAGCCATCATTTTGCGATTCGTGTACGGCGATTGCTTACACTTTTTTGGTTTGGGTGAACCGGAATGGCGCCACTGCGTTGATTGTTGTTTTGATTCTGCGTTGGTGTACGCTATCCACGTCTCGTCTCCCGTAACAATTTGGGAAAACAAACTGTCTCCATCTTGTCTATAGCGCTCCAAAAATTGTCGTGCGCTATGCATTCGTTGCTCTTTGTGCTGAGTGGTGAGCAGTTTTGGCACCCACCGCGCACAAAGCTTCCGATATCCAAGCTCTTCAGTGACAATCCTGTAAATTGAGGTTCTAGCAACATTTGGGAATTCCATAGCCAGACCACTAATCGTCAAACTTTGCAGTTTTTGGTTAACTTGCTCGACGATGCCGTCGGTCCGAATACTGGGCCTGCCACTCCGCTGTTGATCGTGCACATCTGTGCGACCACTTTGAAATTCTCGACACCAGTGTCGAACTTGTTTCTCACTCATTATGTTTGGTCCATACACTACACACAATTCGCGATGGATGTCCGCAGCTGACGATCCTTTTGCGAACAAAAATCTAATCACACCGCGCACTTCACAACTGGCGGGAGCTACGATTGTCGCGGCCATTTCGAACTGCTCTCAACAATAGATATACGGCTACTGCGGCACGCCAACAATACTGCATATTTACCAGGAGTTGGTAGATGGCGCTGCAGGTGGGAAACGTCATTCAGGCCTATCATCTGTGACATCTTGTACCCCGGACCTTACTTTTGGAAAACGCCTCATATATATATATATATATATATATATATATATATATATATATATATATATATACAAACTGTTATTAGTAATGAATTCTAAATTAGTTATTGCCGGGTGAGTGCAGGCCATGACAAAGTGATAACAAATGGTTTCCTGGAACTACACGACATCAAGTCCCAGTTTGCAAAAAAAAAAAAAAATCATACGCCCTTCGGCTGGTAGTTGTGCCAAAATTAACCGTTTAACATCGACCAACAATTTATTCCATGGCTAGTTAAGAATTAACGGTTGCAGATAATCAATAAATGATCATATGATTTTGTTAAAATTAAAGTAAATAGAGTCCTAACGCACGGTTTATAAATTCCATTTTCTTCCCAAAGCAATTATCTTGTCACATCAACTTTTATAATATTAAAAAATCAAATTAATTAACATCAATATTACCATTAAAACATTCTAAGCATTTCATCTGAACACATGCATACAACAGAAACCCCGGTTGAAACAATACCACTACATGCGGCTGATCACGTAATGACTACAGAACAGTTATTTCATTCATTTTGTGAACATGAAAGCGAGATATATTACATCTGTTTATTGCTCTACCCCTAGCGGGTATCAAGATATAAATCACATTTACGACAAGATTAGTAGATTCATTCAATGTGTGAATATGCAGCAGTCGATACCAGGAGTGAGAGCTATGGTCTCACGTCACACACTCACCCTTCGACCAACCACCTGGATGTGAGGATAAGAATGAGACTTCATTCACAAGCTGGACAGTCAAAGAACTGTTTAGTACCTAACATTTTATTTTTTCAGTTTTTTTGTGTTATTTAGTGTAGTTTTGTAGTGCTGATTTATTAGGATTAGATATTTAACTGTAACTTTTTCCTGTTTTAGTTGCTACCGCATTTATGGGATTATTTACATTAATAGTATTAGCATAATTTGTTTTTAAACATAGTCTTAAGGGAAGATTAGCGGCCCCGTTTAGCCTCTAGATGCTGGGTCAAATGTAAATGGAAATAAATAAATAAATAAATATGTAACCGGGCAGAACAATGTTACGCCACGGTCAGTCAGTACAGAACCATTAAAACAAAATAGAAATGTGTATGCATTTATCAGTAGGCCTCGTCGATGTCAACGGGTGCAATATCAGCATGCGAGTGAGTTTGAACGTGGCAGAGTGATTGGTTTACGCATTTGTGGTACCGTGACATTGCGTCTAGTTCATGGCACGCTGCTACGATAGTGATGTGTGTGTAATCAATTGATAAAGAGTGACGTACTCAGCGACGAACGGGTGCCGGACTCTAGATTAACCACAGCGAGGAATGTCCGCCATCTTGTTCGCATGATCGTAACCGACAGAACAGTTTCGTCCATGGTGTTTGCTTGACATTGGAGCATTACAACGGATGGGGACGTGTCTGTGTCGACGATTCTACGCTGACTGCTGGGAGATCGGCTGGTATCATGAATGCCATCGCGTCAGTTTTCAATGACCAGAAACAACCAACGCTTCCGAGTCCAATGGTCACGAGAAAGCCGTCACTGGCTTGATAAGTGGCAGAATGTAGTGTTTTCTGACGTATCCTGCTTCAACTTGTCCTCCAGTGAGGACAGCGTGTGTATTAAAAACTACAGTTGTGAACGCAGTCAGACAGACTAATTTGCTGAGTGGCATAACGGGCAAATGGCAAGTGTTATGGCTGAGGAATCCATTGAATATAATATGCTATTTCACAACCTGTGTATGTATTGAGGGCAATCTGAATAGCAACAGCTACAACAGATAGCTTTTGGAGTATGAGGCACTGTTCCTTCTGCATGCTGCTCGACATGCCATATTTTAGCAGGATAATGTCCGCCCACTTGTGGTGAGGAATGCAATTATTCTTAGAACGACGGGTATCAGTGCTTGCTTGGCCTGCACGCTCACCTGACTTGTTGCTCATAGAAGTTGTCAGGGATACAGTGAGTCGGTAACTTGTTTGTTCTGGACCTGTTGCTACCACTATTGATATATCGTGAACTCTCCTGCGAAATGCGTGGTAGTGTGTTCCCCAACAGAACATCCAGGATCTCTTTGATTCAGTTCCACGACGACTTGAGGTTCTGATTGCAGTGCGTGGTTGCTTCACACCACACTGAATTCTCAAATATCATGTACAGATGTGTAATTCCAATCTTTTGGGCATAGTCATGTCATTAATCTATAAGATAGATTTCACTGTAACCACGTGTCTCCTTCTTGGTGTTACAATTTTCATAAACAGTAGAGTATAATTACACAAAATTATATTTTCGTAGTTTTGCTATGATGTAGATAACGAATTATGTGAAGCAAAGAGACGACCGTTACGAATAATAGGCATTTAGTTTCATTCATAGGGGAGTGTGTCGGTTTTAAATAGGAAAGTATTCATTAATTGGAAAAAATTATTGAAGGTCGTTCTGAACAATATATTTCAAGAATAAAATAGTTTAAAGTAAAAATAAAAATTTAATAGGTTTAAAAATATATTTTTCCAGGTACTGTAGCTGAAGTAGTAGTGAAATCTGGGATATTATCAGGGGAATGACAATTCTTTTCTTTAAATGAAATCAGCAAGAAGCTTTGATTCAAGTTCTAGCTGATATTTCTCTATAAGCCCACTTTCTAGAAAAACGAAGATATTACCCCGTTGCAGTATTAAGTCCTCGAAGGGAGCGAATATTTATATTAGATCCCATTTATTGTATGCGTTATCTATTAAGATTTCACTTTCAGTTAGCAGCACCTGGACACGACAGAATGTTCGCACATGGAGATTGTCTGGTCGCAAGATACAACAAATGAGCGTTTGGTGGCAACCTATAATAACAGCGATACATATAATTAGTGTCATATGCTACACGAGCTCTCAATTATAATTATATCGAATACTGTATGTAAATATAGAACAGGACAAGCCTTTAAACTGCTGGCTGTTATGATCGAAAATTGTGTATGATGACGTGAAAGGCAGACGTTAGTTGACGACTGATATGGTGCCTTGTAATGCAGAGCGTCTGCCCAAAAATGAAATATTTTCGTAATTTTCAATATTTTACTGTATTACGCGTACTTTCCTAGTCATAAGTCATTCTTGAACTTATTCCTTGACGATTTATGCTGCCAAAAATCCTTACACCTTTCCGGCACTACAATTGTGTCCACCTTCAACCATAGGTTAATACAGTTCCAATTATCAAGTAACTCTCCGAAGCTTTCTTTTCTTTCGCTTATAATTCTCTCTATGGCTCTTAACGTCCAAGAACGTGATCGTTGTTGACAAAACTGTTGTACTATAGTTACACATGTTGATCTGTTCGCGACAGTAGTAACGACTTTCATTTGTTGCAGCTGAGTGAATGGACCAATAAGTTCCAGATACTGAATGAAACAAGTGCTGTAAATAACTAATTGCGGTAATTAAAGTTCAATACATTTTAAAGTTATCAGTGACACCGGATGCGATTCACTTATAAAGTGTTACAGAGAATAGGTTTTCAAATAGTTGTGAAGAGACGGTTATCTTGCAAAGTATTTAATAATTTGGTTAATATACCTAAAGCCTATTCCTTTGAAATCATTATCAAATAGCCTTGAAGAAGGCAATAATCCAGGTGTTCGCTTGGGTGGGAATACCAAAAACAGACCGGAAATTGACACATCAGTTAATAATTGATGCATGTGATATCTCTGGCTAAGTACGCCTTTGCATAAACTACAGACGTGATGATACTAGACTGAATTCTAGGTTCAATGGTAGAATCGTATATTTGCATTCCAACAGAATTAATAAATGTGTACAACTGAGAATCAATTGCAAACCGTAAATTTGTAATAAAAAAATGTGTAATTTAGCACCATTCTCCTGCAAAACACGAAACCATTGCTTAAATATGGAGGTGTAGTGTAATATCCATATTAAATTCAGACGTTGGTAGCGGCGCGAAGAAGGACAGCTAGAATTGTCTGAGGAAATTATTGCATAGCACAATCAGAAACTGATATGATTAAAAAAAACAGAGTTTTGAGTCGCAGGAAAATAGAAGAAAGGTGAGAATAGTGTTAGGATTATACAAGTCATGTGGCGATGACGTTTGGTTGGTTTATAAATAGGAGTAGTAGATGAACTGGACAAGATGACAAAACTCCAAAACTGGCACGTACGTTAAGCGAAAGAGAGAGTAGCAACGTAGTTTACCTTTCTTTCACTAAACATTAAATTGTTATTATTACATTTACAACACACTACTTTTATCTCCTGAAATGGGTGAGACGCTGCTCTGGTCGTCACCGATTTGCTCTACTCCATTATCATGATTGATATCACTAATTATATCTCTCGCATCTAAGTCGTCACCAGAAAATCATTTGCTGCTCCAGCCGTCACACATTTACCATAATCGGATTATTTACTACATCAAATTAAGTTGATACAGTTGCACTGCCATTACTTCTTACTTCTAAAATTCAACTCGTCACATTCATTAACTGGCCAAATGTTAGGATTACTACTTAAATCAATATTGGTATTCGTTGAGATTAGTCTTCTTTAGGTACTTCATAAATCTTATTCATACACCATCTGGCTAGACACGCGAAAGGATTTTAATGAATACAATTAATTATTTTGTTCAAATTCTTGAATGGAGTAGAAGGAATTACCAAGAAGATAATCTCTCAGTTTTTCTTTAAATATATCTTTATTACCAGCAAACTGTATTACACTCTTGGGAAGTTTATTAAACAGATGTATCCCTGAATAATTAACTCCTCTTTGAATTAATGACAGTGATGTTTGTGTTTGATGCAAGTTATTTCTGTTTCTTGTACTGAAATTGTGTACCTATGATTTGGTTAAAATGATCTATTGTTGTCTGCAAGAAGTTCTAGGTTTTATCCTTCACAGCATCCTAATAACTCTTTGTGAAGAGTTTCCCCCAAAAATTGTTCCATATGACATGACTGAATGAAAATATGAGGAGTTTTATTAGTTCTAGATCTGCTGTTAGAGAAAGTGTTCATATTGCAAAGGTAGCACTACTTAATTTCTTCAGTGGTGAAGTGATATATTCATGCTAACAGAGTTTTCATCTAACGGTATTTGAATGCCAAGGAATTTTGTTTCTAAGATTATGGCATTTTTATAAATAAATCCAACTGCACATGGTTTTTTTTGTTTGAAAACTAATATGATGTGTTCTTTCAGAATTTAGTTTTAATGTTCTTGCCTTAAACCAGTTTGCTACTTCACTGATTATTTCATTTACATTCAATTCTAGATTACTGTTTGGTGTTTTTCTTACAGTCCGGTTAGTGTTGTCTGCAAACAAAACACTCTAAACTTTGTCAGATAAGTTCCCAGCAGAGTCATTGATGTATGACAAAAGGAGAAGCAGTCCTAGGACAGAGCCTTTTGGAATTCCATGTTTTGTTTTCTTCCAGTCTAATGAAGCATCTTTACTGATTTTAGAATAATAAATTGAAACTTTTTGCATTCGGCTTTCCATGCATAATTTAAACCCTTTACCTGCTGTTCTATATATATGTAACTGATGTATGATAGAGGAGGAGGAATCTAGGGCAGAGCCTTGTGGAATGCAATGTTTTGTTTTTTCCCAGTCTGATGAAGCATGTTTACTGATTTTAGAATAATATATTGAAACTTTTTGTATTCAGCTTTCCATGTATAATTTAAACCCCTTACCTGCTGTTCCATAAATATCATAGTATTCCATTTTTATCAAAAGCAATTCAAGATATACACAATAAAATGCTTTCCTACATAGTACAGGGCTCATTTTATTATTCAGTTCCTCAAATGTGTTATTTAAAAATTTATATTTATATATTTCTGTGGACGATCCTTTTTGGAAACCATATTGTGAATACGTGAGTGTGCAACATGTTTTGTTACTCTACGATCCATAACTTTTTCGAAAATCTTTGAGAATCTTGAAAGTAATTAAATGGGACCATAGTTATCTACACATGTCACTTGTCCTTTTTTAAATAACGGTTTTACAAATGCATAATTTAGTCTATTTTGAATCACACCATGCATTAAGGATTCATTCTATAGAAAGTTATATATTAACTAGCGTAAGCCCGTGACCTTTTTTTGCGTATTGTCACGGGTCTAGAATAGTTTCAGTTTTTAAAATGAAAGATTATGTCAGGTTTACCTGATCTGACCAAATATGAACTTGACCAGAGTGAATAAAATCCTTGAGCTTGAAGAACTCAGAAGCATTAATAGATGTAGGTACTAAAAACGAACAGGGATGACAGCGCAATGGTATAATTTCTTAAATACAAACTTTACTTAAAGTTCACTCCGCAAAATTAAAAAAATTCCTATTTGCTTCGAAAGAATCACATTGTTTTTATTGAGACTGGGAAAACACTCCTAATGTAATATTTGGTCATAGTATCTGTGACGGCTACAGAACTTAATACACATTCCATATCATTAAAAAATTGAGCAACTCCGAAGAAATGAATTGCCAGAATAGTTGATACGGTAACATATTTGGTCTGATGTCCACTTAAAATAACCCAATAACTCACGTACAGTGAACATGAACAAAGAACATTAACGAACGTGGTCAGTAAAATACCTAAAAAGCAAATAAACCGTAATGAATATACTTTGCAACAACATTAGTGAAAGTTTTAATTAAATTGAAATTTATCCTAAGCCGGAATGACAATTGGCATTCGTGGTTACAGACGAGACCATGAGTAATTTAATTTTTGATCTTTTTTATTAAGTTGCTTTCATTAGCAACATGTTACTGAAAAGCAGATCCAAGTTTTTTCAGACGTAAAGGTTATCGATATTTTGTAACTTTGAAACGCTACAAAAAGCAGACTTAATGAATGTATTATGGCAATTAATTTGGTAGCAGTTGCTTAGCTATTAAATTGTGCACATAACCTCGAATTTATTATAGTGGGATCTCTGGTCGCTGTTTTGCGAGAGAAGGCTGACACGTGACACCGTTCTCTAGTTAATAGCTATCGATTTGAGTGAATGAGTGAGCATACGAAATTATATAGTAGATGTTTTTTGTTTCGCCAAATGTATAAATCATGATACACAAGGCATGCTACTTTATATTATTTTTTCTAAAAATACGCAGTAGTTTAATGACTTCATGTAACTATTATTTTCTGGTTCAACTTCAAGAAAGTAATTTTGCGATACTCGTTTGTGACTGGAATTCTTTAGTATATTTTTATTTAATTAAAAACCACGATGCTTATAGAAATGAATTTTTTCGGGTTTGCTGTTAACAAAATGTTTCAGTTTTCTCGAAGAGGCTTAGCTTGCACGTAAAAAATTCGCTAGTTCCAAAGGATGGTTATTATGTGTTAAGTTTGAGCTGCTGTATACATCATGTCTGTGATTTATTAATATTACTTCGCTTGATTACCAAAGGCTCGGCGACAACAGTATAATCATAAAATCAGAGTGTATTGCAGGGGGAAAAATGTAATTCCAGGCTCAATGTAACGAAACCGTACTAGCATTTCTCTGAAATGATAATTAAAAAAATTGGAAACTTAAATCAGGATGGGGCGATCAGGACTGCCCGGAAAGCGTGTTCTGTAAAATGATTGGTCAGAACGTTTAGCTATCCCCTCCCCTTTACCCTGGTGGTTATATTCTTCTCCAGTGGTATTTTTTGATCCTAAGGAGTAATACGTGAATAATTCCATTTATGCTTCGTAAAAATTGTCTGAATATTTTAAAGATTTTTCTTTTTATTGAAAAATTACTTATTGCTGACTTACAAGTAATATTTTGGTTCAGTAGATAACATTTAACTTCATGTAATACATTACATTATGAGTAAGTGTAGGTAAAGAATCGGGCTTTTTTCCGGCTTAAGATAGTAATCATTTCTTCTCATCCAATCTGGTAATTCAGGAATTCAAAATTTCAAGATAAACAGCTTGGAATAACCGCAAACAACTCTCGGCGGGCTATATAATGGTCATCATCATGAAGCCGTGACAGACCGTTCGCTACATCCACCATGTCTGTATTTGTTGCCGCAGTGTTGTCAGTCCTGGTGACTGGCTGCTGGTGCCAGACAGCTATCAACCAGTTTCCTGACGGCTTCCTCCTGGGTGCCGCAACATCCGCATACCAAATAGAGGGCGCCTGGGATGAGGATGGTGAGTTGAACAGTGATTACCCATTAAAGGTTCTCGTATACTTCCTGTCTACTTCAAGGATATCAGATTTTTATTCAGCCATTCACTACCAGAATGTTCATAATAACTCCGCTTGGAGTAATCTTATCTTATCTTATCTTCTTCTTATTTTATATATAAAAATCAATATTTGTTTGTTCGTCTTCTATGCATTCCTATACCATTTATCAGATTGCAATGACACTTTGGAGAGTTTTCGAGTGTGCGTCTGCGAAGGTTCCTGTGAAAAAAATTCCAAAATGTCACCCCCTATTCCCCATAACACCCCATAATTTAGGCAAAACCACATTTTTTATCCGATTTAGATAGGAATTTGTACACTCGTACTATAAAACAAACATAAAAATACTGCCTACATACGGTTTACGAATATTAATCCCCTCTCCCCCTTCAACGCCCATAATTTTTTCACTCCATAATTCAGGCAATACCACATTTTTTATCCGATTTAGATAAGAATTTGTACACTTATACTTTAAAACAAACAGAAAAATACTGCCAACATATGGTTTCCGAATATTCATCCCCTCTCCCCCTTTCCACCCCCATTACGTTTTTACCCCATAATTTAGGCAAACCACATTTTTTATCCGATTTAGATAAGAATTTGTACACTTATAGTTTAAAATAGAGAGACAAATACTGTACATATTAATTTCACAAAAACCCAATCCCTCTCATCTCTTTCCACCACCTTAATTACCCCCTCTTACCCATAACACCCCATAATTTAAACAAACCCGCAAACCGTTCGTCCGATTACGGCGAAGCTATGATGAATTGTAGAGGAGATGTCGAAAATGGTTCCTGTCAAAAAAATTAAAAATCCACCCCTCCTCCCCATAATTTAGACAAAACCACATATTTCATATGATTTCAATGGGAATTTGCACACTTATACTTTGAAACAAACTGAAAAATACTGCCTGCATATGTTTTCCAAAGCGCATCCCCTCTCACCCTTTCCAACTGAAAATGAATGAAACAGCAGTTTAAAATTTAATTGTAAATATTTTTTCATTTAATCAATGTGCCTGCTCAAGTCCAGCAATAGTGAAGCATTACCGGGTCAGCTAGTCTTATATATAAAAATCAATGTTTGTGGGTTTGTTCGTCTTCTATGCATTCCTATACCATTTATCAGATTGCAATGAAACTTTGGAGAGTTTTCGAGTGAGCGTCTGCGAAGGTTCCTGTGAAAAAAAATTTCAAAAAATCACCCCCTATTCCCCATAACACCCCATAATTTTTTATCCGATTTAGATAGGAATTTGTACACTTATACTTTAAAACAAACAGAAAAATACTGCCTGCATACTGGTTTCCGAATATTCATCCCCTCGCCCCCTTTCCACCCCCATAATTTTTTCACCCATAATTTAGGCAAACCACATTTTTATCCGATTTAGATAAGAATTTGTACACTTATACTTTAAAACAAACAGAAAAATAATGCCTATGTATGGTTTCCGAATATTCATCCCCTCTCCCCCTTTCCAACCCCATTACGTTTTTACCCCATAATTTAGGCAAACCACATTTTTTATCCGATTTAGATAAGAATTTGTACACTTATACTTTAAAACAAACAGAAAAATACTGCCTACGTATGGTTTCCGAATATTCATCCCCTCTCCCCCTTTCCAACCCCATTACGTTTTTACCTCCATAATTTAGGCAAACCACATTTTTTATCGATTTAGATAAGAATTTGTACACTTATACTTTAAAACAAACAGAAAAATACTGCCTACGTATGGTTTCCGAATATTCATCCCCTCTCCCCCTTTCCAACCCCATTACGTTTTTCACCCCATAATTTAGGCAAACCACATTTTTTATCCGATTTAGATAAGAATTTGTACACTTATACTTTAAAACAAACAGAAAAATACTGCCTACGTATGGTTTCCGAATATTCATCCCCTCTCCCCCTTTCCAACCCCATTACGTTTTTACCCCATAATTTAGGCAAACCACATTTTTTATCCGATTTAGATAAGAATTTGTACACTTATACTTTAAAACACACAGAAAAATACTGCTTACGTATGGTTTCCGAATATCCATCCCCTTTCCAACCCCATTACGTTTTCACCCCATAATTTAGGCAAACCACATTATTTTATCCGATTTAGATAAGAATTTGTACACTTACTAGCTGACCCGGTCACGCGTTGCTGTGACTTAGTAATTACAGTACGTTGGATTAATGTTATTCTATACTTCCTAAAGCAGTCAAATTAATATTCACTAATAAAGACAAAAACATTGTAGTCGATTTGGAAATTCAAGTGTATTTGGTAAAGAGTTACGGAGAGTTGAAATTAAGGACAAACGATCATAAAAAATTAATTTCCATTTTATTACAAATTACTTAATTGAAATTATATAAAAATTGATATTTATGAAATAAGTTATTTTTATTTATTTATATAATCTGAAATTTCCGTTTTATAAATGAGGCCTTTGAAGCTGATTTTTAAACATTTTTAACTATTATTTTCATTATTTTAAATTATTACAATTTATAATTTTAATTTATCTAAGCGCTAATTGGTGCACCATATTTTTAGTTAGCCTGTCTTTTGCTAATACAAATAGATTTAATGGTTTCCCTACACGTGAGCAGGAGACATATAGTTGCCCATGGGAGAAACACGTATTTTCCAAATCCAAGCAGCAAACGGACATTGTTTGGCCTTGTGACTTATTTATTTTTATAGCGAAAGCCAGACGAATTGGAAATTGAAGCCTTTTAAATGGTATTGGATATTCTGAATATATCATTGGAATACGTGGCAACAGGACGATTTCTCCTTTAAACATTGCAGTCAAAATAGTTTCTTCAAGAACATTTCCGGTGATCCTTTTGATCACCAAACGTGTACATTTGCATAATCTAGGTGGATTCAAATTACGAAGAAGAATAATCGGTGAACCAATCTTTAACCGGAGATTGTGTGGAAGCATTCCTGTTATATCCAAAAAGTTTAAAAACTCATTTGGAAAATTTACGGCTTCATTTTCATCTACAATAAAAGACATCAGACCACCTGGCAACAACTGTTGTATCTGGAAGTTAATTTAGTTGACATCAACATTTTTTGCTGCCAAACTAGCACGATTACTGATCCAATTATGATCTAAGTAATTATTTGATATATACAGGAACACACGCTAAGTTAGATAAATTTTTGAGTGAACAACAGTGCAGAATTTGTCTGGCAATTTAATGTATTGTGTATT
This sequence comes from Vandiemenella viatica, assembly GCA_031002005.1. Lineage (NCBI taxonomy): Eukaryota > Metazoa > Arthropoda > Insecta > Orthoptera > Morabidae > Vandiemenella > Vandiemenella viatica. The sequence continues at coordinate 140,120,855 of JARYHS010012519.1, read as the reverse complement.
TCGATGCAGTTCTATTTCACCTTTTCCAATAACCAGCAATTGCTTACAAAATACTTGTGCCGATGGATCATTTTGCAACTGTACTCGCATGTTCATGGTCAAAGTGTTTCGACATTCCGCCATAAAAACGATTGTTTTAAACATGCGTTAATCTCATCGGCAAAAGTAGAGCGAGGAATCACTGGTAATGTCTGTCGGAAGCTACCAGACAGTAGTAGGACAGTACCACCGAAAAGTTTATCGTTACCTTTCAAATCTTGCACAGTTCTATGAAATGAATTGAGTGAATGTTTATGAACCATAGTACACTCATCCCAAATTATAATTGAACTCTTTTGCAACACTGCGGCCATTCCACTTTTCTTTTTGATGTTTACACATTACGTTTGGTTTGTTATGAATGTCTAGTGGCAGCTTAAATGCTGAAAGTGCGGTTCATCCACCATCTAAAAAAGTGGCAGCAATGCCTGACGATGCAATTGCCAATGCAATTTTTCTGTTGCGACCGTACCTGCGCAAGGATCAGCGATATTAAATATGTCTTACCGGTTCCACCTGGCGCGTCCAAGAAAAAAAAAAAAAAAAAAAAAAAAACCCGCCTTGTTCAGCATCAACTGTCAGCATAATCCGATAATAAATATATTTTTTTCTGCTGTCAGTAATGGCTCATTATTCGCAATAATTGTCGGTCGATCAGGTGATGGCATACCATAATGATTAAGTGGCAAATCTGAAATTAAAATACATAAATCTTCGACTAACACTAATGCTTCATTAATCATTATACATCTCTGGTGTGAAATCTAGATTCGGACATTGGTTTTTTTTGTTTAACTCGGTGTAGTATATCTTCAGTCATACTGTTTTTATATTTTTCCCACAAACTCGAAGATTGTGTTGGATAACATGTTGTCAATATAATTGCAAACAGTTTGGACGAATACTATTCGGCGTGGCTGTCAACGCTGCATCAGCAAGTGTCAGGTCCCAATGATTGTCGTCTACCAGCAGCTGCAACACACGACATGCATCCTGACATGTATTGAACACTCGATCATTAACTGTTCGTAAAAATTCGAAAGAAGCTGGTCCGGGAACATTCACCAATAACAAACGCTGAAAGAAACATTCACGTTGTTTTGGATGCACTGTGTAAAGTCGTCCTAATGTCTTGGATTTGAATATGCCTGCGATCGAAGGATGTGGTTCTCCTTGTTTACGTGGCTACCATTTTTTTACCTAATTTGTTCCATGAAAAATAGCTTGGAACATCGGTATATAATAATGTTTTTGCGAATTGGGGGAACACAATGTGAAAAATTCAGTTTGTCGTTTTTGGTGGCTCAAGTACGGATTTTAACTTCAAGCCAAATCAAAATGTGAGAATGGGGCAAACCTAGCTTTTGCCACTCAATCAAATACAGATAGCAACGTGTGTTACCGAAAACCGAATGTTTTACGATTAAATCAATCAATGATTTTAATTTTTGTTTGAACACACGTGCCGTGACATCATGACGATGCATTGATTGATGGCTTGGTAATAGCCAAGTTTGTATTTCCTCCCAATTCGGATTATATGTAAATGTAATAAACAAATCTGGACGACCATAATGACGTACGTAAGTCATCGCATCTTGTATATATTCCTGCATGTTCCGTGGTCTGCCGATGTAGCTTGAAGGTAAAATAAATGCATTACCGATATCATTGGCGTTTAAATTTTCATAAATATTGCCGATAACAGTATCTCGTAAGAGGATGTATTCCTCCGATAGTAACTTAACCTGGTTGTATCGAATAAATCGCAAATGCTTGTTTTCAACCTTTGCGTACATATCCACGACGTATTGATGGCACAGTTGACGATATCGAAGGATATAGTTATCCTAATTAGTCTAACCATCAATTGGGGGGCGTAGTACTTCATTGAAGTAACTTTTTTTATTTGTTTTATTACCTGAAAAAATAATAAATTAAGTAGTAAAAAAAAGAATAAGAAAACAATATAGTGGGCCCACTATAATCTGGCCCCTGGTCGGAATATCGCGGGTCTACTGTACCAATAAAATAACAGATTAAATAGTTGAATATTAAATTTACCAGCAACTGGATCACGCTGTTTGATGTTGATGTGATATTCATCCTGCCCTTGCCAGAATATCAGTGGATATTGGAGTGCGTCATACGAACGGTTTAGATCCGAAATTATACTAACAGTTCTATCTTGACGTGTGACTTTAATCAACTGAGTCACCAACCATAAAAACTGCAACTTCATCTACGGTTGGCACGTTGAACCTGTCAGCGTGTTCTCCTGATGGTAATTTGTCAGCTTTGATGACAATTTGATAGTTGTCATTTTTAATCGTTTCGACACAATTGAATAAGTTGATTATTATTTTCCAAAAAAATTTCCAACAATACCACAATTGCTCTCTCTTCTGCTTGTTCGATGAAATTATACTAGCACCTAGTTTTCAAGCGTTCCACAATAAATTTGGAGAAACTTCGGGTCATCGTTTGGCATCGGTATCAACGACCTAATCTTATGGTACACCTGGCCTTGTCTTTTGAATTTAGTTTCAAAATGACGTCGATCAGATGTGAGATTGCAAATTTTTGCTGCCCCAAAAGACGTCATCTGGAAGCAAGAATTGAATTTACGTGTCTTGCGCAGAAACAATTTCGAACAAGCGCGGCAAATCGAAACTCTGTCAATCGGCGGCCGGACCCTTAAGGAATATTCTGGCCAAAAATGCCTTACTAATTATTGCTAACATGGTGAGCAAGTTACCGCATTCGAGGAGCACGAGGTGCCGTTATGTGAGTTAAATTCATTTGGTGGGTAGGAACCTCTCGAAGCCGACGATACACTATCTGATTGGAGATGTGTGGCACAGAGACGGCTCTGTGGTCTCTTGCCAGTACAGATGCTGTGCTGCCTGTTTGTCTTCAAGCGGTTAAGGCAAGATAACGATCCTCTGCGTTTATAGCAAGTGGTAGACCTTACCCGAATTACCATTGAATGTTTCCTCCTATCTAGAATATTCTCCACAGCTGTAACATGATGCTACTGCGACCTGAAACTCCTGGCCCACCTGATGATGACTGTGGCCGGTCTCTAATCTGTCGATTATCTGACCACACTTAATGACATCCATATGTGTTCTCTGTGCCGTCTTGCTTCCCTATGACTCAAATACTATGTGCCAAATGCATACAAAACGCAGTCGGAAACCGCTGTACCCAAGATCTCTGCCCACATGTATGGTTTCCGGCATACTACGCATTCTTGTACTGTGCTACCAAGTTTATCGCATGTTTGTGTACATTGTCGCCATGACTCAATGATTTCTCGTGGATCTTTAACTTATTTACGTCAGTATAGAACGATAAAAAAACAAGTCTTACATTATCTTTTATACAAAATTATATTACATATTTCCGGTCAGGGGCGGATGCAGGGGGGAGGGGAGGGGCTCAAGCCCCCCCTCCGTCCCAAAAGTATCTAGCACCATCTCCGACATTCTAATCCTGGAGATTTTTTGTTTTAGCTCTACGTATTCGAGGCCTCAGGAGGCCCCCCCCCCAACCAAAATCCACTCAAGCCAAGCCCCTCCCCCCCAAACCAAAGTCCGCCCAAGCCCCTCCCAAACCAAAATCCTGGATTAGCTCCTGTTTCCGGTATTCATATTTTAAAGAGAGTAACAATCAATACGAAGATAATAAATAATAACATAATAGCCACATAATATTATTTCCTCTGAAACTTACTATTATCAATAATACATAAATTGTGAGTGAATACAAAGAGCTGTGATCTGACGAGCTTAGATACACTACAACTTCAAAGCATAGCGTGATATCAGTTAGCGGAATTGGTAGTTTTAGTACATTTTCCTGCTGTCGAAATTTAATTCAATAATGTTCGGAATGTTATCCAAACGCCTTGCCTTTACAGACTTCCGGTGAGGGCTTCCGTTCTTAGCTCAACTGGCTCTCGAATGAGTACCCCGGTTATACCCCATCATTGTCACCGAGAATGGATTCCACAGTATCAACACTTCTCTCAGTGACCCTGGGCGAATTGCCTACTACACGGTAAGTGAAACGAACGGGCTCTTACAGAACATTTTTCAAAAATCTATGTTAGACAAATTTTTATCAAGTCATTATATTAAATTACAGGTAAAATGGTTATATATATATATATGTGTGTGTGTTTAAATGATTATGATGTGAAATAACAACGTTTTTCTTGTCCATACATTTCTAAGTGAGCAGCTGCATTATGATAATTTAAAACGGTGAATTATTAATTTTGTTCACACTTAAATACTTGGGAATGTCTTTTCAAACAAGTAAATTACTCAAAGTGAACAGTAGTAGTATCGCATTTCTAATATATAAATTAACTAAACAGTTTTTGTATTCAGTAAATTTTACCACAATTTTCCCTAAGCCATAGTACGAAGTCTTTAGTTTGCTTTTCGATTAAAATGTAATTCGCATTTACAATTTGTTTCAGGAGTATTTGACAGGGCTGTTAGAAGCTGTTAACATTGATGGAAATCCTGTTATTGGTTACACCGCATGGAGCCTCATGGACAATTTTGAGTGGAATGGGGGTTACAGATAAGTGACAAGTTGATCAATACAGAAATGCTTCCATAGAGCTGCCAGAATGAGGTCAACCTCAACTCAAAAACGACACCAGAAAGAATTATCCGAAGTAAGAGAGGCTTAATGAAAAATAAGCCAACTGTTCAACGCAGTGTCCCAGGATAATCATCAGCACAATAACAATCGTTTGGTCGCACGCGTGGTTCAGCTCTGCTGGCCGGTTCGGGTCCGGCCGAGGGCATAGGTGTTTAAGTATTGTCTGTGTGAATGTCGCGTTCGTGTCGTAGTGTCCTTCTGATCACACTCAATAGCAACAAAATACTCTGGAGAAACTAATACACTGAAAGAATCATGAGAACCACATTGAACTGGCTGTGAGGTCTCAGTAGTCGAATGTCATAAAAAAATCTTAATTGAAATGGAATATAATTGCAGTATAACGTTATAAATCAAATAATTAAAAAATCTTTAGATACTGTACTATTACTCCAATAAAAAGAACGGACGATTCAGTGAAAATTAATTAATTGTTACTGAAATAAAACAAAAATGTTGTTATAGGGTGACTTATGAAGGGAGGCTATCGATGGATGCAATCGTACAAAAATTCCTATTCACTTATGACATCATCTGCTTCTGTGGATATTCTTCATACGTTCAGAAGACATTAAAGTCAAAAAACGTGCTATAACAACTGTTTATTCCTCAGGATATACGTATAACGACAACACAGCGTAGGCCTAGATAAAAATTTTCTGGAAACTAGCGGATTGAATACGATTGTACAACACGACATTTCGGACGTCAAATTCTCTGCTGTTAGTTCCCCGAGAAAATTTTTGTCTATATACAAAGAATAGAAAGCCTCCACTCTGATCTAGGCCTAAACACTCTCTCCTTTATTTCGAAGTAGTAAATACTACATTCTTCACAAACTGTAATGAGTTTGAAAGCTACAATACTAAGAATAAATATTTTACCGAAACAGAAATTACAAATCACTGTTAGTCGTACAGACTAAGATATGTCTCCACTTTCTCTTTATTAATTGTTCTGCTACAGGAAATGAAATATTTCTGTGAAAACTTGACACATTTAACTACAAAACTGAAACGAGTTTTTGCTTCAGAACCCATGTTACCAAGCGAAAGAATTCTCGACTCGTAATTTAGCAATCACAGGTTGGAAATGATTATTGTTATAAGAATGACGTATAACGTGCCATATTCCCAAGACTAATCTAACATGAAATCAAAGCGGGCATATCTAAAACAATCTATAGATGATCTATTAACGGACCATGTGTGGGGCGGAATTAGAGCCATGCTAATATTTTTTTTTATTTTTATTTTATTTGGCCTTTGGTCTTTAGCCAGCATTCAACAATAACGTATGTTTGTTCTTGTATTCTTACAGCGCATTGGAGGCTTCAAATCTTCATTTCGGTGTCTTGGAGGAAGCGAATGATCGCTTTATAGACCTGTACATTTTTTGATTGTAGAATGGTGGTAACGCTAACTGGAAATTTTCCGGAAAGCTTCTCTAGGCGTCTGTAGAATCGCTTGCGTTGTGACTGAAACCACAAGCAGGAGAGCATGATGTGGTAGAGGTAGGAAATCTCTTGATCGAAAGTGCTTATCGGTGTTTCTATTATATGGAGGCGGCATAAGTGGTGTGGGTAGCAACCATGTCTTAGTCTCATCCTAATAATGTTTGTTATGTGTCTTCTTGCTATATGGTGTTCTGCAGCCATGGTAATAGAAATTCTGATAAGTGATGACAACGGTTTACTGGAAAGCGACCTAACTTTTTCGACAATGTTTCATTTGCTTACTTGAAAATACTTTTTCTGTGCAGAATAAAGTTGGGCCTGTACCAGGTGGACTTCGACGATGCGAACAAAACAAGAACCCCAAAGGAATCCGCTGCGTTCATGGCTGAAGTGTACGGCACCAGACAGCTACCCACGAACTTCAAAGTATAATAACTGCCGGCTGTTAACGACTGATCATTAAACTGAATGTGTACGAAATTTAGGAAAAAAGTGTAGTGTTTTAAAACATTTTGATTTTTTTAAATTATAAATAATTCTAATACTGGTCTAATAAAAGAGTTTTGGTGTTCTTTGATACTTTGTACACTATTTGCCCCTGTGCCTCATATTTGTCACATGCAGTACGAATTCGATTCTGACACTTGTTCTCATGCTGAAAAAACTGAGAGAATATTTATACTAAAGTATTTTAATCGTAGCAGCTTCCATTTCTGTTTTTCCTCACCTGTTATAACTAACCATTGCTCAATGTTTACCAACCACGTTTGATATAACTGTCAACATTATCTACTTTTGAACAGGGACGTCCAGAACTAATACATCCACTCTGACTGATTACTTCACATATTCTGCCGCAAACACCCAAGCCAAGAAGCGAGTTTCCATCCTCAGACATCTTTGTGATCCTTACAAACGGTTTAAATCAAAGGAAGGCAACTCTGGCAACAGCTGTTCACCCTGGCCAGCATAAACAATTCGTTTCTCTCTCGGGAAGTTGTCAAAGTTATAGTCGTCACTTCAAAACTTCTAATATGATATCTACTTCCAGATTGCTGATAGACTTCTCTCAAATATCGCTCAAAAGTAAATTTCATGCTCGAGGATTCAGGAAGGGAGAATTAACGTGATTGTCGTAACGCCACGAGTAACGGGCGTTAAATGCTTCTGATTGGCTAATTAGGATTGTTTTCGCTGCAGACATTGTAACTTTCACTGAGGCTTCCTAAGCCGCAATAAAAGCATATTGTAAGATCTAGGGGGAAAGAGCCGGGTACATGCTCCGGGTGGCAACTTCAGGGGGGTGGCAAAAGCGTTTTTTAAGTGAGGCAAAAATCTAACATTTTTTGTCACGGCTCTGAAAATTCCCAGATCCGCCACTACAAAGGTATGGTCTTACATTATATTTGTAAGCTGTGAGGCTTCCGAAAGAAACTGGAAACAATAATGGTGTACCCCGTCACAAATATATATTGCTACAGTTCGTCTCTTCAAAAATATAGTTAATTAAATTACTAACCCAAATGAAGGGAATAATATAACCAATTATCTACAATATTTAGAAGCTATCGTTTTATTCCACTAGACTGCGTCAACCAAAATCACTACACAATGCGTTAACATAAGCTTAATTTAACTTAATTGCTATGGAGCACACGCTCCGGTGGCATTTTCCCTACACACCCATTTTACCTCCTTTCCTTTCATTTCCTTTCACCTATACAAATTTAAATTCCTTCAACGTAAATTATTGATCATTTATCTTGGCAACTTATTCTAATCCCCAACTCCCTTACCTATGAAAGAAAATCTTTCCACATCCTTGTGCATGAAATCGAGTGCCACCTTGTGGTCATGGTCATCTTTTCCCTTCCAAACATTACTTTTAATTCTTACACCATCATCTTTCCACGCCTCATCATCAATATACGCCTTGTACACACCAATGACTCTCTTCACCCTCCTTTTGTCTTCCAATAAATCCCATTCTAGCTCTTTTATCATATCGGTTACTTATTGTGTTCTGCAGCCCTTCGTTGCACCTCCTGCAACTTCATATTTGATACCCAAAGTGTGGTTTCATACTACACCAACAAATTCAGGCAGTGGTCTGACCAAAGTTTTGTAAGCCAATTCCTTTACTGCTCTGGTACATCCCCTCATCACTCTCTCCAACAAGCGCAGGATTTTGAAACCTTTTCCTATTACCTGTCCAACGTGTCCTACTAGTGGCGGATTTTAATCAATGCGTCACTTCGAAATCACCATTACACCGTCTCTGTGAGCGTCTTAACAACCAAAAATATTATTATTAACTTAGAGCTAACAACCAACATTACTCGAAAGACCATTCATTCTACAGCACTATGGAAGGTTTTGATACAATTTTAAATGAATACGGACATTACAGTACTAACTATACATATACACAAATGATTGGTGGGATCTGAAGTTGTAACAAAGCTTGAAAGACATGGGAGTTTGCCTTCTGCCAAGTTTACTCCTATAGTGACATTAGCCTTAACGTAAAGCCAAAAGTTGACTCTGTTCACAAGGCAGGACCTAATGATATGTATGTGTCATTCTTATCAGCGAAAGACGAAGTGATTTTTGAGCAGAAAGCTGCTTGTTTTAGTATTTTTATCCCATGTGAATGGTATAAAAATACTCAGTTTCGGAAGGACGAGAAAGAAAGTAAGGAGAAAATGCCAACATAATGAGAATGGAATGCTCTGTGCCAAATGGGGTTACATTAGGAAAATTGGTATGTTAAAGAATTATAGCTTGAATACAATTGACTTTTTTTTCTTTCTTTCTTTTTTTTTTAGCTGCTTTACGTCTCTCAACAGCGAGGTCTTTAGAGACGGGAAAGGATGGGGGGCAAGAAATGGGAAGGAATTCGGCCATGGCCTTTTGAAGGAAGCATCCCTGCATTTGCCTGGAGTGATTTGGGAAACCATGGAAAACCCAAATCTGGATGCCCGGACGGGGATTCGAACCGCCGTCCTCCCGAATGCGAGGCGAGAACGTTAACCGTTACACCACCACGCTCGGTAATTGACTTATTATGAGAAAATGTTTTATTATGAGAGATACTTATGTGAGCAATGAGTAGAGTAACTTAGCTATGTTTGTTCTATTTAAGGAATTTACAGGAGGTAATTACGAGTTAGAAAAGTAAAGGCAAAAGGCAAGAAGCTTGGTCAAAGATTACTGGTGAGCAACTGTACTGTTATGCACAGGGCCTCCGGCCTTATCATATTGCGAATGGAGCGTTCGCTACATGTTCCGGAACAGGCTGATTCCGAAATCGGTCTAAAAGTTTTGAATCCGCATTTTTACCTATTACTATTTGGGATAATATTAATGTTAATATTCAGTATTGAGCTCATTATTTTCGATACTGTAGTCATCGTTATCTTCGTTATTGAAGACTAATGTAATATTATCTATTAATTGTTATAAGTCAACATTGATGTGGCTATTCGTATTCTCAGCGTTAATCGTTTGTTTCTTTCCCCCTGTTTTGATATTTTGATAGTGGAGCTTGAGTTGTTCGTCAGCGGTCTGACGCCCGTAGAGTCTTGCATTCAATTGTTCTTCTCGATCAATAGGCGTGTTTTATTTATTTTAAATAAGAAAAGTAATTATTTGCATTCAGCTTGAGGATTGTTAATGCTGTAAAAAATTCTAATAATAGAAAGAAAATATAAGTAAAACAGACATATAAACAATGTTTTTTTGCACATATTTTCAAAGACTGATACTAACCTTTTGGCTTGCAGCAAAAAATGCAAAAATTTAATTACCTAAATTTTTTAAATTTGCATACTAGTTAGGCTCTCTTCCATTAAGGTAATTAGTGCCCATATCATCCAACGGTAAAATGTAAACAGCATTCTCCTGTCAGAGTCTTTGGGATAACTTTGGATTTGTCATCAATTTTGACTCGCATTTTTTGGCTGTTTGACGCGATATTCTGAACAATAAGAATATTTTGACACTTGCAGTATTACTTTACATCCGTCGGATTTGAGTACTTATTAACTTTAGTACAGTATGAGCTGTTAAAGAAACAAATGATATATTAACGTTTGTTGGAATAATAATAATTTGAAATAACATCGCAATAGCGCATAAGAGAAATAATGAGATGAACGTGTGATTGAGGAGAAGAAAGCATAGAGAAAGTACAGGCGTATACATTAATCCACATTATATAGAAAAAAGGTGTATTTTGTTTGAACGTCTCATATTCAGTGACAAAATAATCAGGAACTGCAAAATGTTGATTGGAGGATCAGAAGATGTTCCCGTCCACTGTATCCAGACGGCAGTGTCATCATAAACTTATGATTTAACAACTAAGTAGAAGGTCTCTACCGAGTGGGGTGGGTGAGGGGTAATGCTGTGGCTCGCTTATGGGAGGACGCAGGATCGAATCTCCGCCCGGCCATCCATATTTTGGTTTTCCATGGTTTCCCGAATGTACTCCAGGAGAATTCCGGGTTGGTTTCTCTAAAAGGCCATGGTCCAGTTCCTTGTCTCCAGCGTATTACCGGCTCTAATGACCTCGATGTCGACGATGCGTAAAGTCACAAAGAAAAACAGTCGGTCTCTCTCTCTTTTTAGTGGTAAAGTTAGGAGTCTGACTTTTTTACTATACACATATACGATTTGAGTAATTCTCCGGCGATAGTGTGTTAGAGATAGATGTAGAGCATTAAACAAGCGTGTTACATAGAACAGAGTATCCGATGTTGCTCAGGGATTGGATATAAAGATTCTGATGTTTTATTCTGTTTGATCGGATTGTTGGAAACATTATTTATCAGCATCCATTTTAGACGATCTAACTACCGTTTACGAGACCTGTAGCTGCAAAACCAGAAAATTTTCACATGTAAACTTGTCTTGAGAGCTATGGAGGAGGATAGCGTGTGCAGTTTTGTAAACCAAATTTAAACATTGGTTTTCCATTTATTTTAAAGCATGCATGTGAGATCGGATAAAACTGTAGACTAATGCACCACACCAAATTTTAAATTTCTAATTTCAAGATCGAATTTCTCGGGTCAGAAATCGGAATATTACAAACTACTTTTGTTGATTTTCCCACAGTTTCCGATATATAAGGGGAAAAAAAAAAAGAAACGTTGAACGTGTAAATTTTCCGTAATGGGGGTGATGGTGAGAGGGGCTGGATTTTGTAAACCAAATGATGACAGTATTTCCCCCCTTGTTTTAAAGTAAACAAAGTTTCATCAGGAAAAAAACTGTGAATTTGTTTAAAGAACATACAAACATTCAATTTTATAGATTTATAGATATAAATACTTTAAGTTTTAGCGTTACTTACGATTTTAGTAATCTTCTGAAAACGGTCAATGTGTAATTTGTAGCAAGTCTTCGAAAAAAAGTTGTAACAATTGGGAGGAGGTTACTAAGAGGGGCAGTGTAACATCTATTATAAAAGAAAACCAAACAACCTGATTTTAAGAGTGTACCCTACAGTATCATTTGTGCAACACATAAAAATAATCTGCATTTGAGCAATGTGTTTCAACTACTGATCGATTGATCTGTTTGTTGTTAAATTGGCGACGAAATACGATAAAAACCTTACAGCAGCAATATAATGTTCTTAATTAAAATCTTGGTGGTTTAAACCTCGTTGCATGGATTAAATTCACGTCATTCACCATGATGTTTTTTCAAAGAAAAATCTAGCTGTGAATAAGCACTATTTTAATTTAGGTGCAACTTATTCTACGGAAACATTTTTCACATACCTATTATGGCATCAAGTGAAATCTGATTTTAAGCTCTGTCATTGTTTTAGTTAGATTTTATGGCATATCTATTTACTCCCTGATTCTTTTACACATAAATCAAAATTTTTTGTCGCACTTAAATCTAAGATCAAGACATACTTCATCGTCATGGACATTTGTTACTTTCCACATATACCTCCAATTTCTTCGTTCTATATCCACGTGTTTCAACTACTGATCGATTGATCTGTTTGTTGTTAAATTGGCGACGAAATACGATAAAAACCTTACAGCAGCAATATAATGTTCTTAATTAAAATCTTGGTGGTTTAGACCTCGTTGCATGGATTAAATTCACGTCATTCACCATGATGTTTTTTCAAAGAAAAAATCTAGCTGTGAATAAGCACTATTTTAATTTAGGTGCACCTTATTCTACGGCAACTTTTTTCACATACCTATTTTGGCATCAAGTGAAATTTGATTTCAAGCTCTGTCATTGTTTTAGTTAGATTTTATGGCATATCTATTAATCTATCTATAAGTTATTCTACTCCCTGATTCTTTTACACATAAATCAAAAATTTTTGTCGCACTTAAATCTAAGATCAAGACCTACTTCATCGTCATGGACATTTGTTACTTTCCACATTTACCTCCAATTTCTTCGTTCTATATCCATCAAAGAATCGCCGCCAATAAATGCCTTGTACAGAATAGCCGTTTCTTAACCTACCTCCCGCGAACAAATTACTCTCAATCAAGCTGTTTTCTTAAATCAGTTACTGTTTGTGTTCTAGAGTATTTAAAAAAAAAAACAAAAAAACAAATGTAGCTAACTTCTTTTCCAACTCTGCCAACCAATTATAATACATCATGTGTGTGATATAGCATCATGCTTTATTCAACCTTGTTAACTAGTAATGCTTCACATAATTTATTACGGTTGTGTAGTGTAACAAACATAATTTATGTTTTTAATAAGCAATTGTTTCTTCATATAATCATGCAAGACCTTTAATTTCCAATCTGAATGTATGCTAAGTTGACTCCTATCTCTATGCTTCCTACCCTGTTAAACTTCTCCACAGAACATTTAATGTCTTGTATGTTTCCTTGCAGCAAAAACATTAGAAATTGACTTTTACCATGAGTTTCATCGATCTGGATTCGTCAGAGAAGATTTGTGACCAAATCAAAGGAAAAATTTCTGCAGAACTTCTGTTAACAGCACTCGAAATCAAATCGGTGAGGCTAACAGCTGTATTATTAATTAATTTTATTTCGTGTAATTTATGAACCACTAGACATTGAAAACTAAACATTTCATAATTTTTTACAAAAATATAGTTTCACGATTTTAACACAGTTATCAATTGTTGTAGCCAAATTCCGCTATTTCTGCCGATGAGGGATTTTCTTCATCACATAATTTTCACAAGTTGCAAAGAGCTTCTATATTCATTTGACAGATCTATTTACGTCCATTTCCGGTGGAATAGTTAAGTATCGTCGATAACAGTATTATTAGAAGCGTTAGAGGATTGTAAGAAAAATAAAAGCATATTGCCAGGCCCAATGTGACGGAACCAGCCCAGCATTCCTCTCAAACAATTTAGAAAATGATTGGAAGCCGAAAACTGAATGGGAAGACCAGGAATGGCTGGAACCTGGATTCTGTAACAAGTCTTGCTCGTACACGATAACACCTACCAAGGTCTTCATGTTTTCTATTAGTTGTTTCTGTTAATTATCAAACATTTTCTCGAGTGTTCCACTTAAAAACAACAAACGAGTGAGCGCACAAAATATTTACCGTATCTTTCATTGTTAAGGAATTATTAAGATTGTATATATTTGAAAATTGTCTGATAATTTTATTGTTATTTCTTTTTTAATAAGAAGATTTATGTTTAACAGAGTAATTACCATTTCCTAATCTACATGTAACTTTAAAATTCTAAATTTGAAAGCGACATTTACCTTGATTCCAATCATTATGTCTCAATCAAAAAGATTAGATAACGACTCGAGTGTTTTTGTCCGGTTTAAAGATTAGTCAGTCACCCGTAATCAACTCATCTGTATCTCTGGATGTTAAAAATGTCACGATAATTGCTTGGGAAAGTTGCAAACTGAACAATAATGTTCCTCCGCGGATTATATAAGGGCCTTCGCCCTGAACCTGTAGCAGACCGTCAGCCTCGGCCACCATGTCTGCGTTTGTTGTCGCTGTGTTGTCGGCCCTGCTGACTGTCTGCAGGTGCCAGACAGCTGACAACCAGTTTCCTGACGGTTTCCTCCTGGGTGCCGCAACAGCCGCTTATCAAATAGAGGGAGCCTGGGAGGAGGATGGTGAGTGGATCGATCGCCTGGTATATCTCCTTCCGAAAGACTCGATCAGCCTTCGGATTGTGGACTTTCAGACTTTTAGTTTTTGAAGTGAAAAACGCCCAACACGTGATTTTTAGATGGGGAAAATCTTATGAGTTTGCGTCACCGACATGCTAATGTTAACACTATATCTATAGCATTATTGTGGTTCAGTGTTTATTGTGTCTGGTTGGGGAACGGAAGTTCCCCGGTTCGAATCTCTGCCTCAACGGTGATTATCATAGAATCACAACCCGACTTTCAATTCTCCTCAGGTTGCTGTGTAATTTGAAGTACGCCAAAACGCTTCTGTGGTTCTGATCCCACATTAAACGGTAGGTCCCATGTAACTGCTATGACTACCGGATGCGGTTAAGGCGGCTGAGACTGGGGCGGAATGCGCAGCCAATGGATACCCTGTCACCGATTCATTAAGACCAACAGTCCACAGATTCGTTGCTTGGATACTCGCTGAAAACACATATCAACTAATATGATTTCTCCGCTTGGAGTAGGCACTAAGGAAGATTGAAATGTAATGAGCGAAATCAAAGACAACAGATAGCAGAAAAAGAGAACACAATTACAACTTGTGAAAGAATGGAACCTAATTTCGGAATCAGTTGTAGAGGAAATAATGATGCTTGAAGGATGACTTCACAACGAGCTACAACGTCGAGGACCTTTAGTGTGCTCCGCAGAGGCCGTCCTCTGACAGCTGGGGCCGTCTTGGTATTCCAGAAAGTGAACTCTTGATGGCCTGGGCGGCTCACTGCGTTGCCAGTTCCAGGGGAGCGCAATCAACAGCAAGAAAAAATAACGCTAGTGCAATCGAAGTACTGTTGTGACTGTAGGTGGTGTAGTATTAGTAGTAATCTAACATTAGGGAGCGTCCATGAACTCTATAGCCCTATTTTGGTCTTCTGTGAACTCCCCCTCCCCTCCACATAACCCGACGTGGCTTTTACTTCAGAAAGCATTTTGTGCTGTTTTCTCGTTAGACAATTGTAAATTACTTACGCAGATAATTAAATGACGGAAATAAATAATCACATGCTGTTGGGTGTTCTGTATCTTATGTTAACTGTGACAAATGATATAAATGAAAAGCTCTCCTCATGTAGCCCAGCGTAGCTTTCCAGCCAAGCCTCCCCCCTCCCCCAGACGGAGGAACGTATTTTTTTATGGACACTCTCTTAGAATTAATAATAGTAGCAATAGCAATAGTCGTAGTAGTAGCAGTGGTGGTTCCCACTCTGTTAATAAGAGTAGAAGTACCGTAGTAGTAGTAAAATAATCTAATACTAGAACTTAAATCAAATTATCTTGCATAAGTTGTTCATAAAGTGAATAAGTTATACACGATATGTACATAGAATAATGGATATTAGGGACCAGATAAGATTATAGGTGCTGGGCTTTGTTGGATATGGGAAAATAAATAAATAATAAAATATATCTCCAGGTAAAGGTGTTAACATCTGGGACTACATGCTACACGAACACCCTGAGTTCGTCACGGATGGAGTCAATGGTGACGTGGCGTGCAACTCTTACCATAAGTACCAGGAAGACGTCCAGATGTTGGCAGCAATCAACGTGAGTGTGAACAGTTTTAGAATCATATTTTTTTTAATCGACACAGCTGTATGAGGAAAGGGTAGAAGTTACGACAATTTTTTCAGTGACCGTGCAAAATTAATGGACTAAGTCGATGATGTATTTCCGACAATTCAAAATAGTAGAAATAAGTGTATAAATGTACAGACTGAAGGAATCAAATCTGCCAAGCTGTGCTATCATTAGATATTTTGAATTGTGTACATTCGTCAAATACATATTAATATTGTTAAATTTTTGCGTTGAGTATAGTGTAAGGCACCTCGTTAATTGGTGATAATTAGCGTCCTGGTGGCACTACTCAACCCGGCGTATATTTCAGTTCTTAATTAAATGTTACTATAATTACAGGTTCAGTCTTTATCAGGTCGCCAGCGGAGATACCGCAACTAATTCTAAGAATTTACAGTCATTCACAAAAATTAATCATGTGAAAGAGTCTGCAGTGGCAGTTACCAAAAATATGAGTAGGAATCGTCACCACATAAATCACAAAAAAAGTTTGCATTCAGAGCACACCTTTATTGTATGGATAAACATAAAAAAATACACCACCGAAGTACCCACCAGTTACAATGACCCGCGCAATCGAACTTCTCTTCCAAAGCGTGCAGGATTCGAACCGAGTAGTTACACATAATATGTGGTGCCACTATCACAATAATTTGTTCGGAACACCGTCCCCGTTCGAGTACACTGACACTCCAAATACTTCTTGAAATCACAGTACCAGTTAGCTGAACAGTTACAAGCACCTTTTAAGTAATCGTCCTCGCGGCATCGTTCTTAACAAACGGCCACTCCCGCCATTCGTTTCACACGTTCCGGCCGCATACTATAGACTCCTGCCATCTTGTTCTCACCGTCAAAGATAATCCCTCACCGACACTACTCTCGATTCGCGTCAGTTCGATTGCATCGTTACAATAGTGCACATAAATTTTAAGTATTATTAAAAATTTTATATATCCTTTTGCGCATGGACGATGTTTATGAAAAAAAAAAATCACACCCATTATTAAATGCTTTGTTGTCTTAACAGAACAATGAAAGGAGTTTACTTACAAAAATTGAAAATTAAAGATTTATACTGCAAGTATACAACTGCTGATTCGTCATAACAGACCCACTCACTGACTAAACTTCCAAGTTTACAGTACAATATAGCTGTTGAGGAAGCTGTAGACGCAGTCATCGTGGTGCAAGGTTTGGCCAGAAGGCAACTTGTCTTCTGTTACCAGGGGTCGACGGACGTTACAATCTTAACGCCGCTCATGGAGGCACCTTACTTGTCCCCCATAACGAAGTGAGCGAACACGCTCGACATCCTCTACATGGCCATATCAGCGCCATCGAGACTCAAGTCCCGATAAAGCTTCCTGCGGACTTTAATGCTACTAAATGCAGCACCAAGCAATGAAAGAATATTGGCTCCGAAGAATATGATATCGAGTGGATCAAGCCAAAAGAGGGTCTACCACCTGGGTCCGAACAACCGTGGCCCATATGGAAGTCAGAAAATAGACTTGGAGTTGGCTGTTCCACAGAAACTCTTGCTTCATGGGAATACCTGGGAGAACAGCCAGACATCACATGATCGTGCGGGGAGAGAGAAACTGGTAAATTTGTTGTCTTTTCCACAAATCGGAATGAATGTATCCCAATTTGCCCTCCAATCAGCTACTGACAAAGCCATAGCATTGGCGGAAAAACTACCTCATATTTGATGCTGTCATAGACACGAGAAGAAGAAGAACAATATAGTTATGATGGATAAAGTGTCTAGTTAGACCAACTAGAATAATATTTAAAGTTTACGTTTTATGAGATAATCCTCGATGTTTTTGTTGATTTTAATCAAATTATTCTATACAATAATCGATTATTCTAATATTATCATTACGTCAATTTACTAGATGTCACTGCGTTTTGATACCGAAAGTTTATGAACAGAAATAGTAATACTGGACACTAAATAATTCTCGACATATATTGTGAGATTTTGAGTTCGGTGTCATTATCAGTATGAGGAAATAATTATATCAAACACTGCATAATTTAATTTTCAATATTTTATAAAATTATGAAAAGAAATTAATTATCTAGCATATTCCAGAAAATGATTTTAAATGTCATAATCTGATCGTAAACGCAGTTGGATAATAGAGCAACAAAAAACAGACAAAGAATATTCACTTAAACTTTAGAAACAAAAGCAATCAATATCAATACCCTTGTATATCCATTTAATATTATCTTATTGGTTAAGGGGTGTGACTAGGGTATGAAAGATTCCCGTTTCGAATCGCCGTCACGGTTGGAATTTTTTGCGTATTTTAATTGACCTTAACATCTGGAAAAGTTTTGCTTTGTTTATGTGAAGATCCTAGGATGCTCCGTGGTTCGAATTCCATGTTAAACGGTAGGTACGATTATCAGATCAGCTTAGGTAGGTACGACAGAGGCTTACTGCGTAGCCAGTAAGGAACTCCGTCACCAGGGCTATAAGACCAAGTGAAATTGTATATTGTCTGGTGGAGCTTCTAGCAGTCGAAATAACTACCACGATAAGTGTTATGTATGAGGTAATGACGTGCTCTACTTTGAGACTATTAGGGAGTTTATATTGCAGTTTATATACATGCAAATAAAACAATTTGTCCGTATACACGCCAAGCACCAATATTTTAAATATTGCTTGCAGAGAATCAATGTGAACTTAGTGTATTAAAGTGTGTCTGTGGATCATTAACAAACATAAACTTTCAAGGAAAAGTATTCTTTCCTCTGAGATATACAGTTTATGTGGAACCTGAACCAAGGAACGTTCTGGCGTAGCTCATATGATCAAACACAATTCTTAAAATCCCTGGCCTCACCGGGATTTAACCAGAGAACTGTTTTAAAAAAAAAGAAGAAAAAAGAAATGAAGGCAAGCGTCCAAATTAATAAACTACTAGTGCGCTCTGCTTTTGCCTATCCATACAATATTTCTATGACAGTTTGTTTGCATTTTAAAACCTTCGTGATGAAGTTGCGGCAGCTAGTATAAAAATTAAAGCAAACGTTTTATGGGATCTACTTTTCTAGTGGCTTTCGTTAACAAGTAGCACTTTGAAATAAAACTGTACTACTGCAACATTTTTTGTTAAACCCTGTCTCCAGTGTTGATTGCATTGGATGTATCATACTTTTGGTTGACTCTTACAGGCGGATGTCTACAGGTTTTCTATCTCGTGGGCCCGAATTCTGCCCACTGGAGACCTTGACGTGATCAACCAGGCCGGCATAGACTACTACAACAATCTCATCAACGAGCTGCTGGCAAATAACATACAACCATTGGTAAGTGGACGATCAGTCTTGTTATACGAGGCGATGATAAAAGATTGAAAGGATGTTTTAAATACGAATTAAACTTCCGTTGACCAGTGACACTTGCCACCTCCCCCTTGGGAACTGTACATATTGTTCGTACGTGTACTTCCTCCCTCCACCCCCCTCCCTCGCTACCCTGTATCATTCTCACCACGAATCAGTACCGATTCCGTTTGACTATATTTAAGTACCATTTTGAAGTCTTCAATCAAACCGAAAGGAATATTCTCCATATGCATCAAAGTAGCCATTTCCAAAATCACGATCTCTTCGCTATGCGTTGTGAATACGCCAAATTGCTGCCGTAGCTCTGAATATAAGTCTTGCGCTCGTGATATCGACGTTTCTAGTACTGTCTATTTCAATTCCATTAAGTTCGTACCAAATTTCGTCAAATAAAAGAATTTGTTGCAAGCTGTGAATTTGTTTATGTATAGGTATCCAGATTTCATCACTGCTATTATAAGTGGTTGCCGTGCATTCAGTTGATGCTGTTTGCAAGTCTTCGATCTGTCTAATTTGAGATTGGTAGATATATATGAAGTACATTCTCTATTTCTGATTATATATTCTAAAGACTGAGGAACAGTACGTTGGTCGGTGTTAACCGTTTTACTGTTGGGACGCGACTGACAACTATTCACGTTATAACGAGTGACTATTATATCATTTTATTAGACTGATGATTTTGCCTCTAAAATCCACTAATTCACAATCCTGGTCGACATCCCTAATTAGTATATTGTAGAGCATTATCAAAGTGATGGATAAATACATGACATTAGTGAGCACTACTACTGTCTGGTTTCCTGGCGGTACTGTTGGGTAAATCTCCTTTAGTAGGTTACCGTTGACGTACTTACTAATATAAATGCTACATTCCATCTGTACGGCATTAACTGTGAAAATCTCTACTGTGTATAATTTAGTACTAGATTTCAATACACATTTCCAAAAGCCTAGCAGGGACACAAGTGACTTTGGTTGAGGAAAATCAATTACCACCGATGTTTATGTCTTACGTCTGAGCGAATTTTTGTATCCTCTAATAATAAGCTCCACCTTATTAATCTGTTGAGTCAATTAGGGTGATTCCATGATGATGGAGAAGGGTAAATGTATCAGTTTGAGGTAAGAGTCCCTGGTCCGGAAACGACAGAGTCGAAAGTTACAAGCGAAAATCTACTCATGCTCTGCCTTAACCTCGCGCAGCGCTCGAACTAAGGGGCCCCACTTCCGGACCCTGATCATGATGTACAGAATTCCTGCTGAATACTCCCCACACCCTCAGATAGTTTGCCCTGTTGATGGACTAGTAACGGCGCACGTAATTTGATGTCAGAGAGTCTACGGTATAGCAATAATGGATTCCAGTTACCTGCACGAATTTCATAAGTTGCTACAATTGCTACAGACGTTCAAAATGGTGTGCTTCTCGGTCTATGAAGGCATGGCATCGTTAAAGTTCTGTCGTCCCTGCTCTAATATCCCCTAGGTTATTTGAACAATGTATCAGGTAGTGAGAATTCTTGACAGGAGACCTTCTTCAGTCTCGACAGGCGTCTCGTACACACATGGCTCCACAAGAAGAGATCAAGTGAGGTGAGATCAGGTGAGCGTGATAGTCACGGAACAGGACCTACTCTTCCTATCCATTTTTCAGGGAATGTCTAATCCAGGTGTTCATGAACTCTCAGTCCAAAGTGAAGCGGGGCTTCATCATGTTGGAACCACATATGTTGACGAATAACAAGTGTGACTCCACTGTCAGAGGTATCAGAACGATTTTTGCTTACGACTTTCGACTAGATCGTTTCCGGAATGTCCCTAACTTCAAATCGATACATTTACCCTTCTCCAACAGCCCTTAAAGTTTTTAACATCACCACAGAATCACCGAGTATACTGCAAAGTCGTCAATATCGTAACATTCAGTGGGTACATAAATCACCTTATACTAATGTGGCTTATGATAACTACAGTTTGACTCGTTATCGATGGAATCGAGATGGATTTATGAAAGGCTACCTTGGTGACAATGTATGCTCGACTCAAATTAGTCACCGAAAAGTACACCGCTCTAGACACACTGTTATCGGACAAGCAGAGATCGGAGATACATGTTACTCAGATGCACGACTGGTATCATACATTCTAATACAGGAATTTTAAAAAGCGAGTGGATGTCTGTGGTGTTACTTCCAATTGTATAGTATCTAGTTCTCTACAAAATACCGTTACAATTCTAACGGTCGAAATTTTTAACTCCTTCTCCATTGAGCTTGAAAAATCCTAACCTACCACCGGATGTAATTCAACACCTACACTACTGGCCAAATTGACGATTCCCCATTGATGTTCAGTCAAGGGTTACAACCTTTCCAGTGAGTTTTTAAATTTCAACGATTACTGATTGTGAATACCACTGTGCTTTATTTGTGTACTTTCCCTTAGATTTACTGCTTTTGGTTTATTTAGCCCTTTTGACAACTATGAAAATGTACTATGGAGGGGTTTCACGGCGTTGTCTATTAATAAAAATTCTCGAGTTTCCAGCCTTCTCAAAATGTCACACTCCTGCAATGTTTCGAGAGTCCAGTTCTCTTCCTTCATTTTCAGCCAACTCAGATAAGATGGCTGATTGCTAACTCGGCTGTTGTAACGTTCAGAGGGAGTAAAGGAACTAATTACTCGTCTCGCCGCAAGTCATATGGCCAAATCTGGGCAACGCTCAGTGCCGAACAGGTGGCGTCATCCTTGACCGTGAACTTTCCAACCTTGCTGCTCCTTATACATTTTAATCGCCGTGTTCCATGCTACGCTGAGTTGGTATCCTGTATTCCTGTTGAACAAGTAGTCAGCTCTTCTGATCTCAATATCTTCCCAAATGTTCAGGCTAAAATCGTAATTTCTTCAAATTCAAAAGTGTGCCGCTAGCTTGGACACTTTGTTGAGACACTTTTCATGTTTGACATAGCTGTTCTGGTCTCAATAGTTTCCGTAGAAACAGCTTAAGAAGAAATGCTGCAGCGCGTTCACCAAACTTCGCATCTTTCGTCTTCAATCTACTCAGAACTTTTCCCGGTATTATACGATCGGCATTGGTTGTATCCATACCCTGTGCGCAAGCAAAATGATGTTACCCTTAGTCTGCATCTATTGGATTGATATCAGACTGTCCAAAATTGTTTGTGTCAATATATTGTAACAGTACACAACATTAAAGAACAATAATTAATATTTTTGTTATGTTAAGGTATTTAATTATTATGTTTTGTTATTTTAAGGAGTATATATTTAATTTTTATGGTATGAGGTCAAAGGTAGAAAGATAGTAGAAGTAGGTAGACATGTTGCTTGGTGGGTTGGAGAAATTGAGTTCAGACTGCTCGCGCTTTTATGTAAGTCAACAGTGGAAAGGGAAATACCTGTTGGGTAGAAGGAAAAGTTTATAGTTCGCCGCTTACCTTTTAATACCCGTAAGGCACTGATATTGTTTGTGAATTTCTGAATTTAAATTGTTATGTTAACAACACGGAAGCATTATTAACGAAGAGGGAAAGCTCCGATTGGAAGATGAAACTTAGATCCAATTGATTTTGAAACTGTTAAGTCCCATCGTCAACAAACACCATCCTATTCTGTTTGCAGCCGTTTAAGGGCTCTCGTCTATTCTCTGCTTCGGTGCTTTGCGCTGTTTCAAGACATGAAAACAGTCTGATCAAAATGATTCGACTGTCATTATTGCATAACATAAAAGTGGAATAATAGTTCGCGCCCTCAGTAATATGTGAATTAATCTAACAGTTCGTCAATAATTTGCGTTTAAGAACTATCGGTGTTAAAGTGTACAATGCTTCTAAAATATACACAGAATAGTGATATGTGAGGTATAGTAGAGTTGAGGGTTATTTTACTCTGTAATGCAATGTGAGACTGGCTGGCGGTTCATCTCCGAATATATGATAAATATAATCTTTGTAATTAATTTGTTTCATGGGTAAACTTGCTCCTGATGGGATGATCAACTCTGATATCACCCACTATCGAACAGTCAGTTTCGTGGAGTTCCACAAAGATCTTGATTTCAAAAACGTTGAAGATATCTGTCAAATATGTATAGAACCAAAGTGGTTACTTACTTACAAAGTTACTAACTACGACTTTTATTAATCCAGCAGTAATGGTGTTTGAAATAATGATTACTATATTCATTAACATGTTTATATTGTTATCTAATTTGTCTGCAATGTCTATCGAATGAGTTATATGCTATCCAGAGATTTGCCACTATTATGTTCTTGGAATTCATCAAATTTAGCGGTGATTTCTGGTCTCACATAGTCGTTATATAAAACAGTCAGGTTAGTTCTTGTAGTCTCGTCTTACTTAGTCTTATTTTTACTTTAATACACATAACATTGTATAGGTGACCATGTATCATTGGGACCTGCCTCAAGCTCTACAGTACATCGGTGGCTGGCCCAACCCACTCTTGGCTGACTACTTCGTCGAGTACGCTAGAGTTCTGTTCGACAACTTTGGAGACAGGGTGAGTCGGTGAGGCAGGATATTAATTTTTATTGTTGTTTGATCATAGCGTTCTTAGTTCGAAACTAGTGTCACTTTTTTCAGGCTATCCTACTCAAACAGTGATTAAGACATCATGTAAATACAATTTCTTTAATTTCTTCCATTTGACAGAAATATGTCAACAGGAATCTTAATGTGACCTGACTGTCGTGGAAAATAAGAGTTACTTTCCAGGTCACAAAGATACAATGAACAAGTCATCCCTTTTTTACAACTCTGTGGGCAATGAAAAACATTATTAGAATTTTAATAAGAATTTGATACACATTTCTATAATTTTAAGTATCTAATTATTTTAGCGCGACTTTTGCGTTTACTACTAAATAATTGTTATACTTCATGGTTCTGTCTACCACGTTTTATTAAAGTTCAATTGTTAGATAATTATTATTCTGTTATGGTTTTTATTCAGGTGAAGTGGTGGATCACTTTCAACGAGCCGGCAGAATTTGTCAAGGGCTACTCCAGTTATGGTAGCCAAGCCCCTAGTCAGAACGCATCTGGCATTGGAGACTACATGGCAGCCCATACAGTCATTCAAGCACACGCTCGCGTGTACAGGCTCTACGACGAACAGTACCGGGCCACGCAGAACGGTGAGAAAACATCCACAAATAGCGTAAATCTCAGATGAACTTGGAGATACTGCAGCCAGATGGATGTTTCCAGTATAGTCAAGTAGCAATTAAACATTTCGATACTGCTAGTCATTTTTACATACTAAACTATCCCTCCCCTTGTTACCAGTTTTGCTATTAAAAGCTGAATGTATCTAGTTAAGAGGTATGAGATAAATAAATTGTGCACGAAAATTATATTTTGTCAGTAGCTATTCGACACAACTGCCATAAAATCAAGATATATGATTTTTTATTGTTATGTTTTTCAGACTTCCATGATATGATTCTAGGATGTGACATTCTATTTTCCTACAAAAGTTATTATTTCTTATGACAACAACAGAGTTTCTTACTAATTAAAGAAAAATGTCTGCTGCTGTTTTGTAATTGTGCTCATAAACGTGTTTCAGGTTCTGTTGGAATCACACTTAACACTGATGTTGCTCTTCCAGCTAGCAACTCAACAGAGGACGTTGAAGCAGCGGACAGATATTACCAATTCATTGTACGTATGAGAAATAATTTACTGTGAAAACAAAAAAGACACAATTGAAGGAGAGTAAAGGACGACATTTTACATTGACCTGAGAAATTGGAGAAAAAGATTAGTGCGAATCTTGCCTCTATTTATAAATAGTTTGAAAGCTTATGATCTAACTAAAACTATACGGTTTGTTTGATGTCTCTACTTGACATAGCGTCGGAGCAGAAATAAACATTTATTCTCAACCTGAAAAAGTCTTAAACACCGGGCAGTCCTCAGTTAACATTTTAAATTCCTCCACTAGTTAAGGTACTCGCGGGTGAAGCTGCAGGCATATGCCAGTATTATTCTGTAACGATGCTGCTTCTGTTAGTTCTGCCACCTTCCAAAAATTCATAGACAGATTTTGATGTTATTTACACCGTTTAACTTACAGTTTAACTCACTTAAAATCTGAGGTATGACTTATGAACTTACGTCATCTGATGCAGGCGCAGTAAATTGAAATCTGTCCTGAACATTAAACTTTTTTGTTTGTCATTTGGCATAATGTTAAGCTATTGAGTCAATTTTGACGGGATTTTAACACTTGGAAATTCTCATTTAAGATTTAACAACGAGAGCGTCAAACGTGATTTAATGGATTATATTTATTTTAGCAGATTCGTGGTATTTTATTAGAAACATCCGTTTTTCCTCATTTCCGCTGAAGTCATTAGTATTTATAATGCAAATTTCATAAGCTTGAGTTTACAGCTACAGACACTACATGGGACATGGACTTCAACGAACAGCTGAAGCTCATTTTTGCAAGTGCCCATTATACCAGCAAGGAATTGTGTCCTAACTATGGTCTACTGCACACTAATAAAGATTAAGCAAAAGAAAAAGGTCAAGCTTTCTGTAGTGAAAAATTTAATGTTGAAGAGAATGCCAAATTTCATCGTTCGTGCAATGAAAGCACAACTAAGATAAAACACGAATGTGACGAGTATGAGAATGTCCTGTGGTTGATTTCTTACGTTGTTGTTATTATATCCAATGAAGTTTTCAAAAGTTAAAAAAAAAAAAAATCTGAAATGGGTTGGAAGGTAGAGGGTTCTCTCTCTGGCAGTAATTTTACTTTTTAAATAAAGTAATAAAGGACATTGTTCCACAAAATAATACAAAACTTACCGATTAACCGGAAGATAGTGTACGGTTGTGCAAAATTTCTACTGTTAAATATTTTTAGCACAGAGATTCACTTAACAGCTGATTGTGCTATGCGAGCATCGTAAATAACAAAGTTATAAAAATATTGGTTGTTTGTTGTGTCAAAATATTCAGATCAGCACTAAAAGATTTGTAGAAGTATACAAAAAGGAGTGTATGTTTTAATTGTATGTTAGATTACTGAAAAAATGATACTGTTCCAACCGGGAAACTAACCCGCGACATTCTTCTTTGTAGCTCTTTAGCGATTGCGCTCTCAAACACAGCTTGATTTAACTATTACTTGGTAAGTATTAAAATATTGTCTGTTGTGTCATAATTTTCAGATTGTCACTACAAGATTTGTAGAACTATACAAAAACGAGTGTATGTTTTAATTATATGTTAGATTACTGAACGAATGATAATGTTCCAACCTGGAATCGAACCCGTGAGAGCCTTCTTTGTAATTCTTTAGCCATTGCCCTGTCAAGCACAGCTTGATTTAAATATTACTTGACAAAAATTAGAGGTTTTTTGCGAAAATCAAAATTAAATTTCTCATAAAATACGGCGCACCTGATTGTACGGCTTGCTTCAAATAAGTTTGTGTGTGTGTGTTGGAGAGTGACCCTGTATAATGCCATTAAAATAAATTGAATACGTATCTGACACACTCCGTTTGAGACACGGTACCCCACACTGCTTAACCTGAAGTTGGAGCTCAAAATTAAAATATGTTCTGAACATTAAGTTTCGGCATATTTTTTTTTTTCTTAAACTACCTTACAGATTTTGATTGGTATTTTATAGCTTGAAAACAGGACTGGAATTAAAATACGAGATTTGAATCATCACGCTACCCTAACTAAGAATAGAGCAGTAAATTAAAATCTAAAAAAAGAAAAAGAAATACGAGACGCTGTACAAACTCTATATATGTAAACAGAATACAAAAAAACTACATAAATTAGTGGTAATTATTAATTCAATTAGCATAATGACTGAGAGATTTTCTAGTTCATGAGGAAGAACCAATGATAGTTTTACAAAAATGCTTTGACAAATAGGAAGAATGTTATTGTCTTTAATAATAGTGTTAATGTCTACAAATAAGAATTGAAGAGAGTTTATCGGTAAATACATTGTACAATACTAATTACCAGATCATAACCACAGTTGAAGGAACTATGATTGCCAAGATTATGACCTAGAGAAAAATTCATTTGGTATACAAAGGATTATTTTTTTTACGCTCGTCGCCGTCGAGGTCATTAGAGGCGGAAAAATGATTGCACGCAAGAAACGGGAAGGATTGCAGCCAAGGCATTTTAAAGGAACCATCCTGAAATTCGCCGGGTGTTATTTCGGGAGACCATTGGAAACCAAAAACAGAATGGCAGGTCAGGGATTCTAACCTGAGTACTCCCGAAAGCGAGACCAGAGCGTTAACGCTCA
Organism: Vandiemenella viatica; assembly: GCA_031002005.1. Lineage (NCBI taxonomy): Eukaryota > Metazoa > Arthropoda > Insecta > Orthoptera > Morabidae > Vandiemenella > Vandiemenella viatica. The sequence continues at coordinate 140,093,183 of JARYHS010012519.1, read as the reverse complement.
CCCCTCAGGTTCGGTCAACGGTCAGACAACCGTTGATCGTATCTCCAGCAACTGATTAACATATATAGAAAGGAAGCAATAGATAGAAAAGTGTAACATGTCATGTAAATACTTGTAACAACTGATAATTGTGATAGGCTGGTACTTTACGTTGTGGCAGATAAAAGGTACAAAATAAATGTTCCTGTTTTTTATTGCAGCGTACAATCTATTTCTCCTTAACGGAATGAAGGATTAAATAGACCGAAGTGTTTGAATTGTCCTTCTCCCCCACCATGTTGGAAATTTAAATGTGAGGAAGTTTATAAGCCATGGTGCGCCAAACATTCAGGCAGTCAGTGTGTTGTAAATAGCAGAATCAAACGTACCGGATTAACCACGTAGCAGGATATAGCAAATGCTATGAGCCTCGCACCTTCTAGAGGGGCCTCGCGCCTCTTAGGAGCCCCGCACCTAGCTAGATGGGCGTCCCCCAGACGGCGAAAATCAAGGGCCTCTTCTTCACATTTGTTACGGGCCTCGCGCTGTCTTAATCCGGCCCTGGAATCAAAGTAAAGATATACACTTGAACATCACTGAATTCTAAGTGGTCGGTAATCAGTTCCTTACGTGTAACTGTATTCTAGATAATACGTCTCTCCTTTGGGACAGTAATTAATGTGAGGCTTCCTTTGTTTGCTTCCTAGTTTCAGCGTGATGGTTCGACCGCTGATTTCGTCTGGTTGTGTGTGTGTGTGTGTGTGTGTGTGTACTGACTTACATACAGTATGAGAGGATAAAAACCAACCTTTCTCTTTCAGGCTGGCTTGTACGCACACCCCATCTACTCCGCTGAGGGCGACTACCCTGCCGTGGTGAGAGAGAGGGTGGACGCCAACAGCGCTGCTGAGGGAAGACCCAGGTCGAGGCTGCAGACATTCACAGAGGAGGAGATCGAATACATCAGAGGTGAGTGCATGTTCGCCGAACATGTCGCTCATCAAACATGTTTGAGATACGATCTGTCGGCAAATTATTAGTTCTGCTCCTCCTACCTCGACCATTGTTGATGCTTTGTTTACACTCCAACAAACCGTGTACCCCAGCAGGTTATCTACTCTCTCTTTGATTCCATGCCACAGCCTAGAGACACCGTACTGTCTTTGATATTATCAAAAATTCTCACGGTCAAAGTGCATCTGCATATTTGTAGATCTAATCATTTTGGCATTGTCTTGTCCCTAATCTGTGGGATTAATTTCATTATTATGACGTGTCTCTTCTTGTTGCAATTTACACAAACAGTTGTGTACTATACAAATCACTTCGAATGACACGCCTTCCAAGCTGACGAAGTCGCGGGTAACTGTTAGTATTTTATACATCAGTCACAAGTCAAGTATCGATAATTAAACATATAGTTTTGTGAAAAGCTTTTTCTTAGTCGGATTTCCATTAAAGTTTCCGATACCTTTGCGATAAGAAAATAAGGTTTGAAGACAATCACATTGTCATCACAAGAAGTAATATGAGCTGATTCGAACCCAGTTGTTGTTAAACATCTGAACAGTTCACAGATATGACTTTTCTCAGAATTACTTTGTTTACTGCAAATCGTCATCACATGTATGTACGAAATTATACGGCATTGTCAACGAAACTAAAGGGAGCGACTTAATGACAGGTTGTGGATATGCATTTTATCAACAAGAATTATGTTTACAGCATTACTCAAAATAAATATGCACTGTTGGAAAGGTATTGCCACAATCTGTGAGAGAGTTGAATACAATTTGCATGTTTCATTGACTTTTGGAAAAACTAATCCATTACAAGAAAATAATTCGTAGCAACCTTGCAACCACTGTTCTAAAACACATGGTCTTATTTGATTAACAGGAGCCGCTGATTTTTTCGGCATCAACAACTACGTCACGGCGACGGTGACGAGTGGTGAGACCGGCATTTCGCCGTCGATGACTCGCGACATGGGAGTGACACAGGTTACGCTGACGGTGAGTAACATTGACTTGTAAGCTTTTCGCGTACACTGAGTGGTCAAATTAATTAGAGTATGTTCCAATGTAACTTCGGCTCTCACATGAGACAGTAAGGAGATTTCTTAGTACAATGGTTGCCAATTAGGTTTTACCGAGTACCACTTCAAGAAAGCGCCCAACAGCGCATACCCCTCATAGCTTACCTGTGCCGCTGCGTTCACCCCAGTGGAGTGCTTCACACAACCACAGTAATATAATTCACACACATATTGACTGTATTAAAATATACTTTGGATACAGTAATGTTTGCGGAATTGTTTTTTTCCACTATGTTAGTGATTACCCTAGCCAAGAGATTGGCGCGCCTACCCCTGGGGTACGCGTACCATTAATTGGTAACCACTGCATTAGTGCATAACTTATTGTAGAATTTGGAGATTTAGATTGGGAGGGGGGGCAGGGTGACCTCAGAGATTTTAACACTAGAACGCAAAGCAAACAGTTCCACTACAACAGTCTCCGTGCCACTTTGCGATTGGACATAACTGACTATTGAACGATTGAAACTAGTGGAATAGTGTTAAGAAGAAATTTAATATGTAAGCATGCCCTATAGTATCTACCTACGGTGAATGGTTACCGAGATTATTTGCTCGATACCAGTTAAGTATTATACATATACAGGGGTTGGACAAAATAATATGAACACCTGACATTTACATATTATTGATTTATTAATATGGTGTTGGGCCAACTTTTGCTCGTAGAACAGCGCAATTCTTCGCGTAATAAATTTGTAGAGTGTCTGAATAGTTTCCAACGGAATGTTGTCCCTTGTCTTATACAAAAACATTCGCCAATTGCTTCAATGATGTCGGAGGTGGATATCTGCTCCTTATACTCTGCTCCAAAACTACCCACAACTGTTCAATTATATTGAGGTCTGGCGATTGTGCTGGCCAGGATGGATGTTTGATGATCATCTCATGCCCCTCGAACCAGGAGTGAATTTTTTGGCTTTGTGTATGGGCGCATTATCATCTTGGAAGATGGCAGTGTTTGGCAGCAGTATTCTAGTCATAGTAAGAACTTCAGCACTGAAGATGTCGAGATATTCATTCACAGTCATCCGACCAGTGATGTCAATGAGAGGACCAGCTGAATACCACGATATAGCCGCCCAAATCATAACGGAACCTCCCCCAAGCTTGACTGTAGGACGCAAGCATTCCGGATCGCAGGCTTCTTTTGGTATTCTCCATACATAAACCCGGCCGTTAGAAGGAAACAATGTGAACGATGAATCATCGGACCATACCACATTCTTCCAATCATCAAGTGTCCAGTTTTTATGATCGCGGCACCACTTGTTTCGCAACTTAGCGTTGGTAGCCGTTATAAGGGGTTTTGCAGTTGCAGCCCTCCCTTGAATGTGAGCTTTGTGGAGCTCCCGCCATACTGTTTTTGTCGAAACAGTATTACTCAGGTGTGTGTATAGTTCTGCTGTCACTTTTGCTGAGGTAGTTTTGTGTTGTCTGGCCACAATCCTTTTTAATGTTTGTTGGTCTCTGTCGGTTAACTTTGGTTTTCGTCCACTATTCCTCTTCGCCGACGATGTTTTACCGTGTTTTGTGTATGCTGTCATTACCGTGGATACTGTCGTTCGTGAGACGTTAAAAAGTTCAGTTGTTTTTTGTCACAGACTCTCCCGCTAACCGAGCTCTAACAATTTTCCCTCTTTAGAAGTCTGAGAGGTCAACTCATTTCACCGATCGCTTGCTATAACCATCACAGATCAAAGCGTATAATACACTTACACATAACCTACGAGATCTACCACGTCAATTACGCCGTACATGCGCATCGCAGTATCCACAGGGAAGTAGTGGTGCCAACATACAGCAACCAGTACTCTATCGCATATTGTTCATATTATTTTGTCCAACCTCTGTAGTTGCAGAAGAGAATTTCTAATTTAGTACTATGAGGACCAAAATTAGAATACAGCAATGATGAAGTAATGTAACATAACTATTCTGTTAACTGTGAGATTTGAGGTCGAATTTGACAAAATAGGAAACTTCAACCGTGAATGTCGATTGTTTGACACAACACTTTTTACTCAATTAATAAATGCTTTATGGCTAACGATATATCATTTAATTTTATCAAAATTCAGTTTACAAATTACATTTAAAAATTTGAAGCATATAAACTAAGCGAATTAATATAATAATAAATTAGGAAAAGTTTCATGTAGTTCAAATTAAAATGTATTTAAATATATTTTAAATATTATTGATTTCTTACGATTGATAGCAATATTTCATCAACTGGCGATGTTAGTATGAGGAAATTTGTTGTCCTCCTTATTCCATTCACTGACCTTGCATGGAACTTTTTTTTTTTTTTTTTTGCCAGATATCAACACTCAAAATGGTTGAATCTTTTTTATTAAAAAAAAAATCTGTTCTGGTATACATATAATTGTCAATATCTTTGTGGCTATGAACGTTTCCTTGCTTGGAAAAGAATATGTTCCTTAATTTTAGCGCTATGAAGAAAAACAAACTCTTACAAAGATCGCAAGCCATTATCTTTTGTAGAAAATTATAGTAAATATTCATGTTATTCACATTCAAAGACCATTTTTACACGATATATATATTTTTTTTACTACACTGGTGCGTTAAATAATGAGGAGCAATAATCGTTTTTATCTACAACTAGAGAACAATATAGTTATGGCTAATAATTCCCGTAGTATGTCAATTAATATGAAACGTCATTAGCATTTAATCTGAAATAATTTTACTTACTTTATAGTAACAGAGAAAAGTTCTTTTGACATTACTCGAGGAAGAGTAATATGTGTTCGAGAACATTTTAAGAATAATAACGTCATGGTGACAGACGAACGTCCATCTGGTACTCAGGTCGGTCTTGAGAGGTCTTAGTTGGTTCTGAAGGCATTGTAATTGTCGATATGAAGGAAGCTAGTAATTAGCAACTTGAAAAGGATTTTTGGTTTTAGTGCATATATTGGTTTATGAAGATTTGAATATTTACCCGGTCGCAAAGTGATTTATACATTCACTAAAGTATGTTTCAACGTTGTCGTAAACTTTCTAGTAGACATTTATTAAGTAGAAACACATCAGAAAATTATACATAAACTTTACAACAGACTTCGTTTCCAATGATTAAACCATATCATAACAAACAAATAATGACTTTTTGTTCGTAGCTACGAGCGAGCTTGAGGGTTGTACTATGGGAGAGCAATAAAAGCCGCAACAGTTTTTTTTTCTGGACCATTAACAATTATGTTAATAATTTAACAATTAAAACTCATACACAACTTTAAATTTACTTAAACATATTTGCAAGTATTTAACTGCCACTTTACCAATTTAAACATTCCTTTAAACATCGTAGCTTACACCATATTTCCAATTAAAGTGTTTTTATCAATATTCCTTGCACTGTACTTTAAGATAATTACAACATTCATACAGTTCATTTATAGCACTCCGACCCATGAAAACACCACACATACGTAGAATGATTACACTGATCCACAATTAATCGCTTCGGTTCTATGTCAGAAACAAAATTAGTAGATTGCAGTGATTGTAATTAGTGGTAACCTTTTCTTCGGGGCGTAGTAAACTGGCTCACTTATACTAACTCAGGAAATTATTTTTCATAGAGAGATTATCCATCAGAAAAGTACATTGCAAATATCTTATTACTTGCATTTATTTCGGGTATATTCCAATAAATGATAAAAAAGGATTCTTTAAACAAAATAACTGATTAAATGATAGCCGTATAAAGTTATTTGTTTCATCATTATCGCATTTGTTACTGAATCTAATCGGTTGTGGTCTTATTCTGGAGGAAATAACAAAAGTCTTTGTTATTGTTAATGTGTTTTTGAAGATTACAGGCGATAATGTATTCCAAACGCCTTCCTGCTACAGATGTCCGGCCAGGGCTTCCGCTCATTGCTCAACTGGGTAACAGAGGAATATCCCGGATATCCAATCTTCGTTACCGAGAATGGATTATTCAGTTATGACAGTTCGCTAAATGACACTCAACGCATTGTCTACTACACGGTGAGTAAAACCAAATACCAGGAGCCATAATAAATCGTCCTTTACATAATCAGAATACAAAATTGTAAATAATGATGTACTTTATTTTAAGGAATACTATACTTATCGTTACGCGCCATATGCAGAAATACAGTGGCTACTTTCCTTGCCATTAATGTTTAGATGTTGCATTTGTAAAGATTATAATGAGAAGTAACCGACGTCAGTTTTGTCCCATATACAGGATGTCCAGAGATGAAAGGATATTCCTGCAACCACAGATAGGACACAACATTTCGTACAATATGTCAAAATTTTATTTTAGTAGAAGTCTCACCATTTTCGAAATATTGATTTTTAATATTTTTTCGAAACATGTGACTTCTTCAGTTTATTCCATGCCATTTCTACCAATTAAGACTTTTTGAACACATTTTAATAAAAAATTTATTCAAAGATATTTGACTCATCTAAAACAATGTAAAATGACATAATTATTTTATACATTTTTTTAAAAAAAATGATTGTTTTATGGTATTTCAATCTACTAAAGAGACCATTTTACATTTTAAACATGATGTAAAAAATGATGATATTAATTTTTAAAAAAATATATTTTTAAAGTTTTATAACGTTTTAAGAAAA
>JARYHS010012519.1:140060770-140085456 GCA_031002005.1 Vandiemenella viatica | reverse complement strand
TTTAAGAATAATAAACGTCATGGTGACAGACGAACGTCCATCTGGTACAGGTCGGTCTTGAGAGGTCTTAGTTGGTCTGAAGGCATTGTAATTGTCGATATGAAGGAAGCTAGTAATTAGCAACTTGAAAAGGATTTTTGGTTTTAGTGCATATCATAATTGGTTATGAAGATTTGAATATTTACCGGTCGCAAAGTGATTTATACATTCACTAAGTATGTTTCAACGTTGTCGTAAACTTTTAGTAGACATTTATAAGTAGAAACACATCAGAAAATTATACATAAACTTTACAACAGACTTCGTTTCCAATGATTAACATATCATAACAAACAAATAATGACTTTGTTCGTAGCTACGAGCGAGTTGAGGGTTTGTACTTATGGGAGAGCAATAAAAGCCGCAACAGTTTTTTTTTTTGGACCATTAACAAATTATGAAATAATTTAACATTAAACATACACAACTTTAAATTTACTTAAACATATTGCAGTATTTAACTGCCACTTTACCAATTTAAACATTCCTTTAAAAATCGTAGCTTACACCCATAGTTCCAATTAAAGTGTTTTTATCAATATTCCTTGCACTGTACTGCTTTAAGATAATTACAACATTCATACAGTTCATTTATAGCACTCCGACCCATGAAAACACCACCACATACGTAGAATGATTACACTGATCCACAATAATCGCTTCGGTCTATGTCAGAAACAAAATTAGTAGATTGCAGTGATTGTATTAGTGGTAACCTTTCTTCGGGGCGTAGTAAACTGGCTCACTTATACTAACTCAGGAAATTATTTTTCATAGAGAGATTATCCATCAGAAAAGTACATTGCAAATATCTTATTACTTGCATTTATTTCGGGTATATTCCAATAAATGATAAAAAAAAGGATTCTTTAAACAAAATAACTGATTAAATGATAGCCGTATAAAGTTATTTGTTTCATCATTATCGCATTTGTTACTGAATCTAATCGGTTGTGGTCTTATTCTGGAGGAAATAACAAAAGTCTTGTTATTGTTAATGTGTTTTTGAAGATACAGGCGATAATGTATTCCAAACGCCTTCCTGCTACAGATGTCCGGCCAGGGCTTCCGCTCATTGCTCAAACTGGGTAACAGAGGAATATCCCGGATATCCAATCTTCGTTACCGAGAATGGATTATTCAGTTATGACAGTTCGCTAAATGACACTCAACGCATTGTCTACTACACGGTGAGTAAAACCAAATACCAGGAGCCATAATAAATCGTCCTTTACATAATCAGAATACAAAATTGTAAATAATGATGTACTTTATTTTAAGGAATACTATACTATACCTGTCGTTACGCGCCATATGCAGAAATACAGTGGCTACTTTCCTTGCCATTAAGTGTTTAGATGTTGCATTTGTAAAGATTATAATGAGAAGTAACCGACGTCAGTTTTGTCCCATATACAGGATGTCCAGAGATGAAAGGATATTCCTGCAACCACAGATAGGACACAACTTTCGTACAATATGTCAAAATTTTATTTTAGTAGAAGTCTCACCATTTTCGAAATATTGATTTTTTAAAAATATTTTTTCGAAACATGTGACTTCTTCAGTTTATTCCATGCCATTTCTACCAAATTAAGACTTTTTGAACACATTTTAATAAAAAATTTATTCAAAGATATTTGACTCATCTAAAACAATGTAAAATGACATAATTATTTTATACATTTTTTTAAAAAAAATGATTGTTTTATGGTATTTCAATCTACTAAAGAGACCATTTTACATTTTAAACATGATGTAAAAAATGATGATATTAATTTTAAAATAAATATATTTTTAAAGTTTTATAACGTTTTAAGAAAAAAAGGACACTGTTTTAGATGACTGAAACATCATTTAGTGAATTTACAAAAACATTGTTCATAAAGTCTTAATTTGTATAAATGGGATGGAATAAACTGAAAAAAGTAACAAGTTTCGAAAAAAATTAAAAAATCAATATCTCTTTTACTACAATAAAAGTTTATCATATTGAAGGACATGATGTAACCTGTTTGTGGTTGCAGGATTATACTTTCATTTCTGGACAACCTGTGTATCTATAACATAGTTGAAAATCTGGAAAACTTCCATAACACCAACATGGTAATAATTTGAAACGACGAATTATTATTTCTTTTTATAACCTATAAATCTTCCAATGTAATATTTTTTTTCTACTGTCCTCGGTGGTCGGGAATATCAACTGACAAGAGCCGTTTATAAAGAAATAACAGCAGAAACAGGGTAAGTTAATAAATATAAAACTAGTTGAATTCTTTCTTGTCTTCAGTAATTCCCACTAAGCAATCCAGAAGTGCAATAATGAGCAAACTGATGCAGTGTGGATACATTACCATCCTACCACGTCAGCGGCATTATGAAGTCACAGAATCAACGTCTATGAGCTCTCTGGTGTCACGATAAAACCCATCACAATTCCCACCATCTCCACGTCTTCCCTCCAGTTAGTGACGTCATAGCCGGTGGTGTACTAAATCTTATATATAAAAATCAATGTTTGTTTGTTTGTATGTTCGTCTTTCTATGCGTTCCTGTACCATTTATCAGATTGCAATGAAACTTTGGAGAGTTTTCGAGTGTGCGCCTGCGAAGGTTCCTGCGAAAAAAAAATTCCAAAAAGTCGCCCCCTATTCCCCATAAACACCCCATAGTTTAGGCAAAACCACATTTTTTATCCGATTTAGATAGGAATTTGTACACTTATACTTTAAAACAAACATAAAAATACTGCCTACATACGGTTTCCGAATATTAATCCCCTCGCCCCATATCCAACACCCATACTTTAGGCAATACCACATTTTTTATCCGATTTAGATAAGAATTTGTAACTTATACTTTAAAACAAACAGAAAAATACTGCCAACATATGGTTCCCGAATATTCATCCCTCTCCCCCTTTCCAACCCCATTACGTTTTCACCCCATAATTTAGGCAAACCACATTTTTTATCCGATTTGGATAAGAATTTGTACACTTATACTTTAAAACTAACAGAAAAATACTGCCTACGTATGGTTTCCGAATATTCATCCCCTCTCCCCCTTTCCAACCCCATTACCTTTTCACCCATAATTTAGGCAAACCACATTTTTTATCCGATTTAGAGAAGAATTTGTACACTTATACTTTAAAACAAACTGAAAAATACAGCTACATATGGTTTCCGAAATTATCCCTCTCCCCCTTTCCACCCCCATTACGTTTTTACCTCACATTTGGGAAACCACATTTTATCCGTTTTAGATAAGAATTTGTACACTTATACTTTAAAACAAACAGAAAATACTGCCAGCATATGGTTCCGAATATTCATCCCCTCTCCCCTTTCCAACCCCATTACGTTTTCCCCCCCCCCTAATTTAGGCAAACCACATTTTTTATCCGATTAGATAAGAATTTGTACACTTTTACTTAAAACAAACAAAAATACTGCCTACGTATGGTTCCCGAATATTCATCCCCTCTCCCCCTTTCCAACCCCATTACGTTTTCACCCCATAATTTAGGCAAACCACATTTTTTATCGGATTTAGATAAGAATTTGTACACTTACTTTAAAACAAACAGAAAAATACAGCCTACGTATGGTTTCCGAATATTCATCCCTCTCCCCCTTTCCACCCCCATTACGTTTACACCCCATAATTTAGGCAAACCACATTTCTTATCCGATTTAGATAAGAATTTTTACACTTATACTTTAAAACAAAACATAAAATACTGCCTACGTACGGTTTCCTAATATTAATCCCTCGCCCCCTTTCCAACCCCATAATTTTTTCAACCCATAATTTTGGCAATACCACATTTTTATCCGATTTAGATAGGAATTTGTACACTTATACTTTAAAAAAACAGAAAATACTGCCAAACATATGTTTTCCGAATATTCCCCCTCTCCCCTTTCTACCCCATTACTTTTTTACCCATAATTTAGGCAATACCACATTTTTTATCCGATTTAGATAAGAATTTGCACACGTATACTTTAAAACAAACAGAAAAATACTGCCTACGTATGGTTTCCGAATATTCATCCCCTCGCCCCTTTCCAACCCCATAATTTTTCATCCATAATTTAGGCAATACCACATTTTTTATCCGATTTAGATAGGAATTTGTACACTTATACTTTAAAAACAAACAGAAAAATACTGCCAACATATGTTTTCCGAATATTCATCCCCTCGCCCCCTTTCCAAACCCCATATTTTTTTCACCCCATAATTTAGGCAATACCACATTTTTTGTCCGATTTAGATAGGAATTTATACACTTATACTTTAAAACAAACAGAAAAATACTGCCTACGTATGGTTTCTGAATATTCATCCCCTCTCCCCCTTTCCACCCCCATTACGTTTTCACACCCATAATTTAGGCAAACCACATTTCTTATCCGATTTAGATAAGAATTTGTACACTTATACTTTAAAACAAACATAAAAATACTGCCTACATACGGTTTCCTAATATTAATCCCCTCGCCCCCTTTCCAACCCCATAATTTTTTCAACCCATAATTTAGGCAATACCACATTTTTTATCCGATTTAGATAGGAATTTGTACACTTATACTTTAAACAAACAGAAAAATACTGCCAACATATGTTTTCCGAATATTGATCCCCCCTCCCACCTTTTCACCCCATTACTTTTTTTACCCCAAAATTTAGGCAATAACCACATTTTTTATCCGATTTAGATAAGAATTTGTACACATATAGCTTAAAACAAACAGAAAAATATTGCCTACGTATGGTTTCCGAATATTCGTCCCCTCTACCCCTTTCCAACCCCATTACGTTATCACCCCATAATTTAGGCAAACCACATTTTTTATCCGATTTAGATAAGAATTTGCACACGTATACTTTAAAACAAACAGAAAAATACTGCCTACGTATGGTTTCCGAATATTCATCCCCTCTCCCCCTTTCCACCCCCATTACGTATTCACCCCATAATTTAGGCAAACCACATTTCTTATCCGATTTAGATAAGAATTTGTACACTTATACTTTAAAACAAACAGAAAAACACAGCCTACGTATGGTTTCCGAATATTCATCCCCTCTCCCCTTTCCAACCCCATTACGTTTTTACCCCATAATTTAGGCAAACCACATTTTTTTATCCGATTTGGATAAGAATTTGTACACTTATACTTTAAAACTAACAGAAAAATACTGCCTACGTATGGTTTCCGAATATTCATCCCCTCTCCCCCTTTTCCAACCCCATTACCTTTTCACCCCATAATTTAGGCAAACCACATTTTTTATCCAATTTAGATAAGAATTTGTACACTTATACTTTAAAACAAACAGAAAAATACAGCCTACATATGGTTTCCGAATATTCATCCCTCTCCCCCTTTCCACCCCCATTACGTTTTTACCTCATAATTTGGGGAAACCACATTTTTTATCCGTTTTAGATAAGAATTTGTACACTTATACTTTAAAACAAACAGAAAAATACTGCCCAGCATATGGTTCCCGAATATTCATCCCCTCTCCCCTTCCAACCCCATTACGTTCCCCCCCCCCCTAATTTAGGCAAACCACATTTTTTATCCGATTTAGATAAGAATTTGTACACTTTTACTTTAAACAAACAGAAAAATACTGCCTACGTATGGTTCCCGAATATTCATATCCCCTCTCCCCCTTTCCAACCCCATTACGTTTTCACCCCATAATTTAGGCAAACCACATTTTTTATCGGAATTAGATAAGAATTTGTACACTTATACTTTAAAACAAACAGAAAAATACTGCCTACGTATGGTTTCCGAATATTCATCCCCTCTCCCCCTTTCCACCTCCATTACGTTTACACCCCATAATTTAGGCAAACCACATCTTCTTATCCGATTTAGATAAGAATTTGTACCACTTATACTTTAAAACAAACATAAAAGTACTGCCTACGTACGGTTTCCTAATATTAATCCCCCTCGCCCCCTTTCCAACCCCATAATTTTTTCAACCCATAATTTTGGCAATACCACATTTTTTATCCGATTTAGATAGGAATTTGTACACTTATACTTTAAAACAAACAGAAAAATACTGCCAACATATGTTTTCCGAATATTCATCCCCTCTCCCCCTTTCTACCCCCATTACTTTTTTACCCCATAATTTAGGCAATACCACATTTTTTATCCGATTTAGATAAGAATTTGCACACGTATACTTTAAACAAACAGAAAAATACTGCCTACGTATGGTTTCCGAATATTCATCCCCTCGCCCCCTTTCCAACCCCATAATTTTTTCATCCCATAATTAGGCAATACCACATTTTTTATCCGATTTAGATAGGAATTTGTACACTTATACTTTAAAACAAACAGAAAAATACTGCCAACATATGTTTTCCGAATATTCATCCCCTCGCCCCCTTTCCAACCCCATAATTTTTTCACCCCATAATTTAGGCAATACCACATTTTTTGTCCGATTTAGATAGGAATTTATACACTTATACTTTAAAACAAACAGAAAAATACTGCCTACGTATGGTATCTGAATATTGATCCCCTCTCCCCCTTTCCACCCCATTACGTTTTCACCCCATAATTTAGGCAAACCACATTTCTTATCCGATTTAGATAAGAATTTGTACCCTTATACTTTAAAACAAACATAAAAATACTGCCTACATACGGTTTCCTAATATTAATCCCCTCGCCCCCTTTCCAACCCCATAATTTTTTCAACCCATAATTTAGGCAATACCACATTTTTTATCCGATTTAGATAGGAATTTGTACACTTATACTTTAAAACAAACAGAAAAATACTGCCAACATATGTTTTCCGAATATTGATCCCCCCTCCCCCCTTTTCACCCCCATTACTTTTTACCCCAAAATTTAGGCAATACCACATTTTTTATCCGATTTAGATAAGAATTTGTACACATATAGCTTAAAACAAACAGAAAAATATTGCCTACGTATGGTTTCCGAATATTCGTCCCCTCTACCCCCTTTCCAACCCCATTACGTTATCACCCCATAATTTAGGCAAACCACATTTTTTATCCGATTTAGATAAGAATTTGCACACGTATACTTTAAAACAAACAGAAAAATACTGCCTACGTATGGTTTCCGAATATTCATCCCCTCGCCCCCTTTCCAACCCCATAATTTTTTCATCCCATAATTTAGGCAATACCACATTTTTTATCCGATTTAGATAGGAATTTGTACACTTATACTTTAAAACAAACAGAAAAATACTGCCAACATATGTTTTCCGAATATTCATCCCCCTCGCCCCCTTTCCAACCCCATAATTTTTTCACCCCATAATTTAGGCAATACCACATTTTTTGTCCGATTTAGATAGGAATTTATACACTTATACTTTGAAACAAACAGAAAAATACTGCCTACGTATGGTTTCTGAATATTCATCCCCTCTCCCCCTTTCCACCCCCATTACGTTTTCACCCCATAATTTAGGCAAACCACATTTTTTATCCGATTTAGATAAGAATTTGCACACTTATACTTTGAAAAAAACAGAAAAATACTGCCTGCATATGTTTTCCAAAGCGCATCACCTCTCACCCTTTCCAACTGAAAATGAATGAAACAGCAGTTTAAAATTTATATGTAAATATTTTTTCATTTAATCTATGTGCCTACTCAAGTCCAGCAATAGTGAAGCATTGCCGGGTCAGCTAGTTAACTATAATAATTAAACCTGGAATATTTATCACAGTATTACCACATTCTCCCGTTGTCTCCAATTCCAGTCTTAGTCAACGACTTTTGCAAGCAACAATACAAAAAGCTGTATATACAACTTCAGTCACATCAAACTGAATTTAATTCAGCGATATTAAAGTATGAAACGGGTTATCATTCAGTTTAATGAAATTCAAAGAATTTTCGACGTTTTCACTATAAAACAATCTTATCCAATCTTACGATAATATTATTGAATGTTAGCGGTCACTTAGTCAATATAAAACACCCAAAGCTGTACTTAAATCAGTCAACTCACAATCAATGTTATCATTACGTATTCTGGGTCACCAGCGACAGACTTTCAGTGATTTTTCAAATTTTTCACAATTCAACTCACATTGTTGTATTCGGAACGATATTATCCACCCACTCCAGAGTATTATTGCCTGCTTAGTGGCATAAGTTTGACACCCTAAGACGGAATTTTGATGAATTTTTTAAATTTGCATCATACACCCAAAAATGTATTTATAACATCAATATCGAATTTTTAGTATCATTTGGGTCAATAATTCGATACCCAGTTACGGAATTACAAAGTTTATTTGATATAACTTCCGTACAAAAACAAACAGGCATTCGGAATATCATCAACCACAGTTTTGACGATATGTTTGCGTGTTCAGGTTACCAAGGTAAACAGAATTTCGATTAATTTTAAACATTTCCTCCATACAACACACAAAGCTATAACTCAGCTTCAGGACCTAAAATATAACCATGCAGGAGTGTCGTTGGAATCTCAGGCCCGATGCTCGATGACAAACTTCTACTATAATTTTTATATCAGTACCGTACACTGTAGCTGTAACCAAAACATCAACAAAATAGATGGAGTGTTGCGTTAGAGACAGCGGTTTACATAAGTTCTCGGAAATACTACAATTTTTTTCGTCGCAAACTCCAGATTAACTAAGTATTCAGAACAGTATAAATATTGGAAAGGGAGAATCTAAGTGTTTAATATTTATAAAAACTTCCATACTGAACGAGATTTCACCACCCGTTTGTATCCATTTCTTCGGATAAAATTTCCATTTACTTTACACCTGGCTGTTATAATTTTTCCATTGATGTAGATCCCCAGGCCTCGTTTTGGCGTTATCTCTCTAGGATTAAATCCTAGGCCCCTTATAATACGCTCCAGAAATGTCATTCTCTTGTAGCAACAAATGGACGATATGACGTCACAAATTTTCCTACGTAATTAGAAATTTTGACTTCTCCTGGCTGTTTCAATATTATATCTTGGACAGCACCAACAATTTTTGGATCCGCAGCGATAAGTTTAAAGGAATAAAATCCTCTAATCAAGGGTTAGACATTTGATAGACGTCAGAAACTTTGATCTTGCACAGAAGTCCCCGGTAGCAATGACTTTACTCTGTTTCAGGTAAATATTGTTTCGCATTCATTTCAATTCCTGACCCGCATGCCCATAAAAGAAAATTTCCTCGCTCCCATTTTCCTGAAATTAAGTTCTAGCCCATTTATTCCATTCATTTACATAATATAGCTAATAATAGCTTATTTGCAGTGTGAGACATAAGCCAAGACACTAACGGCAGATGCAAGAGGGACCACATGCCTAGCTGCAGGATAAAATATCAGGAAACATTTTGCGGTAGATGTAGAATAAAATGCATGTAACCCATTTATTTACAGAAATAAAATTAAATAAAACAGCAAAATATTTGATTTAGTTTTGTGTATCTATGTGCTAATAGTTGAAGTGATGACACATGGGACAGTTATTTCCGTCCTGTTTTTTGTATTGTATATGTTTTATTCTCTGTTTATTCTCATTTATTTAATCTTTATAAAACTAAAAGATGACGCTGATGCTTAATATATATGTATCTAGGATCACACATCCATTCGAACAAAAATAATAGAAATTTATGCTATATTTAGATATAATATTCGTCGTAGTATGACATCCCGGAACCTTATTGAAACTACAAACATATATTATAAGTCCATCTTACCGAGAGAAGCTTTATTTTTTTCTGTAATTTAATACACACTGTAAAGACTTGTGCAGAACGATGTCTTATAACTTTTTATTATTACGTAACGAAGAGACTTGGATATTTTTACTAACATTTTTTTTTTTGTGGGAATTTAATTTCCCACCAACCAGTATGATGTCACGAAGTGGAGAGGTAAAATGTGGGGAAGGTGGGATACCATTTTGAATATTGTGGTATTCAAATTTCTCGCCTGTGCAGAGAGCTGTTTTGTATGGACTATTGGTGGTGTCGTCAGGACGACATTCTCGCAATGAACTGCGAATATAAAGAATTTCACCAGATGCTTTGTAATTGTTTAACACGCCCTTATTTGCCTAGTTGTATTAAATGCAATTTATAATTAAAACAGTACGAGTGGTTGAAATCGCATTTAATGAAATTTTCTTATCCAGGCCTATTTGAGGGGACTGTTACAAGCTATAAACATTGACGGAAATCCTGTAATTGGGTACACCGCATGGAGTCTCATGGACAATTTGGAATGGAATTCGGGTTTCACGTAAGTAATAGTTTACGTAGATATATTAGTTTATGCAGAAAGGATTCAAATTTGTTAACAAAGTGATAATTATGTTGAAATCAGCATCAGCAAAAAAAGGACACATGATTAAACTATCAGAAGTAGGAAAATCTTAATTGTAAAATAATCAAACTACTCAACGAAATCTCAGTGAATCGCCTATGAGACAGGGATTATAACAGGTCTCATTATTACTAACTTCAGTTCAAGATATAAAATTACGTCTTCGAATTGATTATGGTATGTATAAATCTTTCATAGTTTATCCTGTGTTATTTTATCTTTGGTACGGAAATGCGTAATTATCCAAATAGTCGCCTACGTTATCACTGATCACTAAAAACAGTTTCAATCAGGGACACCGGTATGACCATGGAGGAAGGAAATATATGGAGGAGAAGTGACGTTAAATCGGTGAAGCAGGCTCGCGCATGCGCAGTGGCGGCAGCGGCGATATTGCGCTTCCAAACAACTGCGATGTTCACATTGTGTTAGATGTAGTGATTATTTCATTTTGTAATCTGTATAAGTGTTTTATAATGCCATCTTGTGTTGCCTACGGTTGCACAAATTGGCCAGTCAGGAAAGAACCTGGACTATCATTTCATAAGCAAGTTGAATTCTAATTATCGTTGTTGAAGTGAGCTGTGGAAGTTGCAAACTTCGCTGCCTGTCTATAAATATTTAGTCATAGCTCTCAATGGGATGACTTTGTTCTCAAATTTTTGTTGGTGTAGTGTAAAAAATCAGCATACCTTGCTATTTTGCACATAATAGACTAGCATTACTTTTTAACGAGTGTTGAAAAATGAGATTTAAGGGGGTGTGTTTTACATCGCGATTCAGTGAATTTAGTATTGCGCTTTCTTTCGTCACGTCGCAGTTTATACTGTGTGATGAAATGAAATGTGTTAAATTATGCTATGCAATCTAGGAATCTTGATGAAGCAAACGATGTTGTTACTGCAAATACAGTTTGCGATTTAAATACGCGTGTGTGGGTATGTCTACATAGTTTGATTCTGTAGCGACAATTTAATGGAGATTGTGGTTAGGTCTAAATACAGTCTGTACCATAATGGTTTTGTTGTTCAATGAGGGACAAAGAATTTATCTATTAGTGTTAGTAATTTCATGAGAACCAAGTTAGTGACAAAACGTATATCGCGATGGAAACTACTTCCAGCCATTTCCAATTAAGCTTACGATGTATGTTAACAAGATAACTATTTCTATTCTGGTCTAGGCCGAATTTCAACCTAACCACAAGTGGTAGTAAAAAAACTGAAATATCCATTCTGTATGTAATTCATTGTAGCTATGGCAGAATTAATTTTTGGTCCTGGCCGCATATCAACCCAATCCCAGTATATCCCGAAAACTAAGCAAGATATCGAAAAATTTTATTCTTTATTTTCGATTTGTCTCGTCGTGTTACATAAGAATCGATCATTAAATTTGACTTTTGCGAAATTTTTCTTCTCCATTTCAACTCAAGACACCTCACTTTTGATACAGTATATCTGTAGAACTAGGTGAGATATCGAAAATTTTTATTCTTTATTTTTCATTTGTCTCGTCTTTTTAAATAAGAATCCATCATCAAATTTGACTTTGACCAATTTTTTCTTCTGAATTTCAACCAAAACCATTTCACATTTGGGACAGAATATCTCGAAAACTAAGCAGGATATAAAATTTTTTATTCTTCATTTTTTATTTGTCATATCGAGTTACATAATAATCCATCACCAGATTGCGGCGTCACGTTTATCCTAGAGTCCCCTTGAGGTTTTTGTACATATTCCCCGTGTCTGTATGGAAGCGGCCATGCCCCCACCACTCCGGCCATGCCCCCCCACTCCTCCTCCGCCCTGCTTCACTTCAATGCGTGGTGAAGGTCTCTTGCGTCGTCTCCATATATTTCCTTCCTCCATGGGTATGACAACACTAAGATTGTAATGATTAAAAGTCATATGCTGGTTAAATCTGAGCCGCCTGGATACATATTTGACTATAAAGGTGCGGAACAGATTTTAATGTTGAGCTCCAGCGCCAGATCGATAACTAAGATCTGAAAGCATAATCTAACGTTTGATACTATGAAGCCCTCACTCAAATCGATTCAGCAGTTTTCAAGTTATGCCAGATAATACGTAAAAATTTTTTAAAGTTTAGAACAGATCTTAAATTTCTGAGCCAGCATCAAGTGACGTAACATCTTATGATGTAGCAAGATTTTAACTTGGACCACAAGTTTTCAAATTGTGAAAACTCCTCCAAAATCGATGCGTACTGCGTGATGCCGGAGCAAATTGACACATTACAGATACAGATTCATGAATGTGGAATGTATTACTCCGTGTACGATAAATTGTTTTGATTTTGGAGAAAAGACATTAGCAGATGTTGTGATTAACCTGAAGTGGAGACAGGGCTAGAATGATAACTGACATTCAGTATCCGAACAACCAGCGAATCCCTCTTTGGGTGGGTGCGGATGAATCGATGTTTTCTTTAGTAAAATTCCTACCAGGAGGTTTTAATTCTATCGCATTCAAGGAAACATTATCTCAGCTTTGTAATCTCACATTAAAATGAAACTTCCCCTATTTTACTAGCTATATAACAGACGAAACTTAGTCGAAATTCGATTAGTGGTTTTCCGTTTATCCAAACTTGCAGATAGACAGGAAGCTAATCACACTTTTTTTCTTTTTTTTGTAGAAATTTTTGTTTTTGAAAAAAAGTTCGAAACATTAGAATTTTTCCTGTTTGCACTTTTGTTATATGTATAGGTTCTGCCATAGAAAATTAAATATTAGTTTAGAATACCTTATAACTTTAAACCAAACTGAATTTGATTTTACTTCACGACAAATGCCAAACAGTTAAAACATTTCATCTATAAATTTTATAATTTGAAAGGACTGGGAGAATAGAAGATGCTCTGGCGCAAGGAAGGGTCGATGAAAAAGTTATTCACAGACATTAACGTTTTCGGAAGCACAAGAGCCATGGAAACTGTATTAAATAAAACTAATCAACAATAAACATTATGTGTTTCTAGTGAAAACTGGAATTATTGGCACTCTACGGGTGTTAAATAATTAGTCAGTAAAGACTGGTTGCTAATATTATTAGTTTTAAGAGTGATATGTGTTGTACCACATTCCCGAGACTGTTCTCACATGGGATGAAATCGAACATATTTATAGTGGTCTAAAGATGTAACTTTAACTTCCCATTTGAGTATGACGGACGTAGAGCTAAGGTTTCTAAAACAATATTAAATGAAGGCATTAATTTATCAGAAAAAACTTATTTCATTTGTTAACTTACATATACTTTTCCTTTGCAGAATGAAAATGGGCCTTTACCATGTGGACTTCGACGACGAAAACCGAACAAGAACACCGAAGGAATCAGCTGCGTTCATGGCTGAAGTGTATGGCACCAGACAGCTGCCCACGGAGTTCATAGAGTAATACCAGCAGAATGTTGCAAGTGGTTAATGAACTGGATGCTTACGCAATTCAAGAGAAACGTATACAATTTTTAAAAGTTTATGACTTTTTTTAAAAAATAAATAATTCTAATACTGATGTAAAATAATAGACGTGGGTTTGTTTTGCTATCTTTCTTGATAATTTATACCCTTTTGCGCATTCTCCTATATCTTATTTTTATTGCATGTGAACAAATGCTATTTATCCACTTCATGGAATAGTTGAAAAACTGGGAGAATAATTAAGTGGGTAATAGTTTCCCCATCTTTTTATTTTATTATTTTTTGCTTATATCTTTACGCCTCGTCGTGGTTAGGTCATTAGAGGTAGGACTGGGGGGGAGGGCAAAGAACGGGAAACAATTCGGCTATGGCATTTTGAAGGAACCATCCCAATACTTGCCTATAGTGTTTTCGGAAAGCCATAGATTCAGGATAGCCGAATGAGGATGTATGAGTTATTTTGACTAGTGATTAATCAGCTGACTTCTACAGCCAGTCCAGCTCACGAAGAATTATACTGTTTATAAGCATTTTCACTCTAGAGGAAACCACAAGGTTCTAAGGATGTGAAGGCCCATATCATCTTGGACACATTCAGGGCGCTGCTCGTTTAATCTTGACGTTAGAACACTGTCAGTAGCCAAAAATTACAGGTACTATTATTACTCTCCACTTGCCACTCACTAACGCCCGCTTGAGACCTTTATGCTCCAATTTGCATTTGTCGATCTCTTGTTTCTCTCCTTCTTTTAGATACTTACAAATTGCTTTATCACTTCCAGCGGTTCTTTCTTTTTCTTATGTGGATGGAAAGGGTAGTAGAAGAGATAGTAGGTGAAGATCAGTTTGGGTTTAGGAAAAATCGCGGTACAAGGGAAGCAATTCTGTCTTTAAGATTAATACTTGAAGGGCGGATCAAGAAAAACAAAGATACTTTTATGGCATTTGTTGATTTAGAAAAAGCTTTTGATAATGTTAGGTGGGACAAGATGTTCAAAATTTTAAAGAAGTCAGGTCTAAAGTATCGAGATAGAAGAATCCTCTATAAACTATATAAGAATCAAGTGGCTGTGATAAAAGTAGAGAATCACGAGAGACATGCATCAGTAAAAAAGGGTGTGAGACAAGGTTGTAGTCTATCCCCGTTAATATTCAACTTGTATGTAGAAGAAGCAATGAAGAAAGTCAAAGAAAAATTTCCATGTGGCATAAGTTTTAAGGGAGAAAAAATCAGTATGCTACGATTTGCTGACGACATTGTCTTATTAGCAGAGAGGGCTGAGGATATTGAGAAGTTATTGAATGGCATGAACAAAATACTGAAGGAAGATTTTGGACTGAATATAAATCAAGGTAAAACAAAAGTGATGAAATGTAGCAGAAATGACACCAATACTAGCAGATTAAATATAAAAATAGGATCTGATGCAATAGGAGAAGTGAGTGAGTTCTGTTACTTGGGAAGCAAAATTACAACCGATGGCCGAAGCAGGAATGATGTTAAAAGCAGAATAGCACTAGCAAAAAGAGCCTTCATGAAAAAGAGAAACCTTTTAGTTTCAAATATTGATCTAGGAATTAGAAAGAACTTCTTAAAACTCTATGTGTGGAGCACAGCACTTTACGGTAGCGAAACATGGACTTTAGGAATACCGGAAAGAAAGAAACTTGAAGCATTTGAAATGTGGTGCTACAGAAGAATGCTGAAAATTAGGTGGACAGACAAAGTAAGAAATGAACGAGTTTTGGAAATGATGGGTGAGAAAAGAAGTTTATGGAAGAAGCTTACAGGAAGAAGAGACAGGCTGGTAGGTCATATTTTGAGACATGCTGGATTGGTTAATTTGTTAGTGGAGGGAACAGTTGAAGGTAAGAACTGCAGAGGTAGACAGAGACTAGAATATATGAAGCAGATAATTGAGGACGTGGATTGTAAGGGGTATGTAGAAATGAAGAGGTTAGCACAGGATAGGAAGGGATGGAGGATTGCATCAAACCAGTCTAAAGACTGACAACAGCAAAAAAATGTGATTTTTATTATTTCAATAAAAACTTGATTTCTTTTGTACTTATTTACTGTAAAATTTCGTCTTTTTCAGTCGCCATTTGTGGTAATATTTCATTCTCTTTTTCCTCTTGTTCACAAACTTCCGGTATCTCCCTTGTATTTAATGAGTAGTGATTGTTCTCCTCCTTGTCATTCAATTTTTCTTCCGCGCTTTTCTCGTTTTATTTGAAATTGTTTAAGTCCATTTGCACCTCTTGTTTCAAATTTTCCTTACTTTTTCACCATATCTTCTTTCCTTTTATTACACGCTTTATATTAGCTTGACTTGTATGTATGTATGAATGTATGTATGAATGTAACGGAATTTTACAACTCCATTTTGACCCACTTCCCGATGTCCGAGCTGTTTGAAATTTGGCATACATATTAAGAACCGGTGACAATACAATAATTTCATAGCTATATCCTGCTATGCTAATTACTTTGACAGTAACAACAGAAAAATGGTTGAATGTCGTGGAATTTTGCAATATAATTTCAACCCAATTCCAGATGTCCGAGTTGTTTGAAATTTTGTTCATGTATTGATAACTGATTACAATACAATAATTTCATAGCTATGTCTTGATATTCTGATTACGTTGACAGTAAAAACAAATAAAAATTTTGCACACGTTTTAAGAACCGTTGACAATACAGTAGTCTTTTAGCAACGTCCTGCTATTCTCGTTACTCTGACGGTAATAGAAAAATGGTTGCCATGTAATGGAATCTTTCATTTCAGTGTTTACCGGCTTCCTGACGTCCGAATCGTTTTAAATTTTGCACACTTATTAAGAACCGATAAAAATTCAATAATTTCATTCTCACCACGTTGTCAGTGTATCCTATACTTGATGGGATTACTGAGTTAGGCAAATGCAGCCGCGACATTAGTGCACAGGTGCGATTCGAGAAATCTTCGTCATTTGGCGGCCACACCCTTCGGAGATTTCCCACCCAATATAGCCATCATCATCATCGTTCTCCAGTTTTCCGCGTGTGATTTACGAGCCTTGGTTGCTGTAGAAAATCGTCTTCTGCTGTCTCCTATCCAGAAAGGTTTCTCTGTCTGAAGTCGCTTAACGTGATGTTGAATAGAAGGTATTCGAAATATTACTTCGTACTATTATAGAAAACTAGCCTTCTTCGTTTACCGTGCTATTGGATCTCTTGTTGAGTTGACCATTTAATTGTATTTTACTCGTGGGAATAATAATTAATAATGAAACTACAACTCAAAGAAAAAGAGAGATTGGCGAAGAAAAGCCAACAGTAAGAAACATACTTTATAAACTATGTGAACTAAAAAGTTAAAAATAAAATTGTAGTTTAAAAAACTGAAATACACGCTTTCGTAGTAATGTGAACTAAAAGGTTAAAAATAATATTTAAATATAAAGATTTTGTTTAACAGTGATGGGACGTCCCACAATACAGGATAAATTAATTTTTTTGAATAAGCTTAAAGAATAAATTCACTGATTACAAAATTAACTTTAATGTAAAAAAACATGGGGTGCTATATAAGTTGTCTTATATTTTTTGTCGTTCGCTGTGTGTAAAGGTAGAGTCATTGTCAAAAGTTGTGTAGAGAGCACCCCACTCCTTATATTTTTCTACATTAAAGTTAATTTTGTAATCAGTGACATTATTCTTTAAGCTTATACAAAAAAATTAATTTAACCTGTATTGTGGGACGTCCCATCACTATTAAACAAAATCTTTATATTTAAAAATTATTTTTAACCTTTTAGTTCACATTACTACGAAAGCGTGTTTTTAGTTTTTTAAACTACAATTTTATTTTTAACTTTTTAGTTCAGATAGTTTCAAAAGTATGTTTCCTACTGTTGGCTTTTCTTCGCCAATCTCTCTTTATCTTTGTGTTGTAGTTTCATTTTTAATTATTACTTCCACGAGTTAAATACAATTAAATGGCAGCTCAGCCAGAGGTCCAATAGCAGGGTAAATGTGGAAGACTACTCTTCTATAATAGTACGAAGTAATGTTTCGAATACTCACTATTCAACATCACGTTAAGTGACTGCAGACAGAGAAACCATTCTGGATAGGAGACAGTGGAAGACGATCGTCGTCAGCAACCAAGGCTCGTAAATCACACCCGGGAAACTGGAGATGGTCAAAGTAACGAGAATAGCAGGTCGTTGCTAAGAGACTGCTGTATTGTCAACGGTTCTTAAAACGGGTGCAATTTTTTTCTGTTTTTACTGTCAAAGTAATTATAATATCAAGATATAGCTATGAAATTATTGTATTGTAATCAGTTATCAATACATCAGCAAAATTTCAAACAATTCGGACATTTGGAATTGGGTTAAAATTAAATTGCAAAATTTCACGACATTCAACCATTTTTCTTTTGTTACTGTCAAAGAATGAGAATAGCAGGATATAGCTATGAAATTCTTGTATTGTCACCGGTTCTTAATATGTGTGCCAAATTTCAACCAGCTCGGACATCTGGAAGTGGGTCAAAATGGAGTTGTAAAATTCCGTTACATTCATTCATACATACATACATACATACATACAAGTCAAGCTAATATAAAGCATGTAAAAAGCGTGGGGTCCGCTCTACATAACTTTTGACAATGACTCTGTCTTTACAAACAGCTAACGACAAAAAATATAAGACAACTGAAATAGCACCCCATGCTTTTTTACATTAAAGTTAATTTTGTAACCAGTGACTTTATACTTTAAGCTTATTCAAAAAAATTAATTTATCCTGAATTGTGGGACGTCCTACCACTGTTAAACAAAATGTTTATATTTAAATATTATTTTTAACCTTTTAGTTCACATTACTACGAAAGCGTGATTTTAGTTTTTTAAACTACAATTTTTTTTCACTCTGAGTAATTCTTTTGTAGTTTCCCGCTCATCTCTTGCGTCTTCTAGTGAATTTCTCTAATTTCATCTTCAATTCTTTTTTAAAATCTCCTTGAACCATTCTACTATCTTATTTTATTACTTTTTCGTGTCTTTTGTTCATACTCTTCGTTAATTTTCCTCAATATTTCTTGATTTTCTTTCCACCGTTGTGCCTTAGCTTTCCTATTTCCTTTTTTATTTCTTCTTCATTTAATTTGTTTTCCTTTCACTTGATACCATTTTTTTCTGTTATCTTTCTTTACATTTTTTCTGTCTGCTACATTATGACAGATAGTAGGCCTATCTGTTATTAGAGTGGGAAGGAAATGCGGGATTTTTTGGTACAGTTTTACGGGAAGAGTAATGTAAAATTGATAGAACGGTTTTCTGTGAGGAGGAAACAAGTGACTCATGATACGTTACAGGAGCCAATAACGCGCTATGGCATTCTTTGTAATAGTACGATCACTGGTTCCATCACTATATCCCAGAAAATGGTTCCGCAAACCTAACATTGCGGGCATTCTTTAGCCACGGGGCTTCGTGATGGCATCCCAAGCAAGCAGTTCTAAATTTGCAATAGTCCCTGTAAGTGAAGAATAATCTTCTTGGAAATACCAATCTCCCTCAGCCGTTCAAACAGGACAGGTCATCGTAGAATGTCAAATGCCCCCGAGATGTCCTCAAAAATGCCCATTACGTACTTTTTTGCTGTGTTACTTATCATTCCCATCGTCTGATTTATGACATCCTCTGTCGATTTCCCGTTACAAATTCATGTTAATTATTATTCATTCCCCAAAGTTCGCGATGGTTTTGTATTTTTTTTTTTTTTTTTTTTTTTTTTTTTTTTTTTTTTTTTTTTTTTGCGTAGGATCTTCTCTTGAACTTTGGCAAGCACTTTCAATAAACAAACTGACTAGTAAGATTTGGATATAAAATAATCTTTAATATCTCCTTTCTTTAGAATTAGCACCTCACTGTTTTTTTTCCATATTCCCGGAAATCTACCCTGATATAAGCATTAGTTCAGGGGTCTGCATAAGACGGGCGTTAATTTGAGATTAATTCCTGGAGAGCCTCGGCTGGAATTTATAAGATTTTTTGCTATATTAATAAATTTAAATATTCAGTAACAATGTTTATTTTTCCATTTCTTCAAACTGAATACACTAAACGGACTCTAAATAATAATACAACGACATTCCCCCTACAGCGGTATCCTTCTTGTCTCTGCTATAAAAACTTCTTGGCAACCAAACAACCAAAGATGTTCAGTCTCCCCAACATCCACGTCAGAGCTGCTATTAACTCTTCTCAAATTAAAACTGTATCACAGGCATAGATCATGTTAAAAAATACAGGGCGTTCGCCGGGAAACGCAACCCACTGTTAGCGCTACAAGGAAGAAACTGCTCGCGGCGAGCGAGCGCTCAGCTCCCGGCATTGTTCGACCGTCGGCCGCGGACTATTTCATAAACTTGTATGTGCTAAGCATTTAAATGTGACGTAATTCATTAGCTTACCTTATAAAAGATGCTGGAAGTGTTGACACTCTTGTGTAATGCACATTTCACATCTTCTGAACATATTTCGAGACACACGCTGCCCTAACTGACTTAATGATTTTTTGGGTGACTGTTCTAGTCGAAAAGCGATATCGTCAATTTTCTCCTCTGTGAGAATACGGTTGACCGACAGTCTCTTTTTGTTAAAAAATGAACCCGTTTCTCTTACTTTTTTAACCAGACGCAGAATTGTTGATTTAGCTGGCAGTAAAGCGCCAGGATATTCGCGACGAAATTTACTGCGACACTTTTTAAACGACTTCTTCTTCACATATGTATCGTAGAGAAATATTCTTTGTTGCAAACTGTAACGTACCATAATTTTACTCACACTCAAACACGGTACAGATTAGTAGGAGTATGAAGCCCCAAACCAGCCAAACCGCAAAGAAACGTTTATTCACAACACTGATTAATAAGAGACTGAAGTCACAAACTATCTACAATGCAAAGAAACCGTTCTTAAC
This sequence comes from Vandiemenella viatica, assembly GCA_031002005.1. Taxonomy (NCBI): domain Eukaryota; kingdom Metazoa; phylum Arthropoda; class Insecta; order Orthoptera; family Morabidae; genus Vandiemenella; species Vandiemenella viatica. The sequence continues at coordinate 140,064,571 of JARYHS010012519.1, read as the reverse complement.
AATGTAAGGGTCACTGCACTGCACTGTTGGGGCAGCGGAGGTGTTAAACAGTGCGGTGATTCACGGTGGCGTGTGGCGGAAACTGCTGGCTCCGCTGTCCGAGCAAGTTGCCGACGGCAACAGACTGGGAGGGTTGCGTTTTCCGGCGAACGCCCTGTATATATAAATGTACATACAAAGTAAGGAAACTTCGTTTCCTTACATATCCTTCCTGCCAATTTGTCACTAAAAGTACACAATTTTATGTGATATACATTGTCAAATAATTATTGTTTGTACAATCTTAGGTCACTAATATTTCATAAACCTAAATGTTTTCCAGATTTTGGATATTTAAGATAACATGTATTCTGATGAGGTTTCTCCGCGATTAAAAAGGTCCCTCAAATACATCAAAAACTTTTTTTTTTATCTCGGCATTTACACTACTAGATTTTTCATGCATTCTGACCAGTACTAATTCACCTTGTCGCATGCTTGCTTTCCAGGGATTCAGGGATAATATAAAATCTTTATTTCATTTCATTCGTAGCAGTCGAAACTAGCCCAGAGCTGTTTCACAGTTTGTAACATAAGGACCGGATGCTCTGCCGAGTCTTATCAACTGCAGTCCTCATGGAATCCGATACTTGCATCCTACCACTGCATGGTTAAGCGTGAGAGCTCAACCTGTAGTCAAGGTCATGGGAAGCTGCCGTCAGCTACCAACTTGCCGCGTTAAGCCTTTCCCCCTACCCTTAGGACCTCAATGACATCACTAGTAGCCAGTAAGAACACTTGCTTGTACTAAAATCCTAACTAGCCAATTGGGAGCTAGCTTACCCCCTCCATTAGCGCCGAGTGCTAGCCATCATGGCGACGACACAAGTTCGCTAGTCGCGCCTACACCTTCGACTCACAACATCGCTACACTGAGGTAATCTGCTGCTAGCTTACTATTCCATGCTGAGCTAATATTTCATGATTGCATTAAATCAGGAACTATCTCATGTCACTCCATCCTCCAACTTATTTAGAGATTGATTCCATACTAAGCCTATCGCTGTCGTTATGCAACCATATCGTACCAACCGTGCCATCATAACTATATTGCAATCAGTGTGTTTACGAAATAATATCTTTATCTGAAGTGTTTGTAATAATGTTCTTTCCTTCGCAATGTATTGTTAATAAATAGCCAATTGCCTTATACGCTGTGTGTTTCCTTTCACTACCTGATCACTGAAGTAAGATACAAGATAATTCTAGATAAATTATGCTAAGTGTTCACCCAGATATAAATACTAACAGAAGAGAGTATAGATATTTACGGAGCTTGTTGTCTAACTGCTAGCATCAAATAAGGATTTAGCCTAATTCTCGGCACTACATCGCAGACAGAAATCGTACAGATTTCTGGCGGTGGCCGAGACGAATCCAAAATACATCTGTCGTAATGAAAAGCTACCGCTCGGCTATCTCACACGCGACAACCTATCTGAAACTCTAATTTTTTTAGCACACCAATTATATATCTTCCTCTAAAGATCCTCTTCCACTTCTTGGTTAAACTATCTTTTCCCTTTGTTGCTTCATCTCCTTAACTCTCGGCCACCCTTCTTCCTTTCGTATTTTATAATGTTGGGGCCCTCATTATATGTATCAAGCCCTCTCTTCTTCTTCACTTTGCATCTCGTTGATTCTTCTTTTTCATCTTTTGTCTCTATATGAGAAAGCATTTTACACTGTCTCTTTCTCCACTACTTATCTATTCGTCACTTTCTACCTCTTCTTCGGTATCTTCATAACTCTTCTCATCTTCATTATCATCGTTCACTTCAGTTTCCAACCATAATTTCTGTCATAATTTCTAGTAGAAATAATAACCGTTTCATCTTTCCTATCCGTCTGTTCTTCTATATTTTCCACGTTACTGACCCATTGATGCATTCTCACCACGTTAATTATCTCGTCTTCCTCCACTATATCCTTTCCAGCATAGCTAATTTCATTTTTCTCCTCTATCTACTGTAGAAATTCCACCATTTCACTGATCCACTATTCTCCCCATTGCATTGTTTCCTTCATCGTCATCCCACCGATTTTCATCTTATTCTCTCTCATCCTCCTCAATTTCCATTCCTAACTTGTCTTCGCGCGCCCTTCTTACTTCTTTAATCCAGTGATCAGTTTCGTCTCCTGTTCCTTTGTCAATCGCTCCTTCAGAATTTTCCAACAGGATGATCGACTTGATTGTTATTATCTTTAATCACTTCTCTGACATTTTCTTTCCGTAAAGTCTTCATCAAAATATACCGCTACTTCTTACAAGATTACTTTTTTTATGCCTATCACTAGTCTCTTTATCTAACTTCATTAACTTGCATCGTTTTACTTCCTTCGTGGTTCTTGACCCTTTAACCCTTTCAACTTCAGAACAGACCGCTTCAAAAGCCGCACTTAATTTCCCTCATTACATTCTACTTCTCGCCTTTCTTTCATCTTCTCCCTGGAAACTTCCACTACTTCTATTGTTAAAGCCTCTTGTTCTTCTTCATTCCTTCTGCTATCTTCTTGTCGTAGGTGCGAGAAACCTCCTCTTGGATCGGCTACCGATCGCGCTTCGCCTGTACTTTGCCTCGTGTTCCACTGGCTCTATTATATCCTGGACCCGAGTTCTGCTGGTATCCTTTGCCATTATTATACTTCCCAAACTTATTATGCCCAGATGTATTCTGCTCTCGTTCATTCGCTGCGTCCCACCTGTCTACCTTTTCCACGCCTCCTAGGAATTCCTGGATGTTGTCCCATCTCATTAGCAAAATTTTTTCCTGTCCTTTCCGTGGCATCTTCCGTTCCAATATTTCATCTTCTTCTATCGGACATGATAGGTATTTCAGTTTTTTCAATAGTCTCTCACAATAATTTCTTAAACTGCCGTATTGCCTTCTATAAGGAACACTGTTTCTGAATTCTTGTTTTCCTCGCCGCTGTTTTTCGTCGGACCAATATTTCTTTAGAAAAATCTGCAGAAATTCTTCATAACTTTTGCCACATCCATCCACTTCGCAAGCCCATTCCAAAGATTCATTCTCTATCATCATTTAATATATTATTTTTTCTTCGTCCACCCATTATTTCGGAAATGAATTTCTATATATTTCCAAAATACATACGGGTGTAACTCTCCTCCAGGTACAAACTTCAATTCAGGTAATTTTGTTTGCACTGATTGTACTATATAGTTGTCAGTACAGTTCGCTCTCCCGCCTTGAATATTGTTGACATGTTGACTCAATTCAACCCAATGTTGTTCAGACGCCTCCTTGTAGTTTTCCATTACCCCACGCAGGTCTGTTATTCCACATTCTAATTTTCTTAAGTTTTCCAGTACTTGCGAAATTCTTGCTTGGTTCCCTGGAGGTCGTTGACAATTTCACTGTTGACTTCTTCCTGCTTGTCAAATGTTAGCTTTGACTCTTCCCATTTATTTATTTATTTCTTACCAGAGTTCGAACCTCCCTCAATATTAAATTTTCTCGTTCAGAAATGTATTCACATACGCGTCCAAACTGGGCATTCATTGTCGAATAAATTTTATCTCTTCTTCTTTCCACAGTCGTAACGTTTGCTGTTGATTATTACTAATGTTTTCCATCTTCTTCTGTCCTTGCAGAATCATTGCTAGCATTTTTTCAACAAACTATTCTTCCCGTGATATTCTTTTTCAGTGAAACTAGTTATTGGGACGTTATGAAAAACACTTGTATTATCCTCTTCATGTTCTAATCGATCATGATACTCATAACCTGGACCTATACA
>JARYHS010012519.1:139955223-140059770 GCA_031002005.1 Vandiemenella viatica | reverse complement strand
CCAAGATAGACTATTATAAAACAGCCAACGTGCCATATGAGAAGTCAAAATTTCTAATTATAAAAGAAAATTTGTGACGTCATATCATCTATTTGTTACTGCAAGAGTCTAACATTTATGGAGCGTGTTATAAGGGACCTAGGATTAAGGTCTAGAGAGGTAACGCTTTCTTGATAACCAAAACGACACCTAAGGGTCTACACCAAATAAAAAATGATAACAACCAGATGTAAAATGAATGGAAATTTTATGCGAAGAAATGGATACAAAGGGGTGATGAAATCTTGGTCAGTAAGGAAGTTTTTTTAAGCATTAAGCAATTAGATTCTCGCTTGCCAACATTTCTAGTGTTCTGAACACTTAGTTAGTATGGATTTTGTGACTTAAAAAATTGAAGTAATTCCGAGAACTTAAGTAATACCGCTGGCTCTAACGCAACACTCCATCTATATTGTAGATGTTTTGGTTACAGCTACAGTGTACGGTACTGATATAAAAATTATAGTGGAAGTCTGTCATCGAGCATCGGGCCTGAGATTCCAACGACACTCCTGCATGGTCATAATTTAGGTCCTGAAACTGTAATTACAGCTTTGTCTGTTGTATGGAGGAAATGTTTAAAATTAATCGAAATTCCGTCACCTGGAATCGAACTTGTCACCCTGAACACGCAAAAATAAGGTCAAAGCTGTGGTTGATGATGTTCCGAATACATGTTTGTCTTTGTACGGAAGTTATATCAAATATTCTTTGTAATTCCGTAACTGGGTATTGAACTATTGACCCAACTGATACTTTAGCGTGGTCAGAATTTCGATATTGATATTTTAAATACATATTTGTGGGTGTATATTGCATATGTCAAAATTTTTTCGAAACTTCACCATAGGGTATCAAACTTATGCCACTAAGCAGGCAATAATACTGTGAAGTCAGTGGTTAATATCGTTCCGAATATAACAATGTGTGTTTAATTGTGAAAATTTTGAAAAATCACTGAAAGTCTGTCGCTGGTGACCCAGAATGATATTTTAATGACAGCATTGATTGTGAGTTGACTGATTTAAGTACAGCTTTATGTTTTATGCCGCAAATGTTTAAAATCCACCACGGATACTGAAATGATATTCTCGAAGGATTGGATAAGGTTGTTCCGAATACAATGTTTTAGAGTGAAAGTGTTGAAAATTCAATGAACATCATTGAGCTGAATGATGACCCGATTCATTCAATGAAATCGCTGAATTCAATTCATTTCAATTCAGTTTGATGTAACTGAAGTTGCATATACAGCTTTTTATGTTGTTGCGTGCAAATGTCAAAGATTTTAGAAAGTCGTTCACTAATAATGGAATTGGAGACGACGGGAGAATATAGTAATACTGTGGTAGATATTCCAGATTTAATTATTGTAGTTAACACGTTGGTTATGGAAGTCATTCTTGATGGGAATTCTGACTGCGAAACGGAGGCTCCAGCGTAGTCCTGCATGTTTATTTACAGGGTATTTTAATTTAGCACCACCGGCTATGACGTCATTAAGTGGAGTTGAATAGTAGAGATGATGGGAATTTTGATTGGTTTTATCGTGACACCAGAGAGGTCATAGACCCCGACCATATGGTATTGAGTTTTTCTGTTACTTCATAATGCCACTGACGTGGTAGGATGGCAATGTATCCACACTCCATCAGTTTGCTCGTTATTGGGTGTCCACAAATGAATATCGGGGTTTTAATGCTTTATAAGATTTATTACATTATCCTTACAGTTATAAATGATATGTCAAATGAAAGAGCAACTCAAACAGTTTTATATACAAGCTTACAAGTGTTCTATTTGGGCACCATTTGTCACACGGCACACATCAAGTCTGTAGCCGAGTTCTTCCCAAACGTTGAGCAGTGTGTCTTCAGTAACTGTTGCAACAGCTGCTTCAATCCTCTGTCGTAATTCAAGGAGGTTGGCTGGTAACGGAGGCACATACACACGATCCTTGATGAAACCCCAAAGGTAGAAATCGCATGGCGTTAGGTCAGGTGAACGTGGAGGCCACGCATAGCAAGCTCTGTCATTGGGCCCCTTGCGGCCAATCCAGCGGTCGGGTACAGTTACGTTCAACCAACCGCGTACTTCGTTATGCCAGTGAGGTGGCGCACCATCTTGCTGGAAAATGAAGTTCTCTGGTTCATATTGTTCCAACTGAGGGAAGAGCCATTGCTCTAGTGTATCAAGGTAAGAAGTACCAGTTACAGTCGGTTCATAAAAAAAGAAAGGTCCATAAACTTTCCGCCGGGATACGGCACAAAAAACATTGATTTTAGGGGAGTCTCGTTGCACTTGTACGATCTCTTGAGGATTTTCTGAGCCCCAGATCCGCACATTATGAGTGTTAACATGTCCACTGAGGTGAAAGGTCGATTCATCACTGAAGACAACATGATGTAGAAAATCTTCATCGTCATGTAACAACATTTCGTTAGCGAATTTGGCACGTAAACCATGGTCTGCAGGCTTTAGAGCCTGTAACAACTGTAAACGGTAAGGACGTAGTTGCAAGCGTTTCCTTAAAACTTTCCAAACAGTCGACTTAGAATTTCTAATTCGCGACTAGCCTTCCGAACAGATTTCTTTGGGCTACGAGTGAACGACTCTCCCACTCGTTCAACAGTCTCTTCGCTAACTCTTGGTCGTCCCGCGCTCTTCCCTTTACAAAGGCAGCCTGTATCTTCAAACTGATGATACCATCTACGGATGTTATTGTCACTTGGAGGATCACACCCGAACTTAATGCGGAACGCACGCTGTACAGTAACTACAGATTCAGTCTTTGCAAACTGTAAAACACAAAACGCTTTCTCTTCACTAGTCGCCATCTTTGCTACTACCGCATTATAGCGGATCGCAGCTGAAACATTTCACGCACATGCGCACTAGTGCCAACCAACAAAACTGTTGAGTTGCTCTTTCATTTGACATATCATTTATAACTGTAAGGATAATGTAATAAATCTTATAAAGCATTAAAACCCCGATATTCATTTGTGGACACCCGGTACTTCTTGGTTTCGTATTATTGTTTAGTGGGAATTACTGAACACAAGAAAGAGTTCAACTAGTTTTATACTTATTTACTTAATCCTGTTTATGCTGTTAATTCTATATAAACTGCTCTTGTCAGTAGATATTCCCGAACATCGAGGGCAGAAGAAAAAATGATTACATAGGAAGGTTTATAGGTTATAAAAAGAAATAATAATTCGCCGTTTCAAATTATGATCATGTTGGTGTTAAGGAAGTTTTCCCGAGTTTTAAACTATGTTATAGACATACAGGGTGTCCAGAAATGAAAGTATAACTCTGCAACTGCAAACAGCTTACATCATGTCCTTCTACATGACAAAATTTTATTGTAGTAATAGTCTCACCATTTTCGAGATACTGATATTTTATTTTTTCTTCCGAAGCATGTTACTTTCTTCAGTTAATCCATGCCATTTCTACAAATTAAGACTTTATGAACACTTTTTTTTTATTTACTCGTGGATGTTTGAGTCACTAAAACAATGTTCTTTCTTCTAAAAACAATAAAAAAAACTACATGTTTAATATGCAAAATGGTCTCTTTAGCAAACTGAACTACCATAAACAATCATTTTAAAAGAAGTATAAAATAAATGTGTCATTTAACATTGTTTATGGCTCAAATATCTTTGAATAAATTTAAAAAATGTGCTAAAAAATTCTTAATTCGTAGTCACATGTTTCGAAAAAAAAAAAAATCAGTATCTCGAAAATGGTGAGACTTCTGCTAAAATAAAATTTTGACATAATGTACGAAATCTTCCGTTACTTCTCATCATAATATTTACAAATGCAACATCTAAACACTTAATGGAAAGGAAAGTAGCCACTGTATTTCTGCATATGGCGTTTAACGACAGGTATAGAATAGTATTCTCAGACATTCCTTAAAATAAAGTACATTATTATTTAAAATTTTGTATTCTGATTACGTAAAGGACGGTTTATTATAGCACCTGGTATTTGGTTTAACTCACCGTGTAGTAGTCAATGCGTTGAGTGTCATTTAGCGACCTGTCGTAACTGTATAACCCATTCTCGGTGACGAAGATTGGATATCCGGGATATTCCTCTGTTACCCAGTTGAGCAACGAGCGGAAGCCCTGGCCGGAAGTCTGTAGCAGAAAGGCATCAAAAACACATTAGCAGTAACAGACTGTTGTTATTTTCTCCAAAATTAGACCACAGCCGATTAGATTCAGTAACAAAAGCTATAATAATGAAAAAAGTAACTTTATTCGGCTATCATTTAATCTGTTATTTTGTTTAAAAAATCTTTTTTTATCATTTATTGGAATGTACCCGAAATAGATGCAAGTAATTAGATATTTGCACTTTTCAGACAGATAATATCTCTATGTAAAATCATTTCCTGAGTTAGTATAAGTTAGCCAATTTACTACCCCCCGAAGGAAAGTTACCACCAATTGCAATTTACTAATTTTGTTTCTGACATAGAACCAAAGTGATATATTGTGGATCAGTCTAATCATTCTACGAATGTGTGGTGTTTTGATGGGTGGGAGTGCTGTAAATGAACTGTATGACTGTTGTAATTATCTTAAAAGCAGTACAATGCATGGAATATTGATAAAAACACTTTGATTGGAAATATTGTTTAACCTACAATGTTTGTAGGAATGTTTAAACTGGTGAAGCGACAGTTAAATGCTTGTAAAATTTTTGAGTGAAGTTTTATTTTTTATTATTGGAATTTGGGCTTGTACCCATACAGCCACTTTCAATCACAGATTTACATCTCTGGTATAACAATACTAATATCATGCAAATAGCTACTTGTTTTTGCAGAATAATATCAATAATATATCGGTAATAATATCATGCAATTACATACCTGTTATTTACAATTCATTTAGATTGTGATGCCAATATTTTCCATGTGCTGGTACGAAATTTTATAAATAGCATAATCTTCAGATGCAAAGAGTGAGGCAGTGCAAACGGGCAACGGAATGCCATCTTTCATGAGCGTATCTAGGAAGTGATCAATATCCATCTTCTTCCGTTGGCAGCCAAATAGCAGATGGTTTATGTCTTCAATTTCTCCGCAAGGACAGTTGGGAGAGTCTATAACGTGTAGTCTTTGAAGGTGTTGGTTGAATTTTAGTCTAGCAATACAGGTGTTGAGTCTCTGAGAACATTTTTGTACCTTATACCACTGATTTGAGGTTATCTACGTGTGAATGCGCCCGTAGTATTGGCATTTGGTCTAAATTGAGCTTTTTCATTCCGTGTTCCACTTTAGTTTTATGGAGTTTTTGATCTGACCAACTGCGTCTGGAAGAGGAATCATTTTATTGTGTGTTGCACCACTGCGAGCAGCTTGCTTGGCATACCGATCCGCCATCTCGTTCCCTAAAAGATTGCAGTGTGATTTGACCCATTTAAATTTCACTGTCTTGTTTGTGCGTCTTAACTCTTGAACCACGCTCACGATATCATATACTCGAGGGTCATTGTGGCATTGTCCCTGATGGTTTTTAAGTAGAGACAGTGCAGTTCTTGAGTCGGATAAAATTATGAACTTTTTTACGTGAGAAGTCATGACGTGTTTAAGTGCTTACAAGATGCCTGTCAACTCTGCGGTCATGATAGAAGCCTCCGCTGGTAACTTGAAGACATCCTTGTCTCTGGATTCTGGTATATCAAAGGCGCATCCAGAAACATCAGAAAATTTGGAGCCATCCGTGTATATTTGTTCCATTATTAAATTGATTTGCGTAGTTCATGTGCTGCAAATTTATAAAATATTGTGAACTGATTTTTGATCAAATTAACTGAGATGTCGTTAGCAATAAAGCATTTATTAAATTAGTAAAAAGTGCTGTGTCCAAATTTTTATGATTATTAGTAGCTTCTTTGGTCAGCTAAAAACCTTGAACCATCCATAATGAATATAAACATGAATTTTCTCATACAAATGAGATCATACTTCTATCTCAACGATCTATTAGAAGATTAAAATTTCCTTTATGTTATGGTGGAACACCTAGAGAAGAAGGTTATGGTTTGAGGCGCGGAAGACCAACAGTAGATACAATTTTTTTTACCCAGACAAGTTGTAGAGAAAAGGTGGTAATATAGCAAAGACACAATAACCGCTTTTATCGATATAAAAAATCCTTGTGATAAAGTACTAAGGGAATCAACATGGTTAAGTTCAAAAACGAGAGGAACAGAAGAAGTAACCGTCAAAGTAATAAGGAAAATTTATGAGAAGTGTGAGAATTGCTTGCGCGTAGACAGTAGAAGCTCAGAATGATTTCACATGGAAAGGGTAGACAGAAAAGGAAGTTTATTGTCACTTGTCCTGTTTAATGTAGTATTAGATGAAGTAATTTTAGAAGTTCATGGAAACAGAGATCCAGCAGAGCTAAAGGAAGTAGTATAAGCAAGTGGTCGGATAACTTTAGAAGCTAAAGAGCCAATTTCACCACAAAGGCGTTGGAAAAATTGTAAAAGCCGTAGGGCTCTTAATATTTTAATAAATAACTTTTAAAATAATTTATTAAATAATCAATACACCATCATAAATACATTTATGTAAATAATATATTCATAAATAATTCACTAATAAGTAGTAAGCATTTTAATTAATGAGAACAATATGCTTGTATTTCCTAAGAAAGTATTAAAATATTTGGTGCATAACGTGTAGTTTTTAATTTCAAACATGAATCCAAATTTTCGTGTTTTTTTTTTGGGTTCTGAATTTGTTTTTAGTTAAGTTCATGTTGGAAAAGTTTGTCACAGATGTATGAACAAAGAATCTCTCATACGATTTTCTGGCTCACGATGAAGCTTGGGTGAATTAACGGTATTAGCAGACTGCAACTAATATTAAAGTTAGTGGTAGAATTTCCCCCCTCCCCCAAGTTTCTCTGACGTTCTTCCTCTGTTTTCTTTCGCATATATTATGGAAAGTGACAGGATCTTTGTTTGAAAGTGTCATTCTTTTTTCGACTTATTATTATTTGCGAAATGTTCTTTGTAGACCCACATATCTTGAAAGACCATTTGAGTTTGCAATGAAACAAAAGATTCAATCTATTCACTTTTGAATCCGCGACGATCGTCTGTTATGTTCTCGGGGAATTAGCAAAGTTAAGAAAGTGTAATTACCACGCGACATTCACTGTCGCTATCTTCTGTTGAAATTTTCGTAATTTTTCCTTAACAGTTATTCTAAGCAAGCTTAAAAATATGTTTTTAAAAATTAGATAAGAAAAAGGCAAATAGAGCACCAAATAAAAACAAAGGTGATATAATACCTGAAGTACGAATACTCGTATTTTAAAATCACAAAAAATTACTTAACCAGATACAAGAAATTAACTGGTGTAAAAACGCTTAAACAGTTAGCAAGAACTACCGTGGTATTTTATTTAATTCGTTGTTATTGTCGGTAAAGGTTGGCAGAACTTGCTTTTAATATGGTCAGCTAACTTACAAGTCTTTATGTCTTGTTGATGTTACTACCACTTTACTAATAGTACTGTCGGTAAAGATGTAAGATAAAAATATTATCGAAGAGCCGCACTAATATTATCAAAAAACCGCATGCGGTTTCCCAACCCCTGCCCAAGCTGAAGAGATAATTATATGGTAGGAGACAGAACAAGATCTGGAAAGGGAATTAGGGAAATAGTGGACTGTAATGGGGATAAATGATATGGAAATGAGTGAAGAAAAACCAAGATAATGAAGATAACAAAAAATACTGGTCCAATAAGGATGTGTTACCCGACGGCAAAAATGTAATGGGCAGAATGGTTTGTTTGTTTGGGACGCTAGGTAACTAACAACGGAATGATGGAGGAAGAAGTAAGGCACAGAGTAAAGAGGAGTGGACAATTGTATCATCAGGTAAAGGATATAATCTGGAGGTGGAACATAGAAAAGGAAGCTAAAATTTTGCTCTGGAAAGTAAATTACCAGCCAGTAGTGATCTATGGTTCTGAAACCTGGAATTGGTCAAAAAGAGATTTCAGCATATTAAAGGCGGAAGAGATAAGGTATCTGAGAGGATAGAGAATCTCACAAAGAAAGATAAAATTTGGTATGAAAACAACTGGAGAGATTACAAGCTGAAGTATTATAAAAGATAATAAAGAAAAGATTGCAGTGGCAGAGGCATATTGTGAGGATGGAGGAGGAGAGAATGCTTAAGTTAACACTCTTTAACAGTGGGAAGGGTAGGAGACTAATTGGTAGACTGCGGAAATGTTGGAGGGACCAAGTGAAGAAAGACTCAGAGGCTAAAGAAAAGTGTTGGAAGAATAATCTTGGAGTGACCATGAGACATGCAAGAGTATATGCTGGACGACTCACAAAAGCGGAAACGTCTAACAATGATGACGATGATGATCATACTTACCTTTATAACTATTAGACATTTAAAAGTTGTAATCAACCAATCGTCATTCACGTCTGAAGTTTCCTATTTTGTCAAATACGACTTCAAATCTCACATCTAACAGAATAGTTATGTTACATTATTTAATCATTGCTGTATTCTAATTTTGGCCCTACAAATGCTCTTCTGTAACTATATGTATAATAACCAACTGGTATCGAGCAAATAATCCCGGTATCCATTCACCATAGGTAGATACTGTAGGTGATGCTTAAAGATTCAATTTCTTCCTAATAGTATGCCACGAGTTTTGATAGTTCAGTAATCAGTTATGGCCAGTCACAATATGGCACTGAGACTATTGTAGAAATAAATGCTTATTTTTTGCTGTACTGTTAAAATCTTTGAGGTCTTCTTCCCCCCCCTCTGGTCTAAATCTCCAAATTCTACAATAACCTATACACTAATGCATTGGTTCTCAATTAGTGTTACGCGTATCTCCAGGAGTACGTGAGGTTTCTAGAAGGGGTAGGCACGACAATGTCCTGGCTAAGGTAATCACTAAGATAATTAAAAAAGGAACAACTCAGCAAAGATTACATTCACCAAAGTTTATTTTAATACAATCAATGTGTGTGTGTGTGTGTGTGTGTGTGTGTGTGTGTCTGTGAATTATACAAGGGGTGTTCAAATTAAAAGGTACGAAACGACACGGTGGATACAAATGTAGACTTAATTCAAAATATACTCCATAGGCTTGAGCACAACGATCCCACTGATGAACAAGCCTCAGGATTCCTTGTTCCCAGAATTCCTGTTGCCGTGACGAGACCCAGTCCTTCACAGCGTCCTTGAGTACGTCGTCCGAGTTGAAGCGCTTCCCTTTCAGGTGTTTCTTCAGTAGACCAAACATATGGAAATCGCAGAGCTACATGTCCGGACTGTAGGGCGGATGGTCCAACGTCTCCCACTTGAATTTAGCCAGTTCGATGTGTGTGACTCTGGAGACGTGTGGACGCGCGTTATCATGGAGCAGAACCACACCCTCCGTGGGCAGCCCCGGTCTTTTGTTCTTGATTGACCTGCGTAGGCGTCGGAGTGTCTCACAGTACACATCGGAGTTAATGGTTTTTCTGTGCTCGATGAATCCTGTCCTCAAACGGTGTGCTGCATCATTTGGAAACCGCTTTTGATAAGAACCTCTGCTCTCTACTGCGCATGCTCCGATTCCAGTCAGAGACTCCAATCGCATCCCGAGATGTCTCGCTACGTTCTCCCATGGCTGAATATGCAAATATTTAACTGTTACGTTTTTACGTCGTTTCGTACCTTTTCATTTGATCACCCCTTGAATTGCTGTGGTTGTGTGAAGCACTCTGCTGGGATGAACGCAGAGGCACAGGAAAGCTATGAGGGGAATACGCTGTTGAGCTCTTTCTTGAAGTGGTACTGGGTAAAAACTAACTGGGAACCACTGTACTAAGGAATCTCCTTACTGTCTAATGTGAGAGCCTAAGTTACACTGGAGCATACTCTAGTTAATTTCACGACTCACTGTACGCGAAAAGCTTACAAATCAATGTTACTCACCGTCGGCACATTCTCGATGACTCCCCTGTCGCGAGTCATCGACGGCGAAATACCGGTTTCACCACTCGTCACCGTCGCTGTGAAGTAGTTATTGACGCCGATAAAATCAGCGGCCCCTGTAAATAAAAGAAGATCATGTGCTTGGGACTGTGGTTGTAAAGCTGCTACGAATTATTTTCTTGTAATGGATTAGTTCTTCCAGACGTCAATGAAACAAACAAATTGTATTCAACTCTCTCACAGATTGTGGCAATCGGCTCTCCAACAGTGCACATTTATTTCTGAATAATGCTGCAAACGTAATTCTTGTTGATAAAATGGATATTCACACAATCTGGCATTAATACTCCAAAAACTCTCGCTTTATCTTCGTTGACAATGACGTATAATCTCATGTATACATGTGATAACGACTTGCAGTAAACAAAAAAATGTTTAGGAAGTAAATCTGAGAATGGTTCAGATGTTTAACAACAACTGTGTTCATATCAGTTCACATCACTGATTCTGAAGACTATATAATTGTATCTGTATCTTTAATGGAAATCGAAATAAGAAACGAGATTTTCATAAAACTAAGTTTAGCTATGGATACTTGACTTGTGTATGTATAAAATACTAACAGTTACCCGCGACTTCGTCAGCTTAGAAAGCGTTTTATTCGAAGTTTTTTTGCATAGTACACTACTTTTTATGAAAACTGCAACACCAAGAAGGACAAAACGTCATCATAATGAAATTAATTCCACAGGTTAAGGACAAGACAATACAAAAATGATTAGAACTACAAAAATGCAGACGCACTTTGACCGTGAGAATTTTTGATAATATCAAAGACATTACGGTGTCTCTAGGCGTCGTGGCATGAAATCAAAGAGAGACTGGATAACCTGCTGGGGAACATGGTTTGATGGAGTTTAAACAAAGCATTGAGGTAGGAGGAGCAGAACTAATAATTTGCCGACTGATCGTATCCCAAACATGTTTGATGAGAGTCATGTCTGGCACTCACCTCTGATGTATTCGATCTCCTCCTCTGTGAAGGTCTGCAGCCTCGACCTGGGTCGCCCCTCAGCAGCGCTGTTGGCGTCCACCCTCTCCCTCACCACGGCAGGGTAGTCACCCTCAGCAGAGTAGATAGGGTGTGCGTACAGACCAACCTGAAAGAGAAAGGTTGGTTTTTATCCTCTCATACTGTGTGTAATTCAGTACACACACGAAATCAGTGTTCGAACCATCACGCTGATGGTAGGAAGCACACAAACGTAGCATCACATTTCGTTATCGTCTCAAAATAGAGGCGTATTATCTAGTATACAGTTACACGTAAGGAATGGAACACCAACCACGTAGAATTCAGTGATGTTCAAGAGTGTATCTTTTCTTAGATTCTGCAATTTACAACACACTGACTGCCTGAATGTTTGGCGCAGCATGGCTTAACAATTTCCTCCTACTAAATTTTCCAAAAAGGTGGGGTAGAAGGAAAATTGAAACACTTCGGTTTATTTAATTCTCCATTCCGTTAAGGAGGAAATAGATTTTTTTTTTGCTAAAAAAAAACACAAACATTTATTTTGTACCATTTGTCTGCTACGACGTAAAGTATCAGCCTACCACAATTGTCAGTTGTTTCTATTACTATTGTGAGGAACCATCCCAGCATTCGCATGGAGCGATCTGGGGAAACCATGGAAAACCCAAAACACGATGGCCGGAGTACTTTATCGAAAGCTACTCCTGTAGTATTTTATGTTTAGTTGCCCGGTAAATCCTTTCTATTCCACTCCCTAATCGCTCGTGGAAAAAATGAGTACTGAAATCAATCGGTTCTGGCCTTGATTTCTCTTATCTTATTTTCGCGGTCATTCCGGGATATGAATGTTGCTGGTAGCAATATTTGTTTACTGTCATTCCGAAATATGTCAGTCGAGAATTTTTCGATTAGCTTCTATCGAGAGCACCGCCTTCGGTGCTCCAGATCTTCCCAACCTAACTCCTTCAACATCGCACTTACGCTTTCCCTCCAACTATATAGACCTGTCACTAATCGGGCGGCTCTTCTTTGGACCATCTCTAAAGCCCCCATTAATCCCTTTTTATGGGGACCCCATACAGAGCAACAATATTCTAAGTGAGGCCGCACTAGTGATTTGTATGCAGTCGATTTAACTTCCGGAGTGCATTGTTTTAAATTTCGACCTAGAAATCGAAGCATACGATTTGCTTTCCCAATTACATTCTCGATATGCTCATTCCACGACAAATTATTACGAATTGTTACCACTAGGTATTTAGCGGAATCTACCGTTCTAAGGACAGTTCCATTAATTGTATATTCAAAGCTAAGTGGTGTCACCTTTTTACTTACACGCATGACTTGGCACTTTTTAGCGTTTAACTCGAACTGCCAATCTTTACACCACGCAATTATTTTCATAATATCATCTTGTAACAAAGCGCAGTCGTCCTGGGTTGTGATTTCGCGATAAATAATAGCATCATCGGCAAATAATCTTTTCATCCCCTTTATTATGTCGCACAAATCATTAATGTATATGAGAAACAACAGAGGCCCTATCACGCTTCCCTGAGGAACCCCGAACGTCACTTCAGTAAGTGATGAACTCTCACTGTCGAGAACTACACACTGTGTTCTGCCCTCCAGAAAATCTGCAACCCAGTCGCATGTCAAGCATACACATGACATCCTACATTTTCCTTTCCATTGCTTCCTTTTATATTTGTTAACCAGCTGCTGGAGGTATGATCAACGGTTGTCTAAGCATTGACTGAGCCTGAGGCGTTAGCGGTAATGCTCTGGCCTCGCCTTAGGAAGTACGCAGGTTTGAATCCCTGATCGGCCATTCAGTTTTCGGTTATCAATGGTCTCCCGTCATAACTCAGGCGAATTCCGGGACGGATCCTTTAAAATGCCTTGTCCAAAATCCATTCCGCTTCTTGCTTTCAATCATTTTTCCGCCTCTGATGACCTCGACGTCAACGAGAGTAATGAAGTAAAAAAACAGGAATGCTTTGTATACAAAATGAATTTTTCTTTAGGGCATAATCTTGACATTAACAGTTTCTTCAACGATACTTATGATAATCATTTTCTTTCAGTTTGTCTGAAGCATTTTGGTAAAACTATCAATTGTTCTTCCACATGAACTAGAAAATCTCTCAGTCATTATGTTGTTCGAATTAATAATTGCAACTATTTGAAGTAGTTTCCTCGTATTCTATTTGAATGTAAGGAGTTGGTACGGCGTCTCGTGTTCTTTTACTACATTTTAATTTTCTGCACTATTCCTAGTTAAGGTAGCGTAATTATTCAAATCTCATATTTTAAATCCAGTCCTATTTCCAAATTATAAAATACTCATCAAAATCTGTAAGGTAGTTCTCTTTTAAATAATATTATGCCGAAACTTAATATTCATGACATATTGTAATTTCGAGCATCAATTTCAGGTTATGCAGTGTGGATAACTTTGTCTCAACGTATTTTAATGGCTTTATGCACGGTCACTCTCAAACACTAAAAAATAAGGCCGTACAATCAGGTGCGCCGTATTTTCTGAGAAATTTAATTTTCGCAAAATCCACTAAAATTTGGTAATTAATAGTTAAATCAAGCTGTGTTTTACAGCGCAATCGCTAAAGCGTTACAAAGAAGGCTGTCGCAGGTTCGCTTCCCAGTTGGAGGATTATCATTCGTTCTGTAATGTAACATGTAATCAAAACATACGCTTTCTCATTTTTGTATAGTTCTACAAATCTTGTAGTGATAATTTGAATATTTTGACCCAACAGACAATCAATATTTTTAAGACCATGTTATTTACGATGCTCGCATAGTATAGTCAGATATTACGTGAATCTCTGTGCTAAGAAGATATTAATAGAAGAAAGTTTGCGCAATCATATACTGTCTTCCGGTTAGTTGTGTATTATTTTGCGAAACAATATTCCTTATTACTATATTTTTTTAAAAAAAGTAAAATTTCTGCCAGAGAATAAACCCTCGTCCTTCCAGCCCATTTCAGAATGTTTTTAAAAAGCTTCTGAAAACTTTATTCGTTATGATAATAACAATGTAAGAAATCAACCACAGGACACTCTCACAGTCGTCACAGTCGTGTTTATCTTAGTTGTGTATTCATTGCACGAACGAATTTGGCATTCTCTTCAACCTTAAAATTTTCACTACAGAAAGATTAACATTTTTCTTTTGCTTAATCGTTATTAGTGTGCAGTGGATCATAGCCAGGAGACGATTGCTTGATTGCATAACTGGCACTTGCAAAAATGAGTTTCAGCTGTTCGTTGGGAATACCGTTTGGCATCCACTTTCCCTGTAGTGTCTGAAGCTGTAAACTCAAGCTAAGGATTTTTGCATTCCAGATACTAACTACTTCAGCGGATATTGTAATAGGGAAAAACAGATTTTTCTACCAAAATAGCACGAATCTCCTTACACGGCTTCATAAGATTTATTTCTTACTATTGGAGAGTGATTCTGCTTAAAACAACTAAAATCCATTAAAACACGTTTGACGCTTTTGTTGTTAAATCTTAAATGAGAATATAAGGTTTTCAAGTGTGAAAATACCGTCAAAATCGAATAATGGCATCAAATTATGCCAAACAATAAACAAAAAAGTTTGATAATCAGGACAGATTTTAATTTACTGCGCCTGTATCAGGTAAGTTCACAAGTTGTACCTCAGATTTTAAGTGAGACCTTAAGTTTTCAAACAGGTGCAAACTACAGAATTGTACTAGCTTATACCTACAGGTTGCCTGCGTGTACCTTGATTAGTGGAGGAAATTCAAATATTAATGAGGACTGTTCGGTATTCGAGAAAAACGACGCTAGGACTTTTTCAGGGTGAGAACAGATTTCTATTTCCTGGTCTGGCGCTATATCAAGTAGAGACATCAAACAAATGGCATATTTTGTCAGATCATAAGCTTTCAAACTACTCATAAACGGAGGTAAGATTCGTACTAGTTTTTTTCCACCAATTTTTCAAGGCCATATCAAATTCAATTGTGTATTTTTTTTTCTTTCTTTTTTTTTTTTTTCTTTTTTTGGCAAACATTCTTAACTATTTCTCATACGTACATTGAATTGGTAGTATCTGTCCACTGCTTCAATGTCCTCTGTTGAGTTGCTGGCTGGAAGAGCAGCATTAGTGTTGAGTGTAATTCCAACAGAACCTGAAACACGTTTATAAGCACAACTACAAAACAGCAGCAGACATTTTCCTGTAATTAGTAAGAAACTCCGCTGTTGTCATAAGAAGGAATAACTTTTGTAGCATATTAGAATGTCACATCCTGGAATCAAATTATGGAAGTCTGAAAACCATAACAATAAAATTCATGTATACAATTTTCTTGCACAATAGATTTGTCTCGTACCTCTTATCGAGATGCATTCAGCTTTAAATAGCAAAACTGGTACCAGAAGGCGGGGAATTTACTATGTAAAAGTGACTAGCAGTCTCAAAATATTTTATTGCCATTTAACTAAATTGGAAACATCATTCTGGCTGCAGTATCTCCAAGTTCATCTGAAATTTACACTATTTGTAGATGTCTTCTCACCGTTCTGCGTGGCCCGGTACTGTTCGTCGTAGAGCCTGTACACGCGAGCGTGGGATTGAATGACTGTATGGGCTGCCATGTAGTCTCCAATGCCAGACGCGTTCTGACTCGGGGCTTGGCTACCATAAGAGGAGTAGCCCTTGACAAATTCTGCCGGCTCGTTGAAAGTGATCCACCACTTCACCTGAATAAAAATCACAACGGAATAATAATTATCTGACAATTATAACTTTAATAAAACGTGGTAGACAGAACCATGAAATATAACGACGTTTTAGTGGTAAACGCAGAAGTCCCGCTAAAATCATTAGGTACTTACAATAATGGAAATGTGTAACATAGGCTTAGCAAAACTCTAATACTTTTTTCATTGCCCACAGAGTTGTAAAAAAGGAATGGCTAGTTATTTTTATCTTTTTGACCTGGAAAGTAACTCTTATTTTCCACGACAGACAGATCACATTAAGATTACTGTTAACATATTTCTGTCAAATGGAAGAATTTTAAGAAACTGAATTTACATGATGTCTTAATCACTGTTTGAGTAGGATAGCCTGAAGAAAGTGACACTTGTTTCGAACTAAGAACGGTATGATGAAACAACAATAAAAATTAATATCCTGTGTCACCGACTCACCCTGTCTCCAAAGTTGTCGAAGAGAACTCTGGCGTATTCGACGAAGTAGTCAGCCAGTAGTGGGTTGGGCCAGCCTCCGATGTACTGTAGAGCTTGAGGCAGGTCCCAGTGGTACATAGTCACCTGTACAACGTTAAGTGTATTAGAGTAAAAGTACTATATATATAGACCATTGGTTTTTCTGTGTAGTAGTAGTATCGTGTCTCTTATCGTGCACTATGCTGGTTATACGTCGGTAGCTATGGGAGTGTGGGGATAAGGTGGTTGAAAGTGGTCGACCTGCGACACTTTAATATTTCTGTCAAAGACGTATGTGTCTTGGTGTATCACTTTTAAGCGAAAACTATCTAGTGCACATCACTGGCGTTTGTGTGCGGTAGTAACGTAGAGTCATCTTTCGATCACAACGTTGGCCGAATTTCAGTAAATGTGGTAGTGTGAGAGATATGTTGGTTGAAAGTGGCCGATCAAGGATATTTTCTTAATTTGCCCAAAGCCTTATGTGTCCGTATATTTCACTTTGCTGCCACAACTACATAGCATAGACCATAGGTGTTTGTATGTCGTAGTAGTATCGTGTCTCCTACCGTGCACTATGGTGGTTAGATGTTGGCAGTTGTCGATCCTAATTCTGTACAAACACGAACGAAGTCTTGGGTACCAGCTAGTTAATCGAAAAAAGTTTATGTTTTTGGAACATAAAAACTTCGTGGATTCAAGAAATGTGATCGTAGTATTGATTTATGCACTAAAATATTTGCCAGTAGTTTGTTAGATACCTATACTATTATGTATTGTTCCACTTCTCAGTGCAATATGTGTTTGTCACGTACACTTGAAAATTCCTTTTACTGTTAATTCTTGGCTGTCCGGGTGGCGCCGCGTCATGTTTCTTGAAACCAACGTTTCGACCCTCATTCTAGGGTCTTCTTCCAGGGCAGAACTGCGTCTTCGGTCAGCGAGTGGTCTTGTTTTATAGCCGAGGCCCGCGTCCGTCTAGATGGTTCGATTTGTCCGGCCAATCAAAGGTCCGAGCCGTCACGTGGTTCGTTGGCCTGGCGGGGCGCGGCGCGGTCTGGTGGGAGGTGACACGTGACATGCTCTCTCCGCAACAGCGAGAGCCAGGCGTCGTGCAATTTCAGCCCGTTGTCTTCGTTGATATTGTTTGGGCGTTTTGCAGTTTCTAACACCCCCTTTACCCTCCTTGGCCACCATTTATCCTCACGCACTATAAGTGTGGTGTTTTCAAAGTCTATAGCGTGATTGGTTTCAGCTGCATGCCGTGCAATGGCGGATTTATCAGTGTTATTTGATTTATAGTTGCGGATGCAGCCTCTCCCTTATAATGCGCCCCGTCTCTCCTATGTACACCCGACCACAGGTGCACGGAATCTCATACACCCCGCCAGCCTATAGTGGAGGCAGTCTGTCCTTGACCTTTACGAGCTGGTTATTGACTTTGCTGTGCGGTTTGTAGACAGGTTTTATGTCGACTTTTTTCAACAGCTTTCCGATTCTGTCAGTAACGCCACTTATGTACGGTAAAACCACAACTTGGTGTTCCTGAGAGGTGGCTTGGTTAGATGTTGAACTGGCGTTTTTTATCTGTCGTGGCTGCATGTAATGCCCGTCTAATACAATGATTATGGTAGCCATTGGACTTGAATGTGTGTTGCAGTGCCTCCTTTTACTGTTGTTTTGTTTATATTGTTCCTGATAATCATTCTAGTTTATTAAGTTCAGTTTAAATTCATTGCAAGCGTTCCACTATAGGCGTTGCATTATAAGCAGATGTTCAAAACCAGAATAAAAAAAGAAATTGAGCTAAGGAAGAGGCAGCATAAAAATCATTCTGTGAACCATTAAGATTATAATATAATAGCTTACATATTCTTTATAACAACTTTTATATCCTTCGATGCCATCGAAGAGCCTCTTTCAGTCAAAATGGAAACCCAATACATATTTTTGTAAACTGGGATACAGCCTATTATTATCGATGAAAGATTTCTAATCGATCAACGGAATAGGAGGAATTTATCCACCACTTTCGTCGCATATAATGGTATTGTAATTTCAAATGTAATGCATCTGAGTTCCCTTCTCTCCCATAGGACCAACTAGTCCAGATATCAGCGATGCATCCTCTTTCAGTCTCGCCACTCAAGACACTACTGTAAACAGAGAGAACGTTTTATCTGGCCGTATCTACATTTTAATCAACATGCTTGAGATTACAACAAGACCTTAACGGAAAAAATTATATGATGTCTATGTAAGAGCAGAAATCAAAGCAAAATTGGGTGAATTTCAAGAACGCGATAGTGAAAGATCTGTCGATAGTATAATAACTCTTTTCAAAGACATTTCAGACAAATGCGATAGCAATATAAACGTGTTAATGATTACAACAATTATTATGGGCAATACCAATTTTGCTGGATTAAAAACATGTCGAAGCTAGCTACTTTATTAGTAAGTATCCGTTACTGTACTATATACATTTTTGATAGATGTCTCCAATGTTTTGGATATCACAATCTTTTTGACAGCCATAAGACTGAATGTCTGAGGGTAGGCGATATCAGAGTTTAGCAACCCATCAGGAGCAAGGTTACTCATGAAAGAAGTTAATTACAAAGATTATATTTATTATATATTCGGAGATGGACTACCATCAGTCTTACATTGCATTACAGAGTAAATAAGCCTCAAATCTACTGTACCTCACAGATCACACAAGTAATCTGTTACGTGTATATTTTCAAAGTATTGCTCACTTTAACATTGATAGTTCTAAAAAAATTTGCTTACGTCTTTACGCCTCGTCGACGGTTAAGGTCATTAGTGGCGGGATGGGACTGGGGACAAGGAACGGGAAGGAATTCGGCTATGACCTTTTTGAAGGAAGCATCCCGGCATTCGCCTGGATTGATCTGGGGAAACAATGGAAAACTCAAATCAGGATGCCCGGTCAGGGATTCGAACCCCCGTCCTCCCAAATGCGAGGCCTCTAAAATTTAGATTATTCATGCATTTTTAGATTATTCCAGGTATTAGAGGACGCGAGATATTGTTCCACTTTAATATTAGGCAATAGTAGCAATCGAGTCACTGAGATCAAACTAGTTTCACATCTTGCAACAACGCGAAGCACCGAAGCACAGAATAGACGAGGGCACTTAAACGGCTACAAACTGAATCGGGTGGTCTTTGATGAGGATAAGACTTACATGCAGACTAAACATAGCATGATCTCGCTTGTGCACAGGGTTTGAATAAAACCAATGCAGATCGTATAGTGACGGATAAGGTTCTCGTTAGAATGAAAGCGAAAGATGCCAAATTTGATGAACGTGTTGCATAATTTCTATTTAAGATGGTCATGCGTACCAAGATAAAGTTGGGATCTGAAATTTAAAAATAAGCGAAGTATTCTATTTTTAATATCTACTTTGTCAGTTTGCCGGCTGCCAGTGTTCTCTCAGCGTTGTTCTAGAACATTGTCAGAATCGGTATAAAAAAAAAAATTGAGCTTCCCACAAGGTCAAAATGTTGCATTCCTGTTACGTTTCGAGAGTGCAATTTTCTGCTATCATTTTCAACCAGCTGACGTAAAATGGCGCGCTGCTACCAGAGCTGTTGTTCATTCTAGACGCTAGAGAAAGGCCCATATTTGGGCAACGTTTACAGCCGGACCTTGGCTGGTCACGCCAACTCCAAGAGTGATCCTTGCCTCCTCGCTGTTCCTTCGACATTTTTGTCGCCAGGCCACGCTGAGTTGTATCCTGCATATCTGTTGACCAAGTGATCAGTTGTTCTGATCTCAACATTTTGAGGAGGGTGGAACCTCAAGAATTTTTATTAATAAACGACACCGTGAAACTTCTCGTTGTTAAAGTGGCTAAATACACCGAAAAGCAGTAAATCGAACAGAAAGTACACAAATAAAAGCACGAAGGCATTCACAATGAGGGTAACCGTCTGTATTTAAAACCTCAGTAGAAAGGCTGTAATCGTTGACTGACGACGATATATGCAGAAATGTAAATCTGTTGCGTATACCCCAATTCGGTGGTATATCCTAGCGTGATGCTTTACGCGATTGAGTTTGTGAATGTGGAATCGCCAATTTGATCAATAGTGAATGTGCTGGATTACAGCGGGTGGCAGGTTGATATATTTCAGGCACAATGAAGAAGGAATAAAAATTTCGACAGTTTTGGTGACTTACGTTCAGTAACAGTAACAGTACTTTGTAGAGAAATGGATACTACATTGATCAGCCAGAACATTATGACCACCTGCTTGTTAGGGTGTTGGTCCATCGCTGGAGCACAGTACAACAGCGATTTGGCGTGGCATGGATTCGATTTCGGGAGTTGTCTGGCTCCAGATGTCTACGCACAGGTCACGCAATTCCCTTAAATTACGGGCAGTTGGTTTGTAGGCGCAGCTCCTGGAAACGAGCATCTTGGAAACGGCGAGGCTGGTCGGCTGTTTGCATGCAACTGTAGTGAGCTTCTATGCAGAGTGGTTGAGGGATGGTGAAACGACAACTGGGCGACAAGTTGGTGGATGTCCAAGCCTCATCACACAACGTGAAGTTCGGAGGCTTTCCCGCTCTATAAAGCGGGCGATCTATGGCAGATCTGACAGCAGAGTGTGCTCCGAAGCACTTGTGTCTGCACCAGCATTATACGGGAATTAAATGACTTGTGTGTGCAGATGTGGTACCAACTCCCTCCAGCGTCCTACCAAGGCTTCATTGCTTCCATGCCAAGCTGTTATCCGTTCCAAAGGCGGACATACCTGCTATTAGATAGGTGGTCATAATGTTCTGGCTGATCATTGCATATTCAAAGGTACCGTCGGCAACTTGGCGTATTACACAAAGCGTAATGGAGCGATCGTGATCTTGGAATTGGCCACTTTGATGTATGTGTACTTACGAGTATGTCTGTTAATATATTTGAAGGTTTAAAACTGGTACTTAAAGATAGGAAACTGGTACCGATACTGATTCATGTTGAAAATTATACAAGGTAGCTTCGCATGCGGGTAGAGGGCAGGAAAGAGGGTGGAGGGGGGGGATGAGGAACTCGTGTGAACAATATGTGCAGTTCTTAAGGGGGGTGGGTAGCAAGTGTCACTTGTCAACGGAAGATTAATGCGTATTTAAAACAGCCTTTCCCCCATTTTCAGCACCTCTTATAAAAAGACTGATCGTCCACTTACCAATGGTTGTATGTTGTTTGCCAGCAGCTCGTTGATTAGGTTGTTATAGTAGTCTATGCCGGCCTGGTTGATGACATCTAGATCTCCAGTGGGAAGAATTCGCGACCAAGAGATGGAAAACCGGTACACATCCGCCTGTAAGACACAACCAAAAGTTTGACAAATACAGCGCAGTCAACCATAAGACAGACTAGATAATTTTTAAAAGTAATTCAATTTGACGATTGGTACACAATTCAAAATATCTAATAACAGCACAACTAGGCAGATTTGAGTCCTTCAACCTGTACTTTTATATGTTTTTTTTTTTCATTATTAATATAGTGAATTTGCTGGAAATGCATTATCAGCTTAGTCTAATAACTTTGCATTGTCACTGAAAAACAGTCATAATCTGCCCGTTTGTCATATAGTACTGTCGATCAAAAAAACGTGATTCCAGAACAGTTCGTACTCACGTTGATTGCTACCAACATCTGGACGTCTTCCTGGTACTTATGGTAGGAGTCGCACGCCACGTCACCATTGACTCCACCCAAGACGAACTCAGGGTGTTCATGTAGCATGTAGTCCCAGATGTTGACACCTTTCCCTGGAGATATCATATTATTTATTTATTTTCCTATATCCAATAAAGCCCAGCATCTATAATCTAATGTGGCCCTTAATTTCCATTATTCTACGTGCATATATCCTTAAATCTTGCGTTTATAACTTACTCACTTTAATAATTTGATTTAAGTTCTAATGTTAGCTTAGTTTACTACTGCTATGGTACTTCTACTGTTATTAACAGAATGGCACCTCCACTGCTACTTCTAATACTACTGCTATTGCTACTATTATTGCAACTAAGGGAGTGTCCATAAACTACGTGACTCCGTCTAGGCCGGGGTGGTTGGCTGGAATGCTACAATGGGCTACGTGGGGGGGGGGGTCTATGGGGGGAAGGCCATTTGGAGGGAGCCGTCCAGGTCAAGAGTTGACTTCCTGGCATACCAAGACGGCCCCAGCTGTCACTCAGAGGTCGGCCTCTCCGTAGTGCACTGAAGGTACTACGACGATTATTGTAGCTCGTGATAAAGTCATACTTCCAGCGTCATTGTTTCCTCTACAACTTATTCCGGAATTAGGTTCCATTTTTTCACAAATCATAATTGTATTCTCTTTTTCTACTATCTGTGGTCTTTGATTTCACTCATTAATCTTCCTTAGTACCTACTCCAAACGGAGATATTACATTAGTCGACATGTGTTTGCAACGAGAAACCAAGCAACGAACCTCTGAACAGTTGGCAGTAATTGCGGACTGCCGACAAAAGTGAAAACTTAGAACTGTAAATATCATATCCGCAACGTGTCATACTTATAGCTGTAAATAATAATAATAATTCCGTGTTGGCTTAATGAATTGGCGACAGGGTTTCTATTGGCTGCCCATTCCGCCCAAGTCTCAGCCGCCTTAATCTAACCCGGTAATCATAGCAGTTGCAGGGGACCTACCGTTTAATGTGGAATCCGAACCACGGCGTACTTCACATTACACAGAAACCTGTGGCGAGGTGAAAGTCGGGTCGAGGTTCGATGAAAATCCCCGCTAAGGCAGAGATTCGAACCGGGGACAGTCGGTTCCCAAACCAGACACCTTAACCACAGAGCCACCATAACGCTATAGATATACTGTTAACATTAGCATGTCGGTAACGCAAACTCATAAGATTTTAACCATCCAAAAATCGCCCAACGCTTTTAAAGAAGTTTTCACTTAAAAAACTAAAAGTCTGAGAATCCACAATGCGAAAGCTGCCAGAATCTTTCGGAAGATATACCAAGCTATTGTGTCAGAGGCAGGAAGGCCAATTCCTTTCCTCAGGGACCTTTAGTTTAACGTGGAATCAGAAAGATCTCAGCGTAGCTCATATAATAAAAATAGTAAAACTCTTAAAAATTCCCGCTTACCATGGGATTTGAACCAGCAACCGGATAGAGAAACTTTCGGAAGGAAGCGCCTTAACTACTAAGCTACCAGACCACTGCGTTTTGCGAAATACGTGTACTAAGTAATATCAAAATCGTATTAAAAACTGAGAACAACGTTGATAGAAATTAAGGTGAGGGGAAAAGGAAGGGATTGTTTAGGTTTTCGTAAATCAAACGTTAACAGTATTTTTCTAGTTGTTTTAAAGAATACATATGCAAAGTTGACCCGAAATTGGATTTAAATTGTCTGTTCTATACGCAACACGTCCTAGCACATCGGTAACGAGAAATGATATATTTTTTGTAACCTACAGCCAGTGGCGTAGCTAGATCAACAAGGGCCCAGTAGCAAAAAATTTGTTTTGGGCCCTCTGGCCAGATGGGAGACCTTGTTTTTGTTTTGTGTTGCTCGTAAGGGCCTCGTGAGCTGAGGCTGGGGGCCCCTGAGTTGTGCTTGAGGGCCCCCTGAGCAGCGGTTGGGGCCCCCTGATCGTAGGGGCCCCGGTGCACTGCACCGTCTAGCCCTATGGTAGCTACGCCCCTGCCTACAGCCCGCTTATAGAAGTTTTCACTTCAAAAATTATGTTACCCCTCCGACGAGTAGAAGTATATGATATACTATGTAATGTTCGAGCCACTCACCATCCTCATCCCAGGCTCCCTCTATTTGGTATGCGGCTGTTGCGGCACCTAGGAGGAAACCGTCAGGAAACTGGTTGTCAGCCGTCTGGCACCTGCAGACAGTCAGCAGGGCAGACAACACAGCGACTACAAACGCAGACATGGCGGACGTTGCTGACGGTCTGCTACAGGTTCAGGGCGAAGGCCCTTATATAATCCGTGGAGGAACATAATCTATTGTTCAGTTTTCAACTCTCCCACGCAATTTATCTTGACATTTTTAACATCTGAAGATACAGATGAGTTGACTAATTTTTAAACCGGACAAAAACACTCGAGTCTTTATACAATCTTTTTGATTGCGATATAATGATTGGAATCAAGGTAAATGTCGCTTTCAAATTTGGAATTTTAAAATTATTGATGGGTTAGAAAACGGCAATTACTCTTTTAAAAATAAATCTTCTCATTAAAAAAGAGATAATAATAAAAGTATCAGACAATATTCAAAAAATTTACAATCTGGTAAATATTTTGTGCGTCCACTCGTTTGTTGATTAAGTGGAACATTCTGGAAAATATTAGATAGTTAATAGTAACAACTTATAGGATTTATGAAGTCCCTGGTAGGTATTATTGTGTTCGAGCAAGACTTGTTACCGAATCCAGGTTCCAGCAATTCCTGGTCTCCCCATTCAGTTTTCGGCTTCCCAATATTTTCTAATTTATTTGAAAGGAATGCTGGGCTGGTTCCGTCACATTTGGCCTGGAAATATACTTTTATTTTTCTAAAAATCCTCTAACACTTCTAATAATACTTTTATCGACAAGATTTAGCTATTCCATCTGCAAAAAGACTAAAATAAACCTGTCAAAGGAATACAGAAGCTCTTTGCCACTTGTGAAAGTAATGTGATAAGGAAGATCCCCCCCATCAGCAGAAATAGTGGAATATGGCTGCAACAAATGATAACTGCGCTAAAAACGTAAAATTACATTTTTTGTAAAAAAAAAAAAAAAAAAAAAAAAAAAAAAAAAAATATGAAATGTGTCGTGTTTGATGTTTGGTGGTCCATAAATTACACGAAATAAAAGTAATTAATAATACATCTGTTAACAGTCTCCCCAATTCGATTTCGTGTGTTGTAGACAGAAGTTCCGCTGAATTTTTTTTTGTTTAGTCACAAATCCTCTCTGACGATTCCAGATCGATGATGCTCATGGTAAAAGTCAATTTAGGATATTTTTACTGCTAGGAAATGTTGAAGACATTAAGAAAATTAGGACACAAGTGTTCAGTGGAGAAATTTACAAGGGTAAGAAGCATAGAGATGGTTATCAACTTAGCATACAGTCAGATAGGAGATTAAAGAAACAATTGCTTCTTAAAAACATAAATTATGTATTCTACACAGCTGTAATAAATTTAGTGAAGTTAATAAGGTTGAATAAAGCATGGCTGTATAGCACGCACATAACCGGTGGCAATTCGTTGGAAGAGGTGGAAAAGAGGTTAACTGCATTTGTTTAAAAATAATACTAATGAACACAATGAGTAACTGATATATCAAAACAGCTGTATTGAGAGTAATTGGTTCGCGGGAGGCAGGTAAAGAAACGGCCATTCTGTATGTAGTAAATGGGTGCTGTTGGGTGGGAGAAAAGGGTGAAAACTTTCTTACTCTTTAATATGAAATGAAAACGCTATGCTGCTAATTTATTTGGTGCTCGTACTGGCGTTCAGGCTAAGGCTAATTTCTTTTTAACATTAACACCTGGAATCTCAAATCTATGGTCATGCAGAGCCTCGCCTTACAAATGCCAACATAAATAATAAAACAACAACATTTAAACACTACCACATTACTAACTGATCATGAAACAAACTCCCAGCATTAAGAAACAAACAACAAAGCTTCACACTTGGTTAGAATGGAAAGTTCTCTTCATAACAATTGGGAACCAAAAATCAAATACAACATTAACATGAAACTACATTAGATTTCAAATGCCGGCTCCAGGATAATTTAAATTATCCACCAAGTGTTGTTATAGGAAAGCTCACAAAGTTTGTCCAAACTAGCTCAATATTTGCCGGAGGTGAGAACTCCTTATCATTCAAAGTTTTACTTTGAAAGGTCGTTATAGGGCAGTTCCCAATGACTGCCTGTAAGTACCACACTGCACGGTTCGTAGGATTATTACTGTGTTGGCGATGGGCGTACCTCGGCGACGAAGCTGTTGTAGCATATTAGATATAGCAATGTACTGCATTATTGCCAAGCAACCTCACTACCATAGTACACTTCTTTCAAACCCTCGGATTCGATGCCAAGGCAGAACAATCTTCCAACCTTGGAAGATGCCCTGCGTCCCCTCTGAACACTGGACGCCGGGTCTACGTTCCTCTCCCTCGCTCGTGGTAACCACGCCTCTTTCCCAGGGAGCAATTTCACATTGAAATACACAGCAATTAGAAAATGCGGAGGATATTTCGCCGTTGATTGGCTCCGCTATTTGGCTCCTCATACACCAGCAGTGACCATTGGCCAACATTGTCTTTTAGAGAATCATGAGAACTCAGACAGACTCGGACATATTCGCCAAATGTGACCTCCAGAGCATCCGCTTGAGGACAAGAGGTCGCCGAACGTCCGTTCACCTCGGTGAGGTATTTTCCCGGAGCTAAGGGATTATATTCCTGACCAGATCCGTTAGGTAGGGTAGCTGCCTGTCCATTGTATGCCCGGCTGTCACCTACCTGACGCGACTGACTGGTGAGACTCCCTGCTGACGGCTATTTGGGAGGTCCAGCTGATATTGACAAGCCTCTCTGATTATCCATTTCATTATTCTTTTTATATGTTGAATATAAAAATGTACGGAATTACCCATTTTCGTCATTCCATTTACATGTTTAAGGCCTTAATTGGCGGTGAATCTATGATGTATATACAACGTAGGAATAGGAGGTAAATGTGGAAGGTAACAAATGTCCATGACGATGAAGTAGTGCTCGATTTTAGGTATAAGTGGGACAAGAAGTTTTCATTTATGTGTAAGAGAATCAGGGAGTATGATAAATTATAGGGAGATAAGCCATACAATCTACCTAAAACAATGAAAGAGCTTAAGATCAAATTTCACTTGATACTAAAACAAGTATGTGATAAATAAGTTGCCATAAAATAAGGTGTACCTAAATTGAAATAGTTCTTATTCACAGCTAGATGTTTTTCTTTATTAATATATATATAGCAAGATCAATGACGTGAATTTAATCATTGCAAAGAGGTTGCAAGGTTTGCACCAAGGTTTTAAATAAGAACATTTTATTGCTGCTGCAAGGTTTTTTATCTTATTTCTTCGCCAAAAGCCAAATTATTTAACAACAAACAGATCAATTGATCAGCAGGTGAAACACTTTGCGCAAATGCAGAATACTGATATGTATTGCACAAATAAATTAGTACCATACACTCTTAAAATTAGGTTGTTTATTTGTTTTTTTGTTTTTTTATATATATAATAGATGTTACACTGCCTTTCTTAGCATTCTCCTCCTAATTGTTGTAACTCTTTTCAGAAGACTTACTACTTATTTAGAAGATTACTAAAATCGTAAGTAGAGTCCGGCCACCTTCGGCAAAAAAAAAAAAAAAAAAAAAAAAATCCCTTTCGGCCGCACCGCACATTCGGCTTAGGCCAAAATCAGCCGAATGTGGCCGAAGCCGAAGTCTTACATCTAGCCACCGAAAATGAACCAACTTTTACGAAAAACACTGTCAACGTAGCGCGTCAACCGACTATGGCATTGATAGAGAACCATTTGGAAAAAATCAAGAAAATGAGTGAAAAGTCTATTGTGAAGCCAGTGTTAAATTCCAAAGCTTGATTAATTTTTTAAAAAAATCAAAGATCTTGCATGCACCCCAAGATATTCAATAGGAAATTTAACAATCTACTTTATGGGATATCATAGGATTTCTTTGCGGATTAATGTATTTCGTATGGAACTCATCATCGTAAACATGCATCCGTACAACCTCGTTGAAGGAGAAGCACTTCCCAGACTTAATTTTACTGATCCTCAAACTAGACCAAATATAGACAAAAGCGAGAGAAATATTTTAGAAAGTCTTTAATGCCAGCTGAGTATGAAAAAGTAAACAGTAAAGTTACATTGCTTTTAGAGAACGGCTGAATGCATCAGTTTTACCACTAACATATGAAGTGATCAAGCAAACACGTTTTTGAGTGTCAAGGCATGGTTACAAAAGGAAAAAATAAACTGGCAGATAGTTTCTTGGAAGAAGATCGTACAGGACAATATATTGCACAAAAAATTACTGAAACTGTTAAATTACAGCTGCAGAAGAACGGATACAAATGAACAATTGTATAACCGTTCTTAAGTGTTTTAATCAAGCAACAATTTATATTTCTATGATTAATCATCAGTATCTTTAATTATATCATTGATTGCCATCTTTAACTCAAAGGATGAAGACTGATCATATAATGTTGCTCAAAAGCCGCTTGTGTGGGTCTGTTAACAGGAGATTTGCTTCCGCAAGAAAAACCTTACAGTTATCGATTGCCACTCTAATTTATCCTCGGTTTAAAACTAAGTATTTGACTAGCGACGTAATTGTGAATACGAAGACTGAAATTTTGGCATTTCTACGTCAAAATTGTGCACTGACAATATCAAATAAAACGAATCATTTGAATGTTGGTGAACCTGGACCCACCAGTTCAACACCAAATTCTACTCCTGAAAACAAATTCCCAGCAGGCGATTTAAGTGATACCCTTGACAAAATGAATTTGACTTAGACTGAATTGGAACATTTGGACAGCTGTCACCTGCCGTTTGATGAACATTTGAATTGTTATTTACAAGAACCTTTGCTGCTGAGGATCGCTAATATTTTACAATATTGGGCTTCCAATCCGTGTATTTATTTACGAGCTTTAGCAACCAAATACTTATCAGCTCATCCCACTAGTCTTCCTAGCGAATAATTTTTCAGTGCTGTCTGTCAAATCTATGACGACAGAAAAGCTAATTTAAGAGGCGAAAATGTTGAAAAATGCTAGTTTTAGCTTATTACATCAGGCTCTTTGGCTTTGATTATTAAATCTTATTTTATTAGTGTCGATCTACTTTTTGTCTTGATTATATATAGTACATTTTTAATTAATCTGTAGACGTGAAACTACTTTAAAAATATTGGTATTGATTCGGTTCTAACTGAAAATTTAATATGTGATACTAATTTAGAGAGGAGTATATCGTATTTTAAAAGCTAGAATAATTTATGTTAGGCAAGAAGATTGAAACTTGTTTTTATTGTTGTTAAAAAAACGACAGTATTTCTATATTTAAGCTAACATGTATTTAGTTTACCAAATCTAAAACTCCAAGTAATTGATTATTAATTTAATCCACGAGACAAATTATTCTAATTTAATTCAGGCTGTTACTGTTAAATTTTATAGTTTCTTTTTATTACTGGTAAATAAAAATAAGTGCATTTAATTTTGCTAAATTCAGTTGTTCAAAACATGGTTTGGTACTATTTTACTGTTTTATTTTATTCTAATAAATAAATATTAAAAACTGTGTTTATAATTATTGTATAGGTGCAATTTATATCAAAAATACTACATATAACACAAAATAACAGTTCAGTATTTGCATGTCATATATACTTCGTGGCAGTATTCTAAGGATTATTTTTGAACCTTCGGCATTCGAACCTGTGTTCTCCCATAAGCGAGCCACAACTTTACCCCTCATCTACCACACTCGGTAAACACTTTCTGTTTAGTTGTTAAATAATAAGTTTATGAAGACGCTGCCATCTGATACAGTGGATTGGGTCATCTCTTAATCCTCCAATCAATATTTTGTAGTTGCTGATTATTTTGTCACTGAATATGAGACGTTCAAAGAAAATAGACCTTTTTTCTATATAAGGCAGACAAAAGTATGCGTCAGTACTTTCTCTATGCTTTCTTCTTCTCAATCACACAT
Source organism: Vandiemenella viatica (assembly GCA_031002005.1). Classification (NCBI taxonomy): domain Eukaryota; kingdom Metazoa; phylum Arthropoda; class Insecta; order Orthoptera; family Morabidae; genus Vandiemenella; species Vandiemenella viatica. Next base: position 140,029,584 of record JARYHS010012519.1, on the reverse strand, counting down.
TTACTACATTATTTCTCTTCTGAGCTAATGTTAATTCAAATTATCATTGTTCTTACAAACGTTAATATATCGTATGTTTCTTTAATAGATCATGCTGTTCCCATTCATTTTAAAGTTAATAAGCGCTCAGAACCGTCGGATGTAGGCTAATGTAATATTGCAAGTGTGACAATATTCTTATTATTCAGAATATCGCGTCATACAGTCAAAAAATGCGAGACAAAATTGATGACAAATCCAAAGTTATCCAAAAGACTCTGACAGGAGAATACTGTTTACATTTTACCATTGGATGATATATTTAAGGCTGTGGGTGTTAATTACTTTAATGGAGCAAAGCCTAAATTAATATGAAATTTTTAAAATTTAGGTCATTAAATTGTACATTTTTTTGCTGCAAGCCAAAAGGTTAGTATCAATCTTTAAAAATACGCGATAAAAGACATTGTTTATGTGTCTGTTTTAGTGATATTTTTTCCTATTCTCAGAATTTTAATAGTATTAACAATCTTTAAACTGAATGCAAATAATTATTTTTCTTGTATCAAATAAAATATTCAACTAAACACTCCTGTTGATCGACAAGAACAATTGAATGCAATTCTCTGCGGCCGTTAGTTCACTGATGCACAACCCAAGTTCCACTATCAAAATATCAAAACACAATTAATTAATGATATTATAGTAGTTTTAACTAACGGAGATAAAGGTGACTACATTACCGACAATAATGAACTCAATATTGAATATTAACATAAATAAAATCCAAAATAGTAATAGGCGAAAATGAGGATCCAAACTTTTTTGACCGATTTTGCCATCCACCTGATCGGGAACCTGAAGCGAACGCTCCATTCGCACTATGATAGGGACAACCCTGTGCGTAACAACAAAGTTGCTCACCAGTAAACTTTGACCAAGGTTCTTGCCTTTCGTCTTTACTTTTCTAACTAGTAATTACCATATACAAATTCCTTACATAGAACAAATATAGCGAAGTTACTCCACTCATTCCTCACTTAAGGATCTCTCAGAACCACACATTTCATCATAATAAATCAATTGCATTTGTATTTTCAGGCAATAATTCTTTAAAATGCCAGTTTTGCGATTGAAACCCCATTTGACACACACTATTCAATTTTCATTATGTTGGTATTTCGCCTAACCTTCTTTCTCCTCCTTCAGAATCTGAGTATTTTATGTCATTCACATGGATAAAAATACTCAAACAAGCTGCTTTCTACTCAAAAATAACATTCTCTTTCAATGATATGAATGACATATTTCAGTAGCTACTGCGTCGTCAACAGAGTTAACTTTTGCCTTTACGCTAAAGACGAATGTCACTACAGGACTCAACTTAGCAGAAGACCAAATCCCAGGTCTTTCAAGCTTCATAACAATTTCAAATCCAAAAAAATCTTTTGTATATATGTGTAATCTGAACTGTAATGTTTAGTTGTAATCATTTAAAATTGTATCAGAAAGTTCTATGGTGCAGTAGAATGAATGGTGTTTGGAATAACGTTGGTTGTAAGCTCTAACTTTAAAATATTATCTTTCGTTGTTAAGAAGCTCACAGTGCATCATGGCGATGGAGTGAGAACTGTAAGAAATGATTGTGTGGATGCTGGCAAGCAGGGACTTGTATATATTGACTAGCTTGTATCCGCGACTTCGTACGCGTGGATTAAGAATTTGTTTGCCAGACTTAAATATAGAAAGTTGTTGGTAACGAAGGATTGGTCCCAAACAATATCGAATCGGAATAATTTGACAGGAAAGCTAACACTATATCATTGTACCGTCGAACCTGTCTCTTGAAGAGAATCAATTTTCAACATATTTCTGTCACCATTCGATAAGGTCTCGAAATTTCGTGACTAAAACTGTCAATCAAACTGGAAAAAATATCGTGTGCCCTTCATACAGATTTCCTTATAAAATTCCATCACAACGATATAGCCATTTAGTCGTCAAAACGTAACAAAAAGACGGAGACTCACTTCCGTATTTATAATAATATTACTGTGGTTCCCACTCACACACTGACTGCGAACAACACCTGAGGGATAATTATAACCTAAAAAAGTGTACACCTTCAACATTGCAAGACTACCTACGATTTGCCTCGCATTGCACCCCTAACTTTCTAATGTCTACAGTTTAACATTCAATCCGAATAACCTACAGCCCAGGCCTGACTCTTACTATGAAAAACAATTTTTAAAAATCTTAGCCTCCACGGAGTTTTGAACAAATGAAACATGTGTTATTTATACAGATAATTTTGCAACCAAATGTAGACAGTATTTTTCTCCTTGTTTTAAAGGATAAGTGTGCAAAGTTTCATCGAGATTGGATGAAAACTGTGCATTTGTATGAAGAACAAACCAATTAACAAACAAACAAACATACATTCATCTTTATATATAAAGATTAACTGGTGTGTCAATTTCCGGTCTATGTTTTTGGTATTCCCTCCCAAGCGAACACCTGGGTTATTGCCTTTCTCACGGTTTTTTGATAATGATTTCAACGGAAAAGGCTTTCAGGTGTATTCACGGAATTATTAAATACTTTGCAAGATAAGCGTCTCTTCAAGACTACTTAACAATCTAATCTCTGTAAACACTTTATCAGTGTATCGCATCCGGTGTCGCTGATAACTTTAAAATGTATAGCACTTTAATTGCCGCAGTTTAATTTGCAGCACTTGTTTCATTCAGTATCCGGAACTTTGTGGTAAATGTCACTCAGCTGCGACAAATGAAAGTCGTGACTACTGTCGCGAATAGATCAACTTATGTAACTATAATACAAATGCTTTGCAACAACGATAGCGTTCTTGGACGTTAAGAGCCATAGAGACAATTATAATCGAAAGAAAAGAAAGCTTCGGAGAATTGCTTGATTATTGGAGCTGTATTACCGTTGAAGGTGGACACAATTCTAGTGTTGGAAAGGTATAAGGATTTTTGGCAGCGTAAATCATAAAGGAAAAAGTTCAAGAATTACTTGTGACTATGAAAGTACGTGTAATACAGTAAAAACTTGAATATTACGCAAATATTTCGTTTTTGGGCAGGCGCTCTGAATTACAAGGCAGCAATATCAGTCGTCAGCTAACGCCTGTCTTTCACGTTATCATATACAGTTTTCGATCAGAACAGCCAGCAGTTAAAAGGCTTTTCGAGTTCTCTATTTATGTACAGTATTCGGTTGAATAATAATTGAGAGCTCGTGTAGCATATAACAACAATTATACGTATCGATGTCATTATAAGTTGCCACCAAACGCTCATTTGTTGTATCTTGCGACAATCTCTATGAGTATCCTGTGCGTACATTCTGTCGTGTCCAGGCGCTGCTAACTGGAAGTGAAATCTTAATAGATGACGCATGCAATAAATGAGATCTAATATAAATTTTAGCTCGATTCTAGGACTTAAAACTGCAACGGGGTAATATCTACGTTTTGCTGGAAAGTGGGCTTATAGAGAAATCTCAGCAGATCTTGAATCAAAGCTTCTTGCTGATTTCATTTAAAAAAAAAAAAAAACAATCCTGTATTTCACTACTGCTTCATCTATAGTACCTGGAAAAATATGTTTTTAAATGTATTAAATTTTTATTTTTACTTTAAATTATTTTTTTCCTTTAAATATATTGTTCAGAAGTTCATTCAATAATTTATTATAGTTTTTGGATCCTTTCCTATTTAAAATCGACACACTCCCCTATGTATGAAACTAAACGCTAATTCTTAATGGGTAAAAACATGCCGATCAACAAAGCTCCGAGGGTAGTTGGATCTGATCAACGGATGCACCGAAATTAACATTTATCACGCCCTCACAACATCCCCCCAACCATCCACCTCCATCACTACACCACCACCTCAGGAAGTGGGCCCTTCAGAACTACCCGCCATTACAGCGGGGTTGGTGCGGCTAAGCATACTTCACCATTGAAGTGGGTGCCCGCGTGGAGCGAACTGGGACGCGGCCCTGCCACGGACCAGGCGGAGAGGAAACCTGACCGTATAGCTACAGCCACCTCCGCGAGTCCAGCGAGCGCCCGGCCCCACCCGTCCCAGCAGTGAACAAGGCGGAAGCCGTAGCGGGACCGAGAGCGACGCGGACCTACCCTTGTCGCACGTTCCGCCACACCCCCCACCAGCGCAAGCACCAGCGACAGGCATCAGGTTCACACGCTATAGGGTACGCTCCAAGTAAAACATTCCGCCGCACCCGACCGGCACTCCGGTGTGGATGCCTCTGACGAGTACAACTTCCCACTCTCTCGTTCAAGCTCGCAGAGCACCATCGTAGTGCGCATCACACCTCAGCTTAAAGCCTTAGTGTACAGGTGTCGCTACCCCTCCCGGGTCAAAGACCATACACTATTGGTCCCCACATATAAGAGGACCTATTTTGGCAGCAAATGGCTTATACCGGCGGCAAGGGGAGCACAAGTTCCTGGATCACTGATCACCGGTCCCAGCGAGGGCCATTCTATACAATCTGAAGATGACAGTGGCCGTTGCCAGATCACGCCAGCTTACCGGTACCGTCCGTCGCCTCCCATCAGGGTCGTGTCACGTCCCTGCACCACGGGTCCTACTGCCGTGATCCTTCGGACTTACTGCCCGGGCGTTGACAATGAGTGCTACCGGCGGGAGGGTTGCAAAACTTCACCGCACAACGATCTCAGTCTTCCGAAGACCAAGATTCCCGCACCGTTTGTTTGGTCCATACCGGCGGCAGGGGGAACCACTTCACCTGAGGCCCACCTCAGCAGCGGCCGCTCCCGAGAACCGGAATTCGACCCCACCTTCTAGCGGCAGACACAGGCTACCGGTACCGTTTGAGTGAAACCGTTCTGCAGGGCACACACTCATCTCCCTGAAGCCCGTCCGGCATATAGTCGGATATAACCGAGGCATCGGCACAGTGCGCTTTCCCGGCGGCAGGGTGCACTACATCCCTGGGTGTCCACCCGGTCTACCCGCCCATCCGCCGGACTCCTACAGCGTGGCTGATAGAGACCTCCTCACCAATTACTGGTGCTGTCTCCTTGGCGTGGCAGCGCCGCGAATTCTCAATCCTCCACATTGCAGGCACCATCGATGTGGACTTGCGGACCTTCCTCCCAATTACTTCGGCAGTCTCCACCTCGAGCTCGGGAACCCAGGTTCGCCATGCCCGTATCCCAGCCCTAAAAAAGGCCGAGACACCTGAGTGTCGTCTGGTGCCCCAGGAAGCTCATACCCACCGAAGTCGACCAGGTACTCTTGTTAGCAAAGTTACCTTCTCAACGTTTGAAGAGTTGCCGTTCGGGGACACTTTCGGGAGACCCCTCCCGCACATTAAATACAGCCCGGGACCCCGTTACCCACGCGCCTCAGCACCTGGGGTAGGTTAAGTCAAACTGACTGTTTTACGAGTATCCGCCGCGCGGTCAGCCGGGTCTAGTCTCAGATACGAGGACCTGGGCACGGCCAAGTCCCGACACCTCAAGCGACTGCCTCCTGCGGAGTACCCTGTCCGTGGACATTGGTTCGCGGCTCCGTATCCTCCCCACTTGGCTGGTCTTCATCAGCCGTGTGTCCTCTTATTAGCAAGGCTTCCCTTGCAGCGTTTGAAGAGTCACCGCCGGGGTCACTTGCATTATACCCCTACCACTAATTTAGATGCAGTGGACCGACGCCCTTTGCCCTGTACCTCCATACAGGGATTGGGTAGTCGACTGACTACTTGACGGGAGATCGCCGAGCGGTTCGCCGGGAGCTAGTTTCGGATACTAGTGTAACGTGCACTCCGACACCTCAAACGACTGCTCCACGCGTTCTCCCTAGCTCGGGCACCTCGGGATCGCCAACCCCGTGTCTAGGCCGCCACGCGTAGACTGGAGCAGACCCGTGAGGGGAACGTGCCGATCGGCTCGCACAGCTTGCGGTAAAGGTGGAGATCGCGGTCGCGGTAGAATTTTCATCCATGTGAAATAAAAGCATTGTTAGTAATGAGTCAGCGCACGCCGAGGCGGTCGCGCCTGCCGCCACCATCGCCGCAATCCTCGACACTTGGTGAGAGAACAAAGCATTTTGTTTTTACCTAGCCGCCTAGAGCGCTGCTGGGGGTCTGCTTGGCTCTGATTGGTTGATCTTTTACACCTGATTACACAAGTCGTCTATTACACAAAGTTGTGTTGTTTCATTTTGTGTTGTTTTAAATATTGATTTAATTAATGGATGACATTTCATTTTACGCAGATATAATTTAACAATGTTCTGACACAATGCTACTTTATGTACAGTTTTTTTTTATATATAAATATAAATTGGAAAACTAAGGAAAAGTTATTGTTTCAAGCAATTAGATAGTAAGCGATAGATAAATAATAACAAATTTTATAAAGTTATTAAAATAATTAATTACTCTTATTGACTCGACTGACTATTCAGAAATTATTACACATCATATACCAACCGAAATGGAACATCAAACGGACAATTCAGTCCGATAGCATTAACTATAAATTTGAAGAAGGTAAAAAGGTAATTATTTCTTGTGTTCATTATTATTTTAAAAATAAATTGTTGACTGAATTTGTAAAGGAAACTAATGATTTGAAATGGAAAAATCTGATTGAAAATTTCTAATTTTGACTTAAAAATTCTTTGCCAAACAGTACATTATTTTATTTAGAATAATTATCATTAATTTATTGTAACGACTAATTCTTCCTCAGCAACTATTAGATTGATAAGGTAACTGTTATAAACATTTTACTTCTCCAGTTGGTCCAGGATTTTGCTGTAAATGTATTGAAAAGCTTGTGGTGTCTTTCGTAGGTGGGCATGGAATACGGCTGAATGACTTTTCAGCTCTTGATATAAATGGTTACATTCACCCTGTGTTTGTCTCTGTTTATTTACTGGGTGTGAAATGAACTGTCCGTTACTAGCCGTAGAATGTAGCCACATCTTTATGACTACTGACAGACCATCATCACCCCTATCTTTATCACTTCCACGAATCATTGCAGGTTAAATAAAGCAAATGATAGTCGCGTTAAACACAAAATATAAACAATTTACAACGTGTGGCACCTTCAATGGTTTACAAAACACTGATGAACGCAAGCAACTATACCTCGACATCGACCGCGACATCTACCTTCATGTTCACCGTGAGCTGCGTGGCATCCATCAACCGCGACCTTTGTCTTTAAATTTTTAATGGCATTCCTTCCGATAGCCATTCATCCAGCTGAGCCGTTTTGTGTGTTTATCTTGTGTACTGATGTATTTCCAAATACTTTTTGCTCATACAATTTAACGACGACACAAGACATACAACAACACCTACTTTAACACCCATGCCCCTGGTCGGAATCGCACCAGTGACCGAGAGTACCGGTAAAGCTCAAGCAATCCCATTCGGAAGGACAGGGGTTGAAATCTTCGTGTATCCATCCGTATTTCGATATTGCATGATTAATCGAAAAACACTCCGTGAGTGCTGGGATGATTCCGTGGAATGGCCATGGCTGAATTCCTTCCCGAAACGTGCCCCCAGTTTTTTTCCTCTATAGTGATTTCGACGTTGGCCAGCCATAAAACAATATCGAACTAGAGACTCTCGACATGTGGAAATAGCACTCTAGTCCCTTCGCTACCATGTTCGGCCATTGAGTAGGATAAATCCAACAAGGAAAAGATCCAAAACACACCACAGAGATGTAATAATTTTTTTGAGATTTTTGCTTCTAGCTTTATATCTAATCGAGATCATTAGAGGTAGGAAAGTACTGGGGGCAAGTAATGGAGAGGAATTAGGCCATGGCCTTTTGAAGGAACAATCCCGGGATTCGCCTTGAGTGTTTTGGGAAAACCATCTAAAACGCTTACCCGAACAGCCAGATGGGGATTCGAACCAACGACCTCCCGAAAGCCGGATTAAAGTGATAACACATACCTACCACGTTCTTTTTTTATTTGTCTCCTTCATATCTTCGACGGCTATGTAATATGAATCCTGATAGTATTCGAAACTAGGATCGGGTAAGTATTTCAGCAACAGCTTTTTGAAGGAACTTTTCTGGAGTTCTGCTGGAGAGATGTACGAAAATTATTGAATACTGAAATTGGATGCCCGACGGGGTTTGAATTCGCGTCCTCCCGAATGTCAGGCAACAGTGTTACCTATAACTCATCGGGCGTGGAAGGCAGGAAGTAAAGCTTGGCAGAAAATTTTATAGAAGTATCAGTGTTAGTTAGAACAAAGAGAGAGATGAAAGTTTTCATACTTCGATCTTACAGATTTAAAATGTGGGACCGCTAATTTACATTGCAGACGGATTTATTTATTTACTGTTCTTAATTATTATTATTACTACACAAACTGTTGCTACTGCGTTCAAGTTAAGCTTACCTTCTAAATAAGGTATGACGAAAACAAAATTAAGGTGTTAATATTCAGCACCATTTAATTTTCTAGAAATAATTTATTTATATTTCGTGACTTAGTTTACCATTAGAGTTCTTACGTAAATGCTCTTTCTACTTACCCTTAATCTTTGTGTGTATTTGTCACTCACAGTTCTGTAACGTTCCAGCGCTAGAAAGTGTAACTAAGTCCATTCAAACTCTCTTTTGGGTTTTCCGTGCGTAATTTAGCAATTCGTTTCGGTATTCACCATATAATTGCGATTGGTAGCGAATTGTTAACAGTTTATTCAAGGAGGAAAAAAATACACAATTGTTATCAAAATTACGAAAAAAGTGTTATAATCTCTCTAGAATCAATCTATTTGGGTATTTGTATAATTATTATGACTAAAAAGGTGATATTCGTGATAATTTTTACTGTAGAACTCCGAACCTTACCTCTGAGCGTCTGCGAGTTTCTTACTACGCGGGCTCGTATTATTAGTCTTGGGTAAAGTTCTGGATATGAGAGGTCTATTTTATCATGAATTTAGTGTACCACCTACCAATTATGCTGTCCCATGCGGTATTCGCGTCTAGAACGAAGTATAATCGAAAGGCGAGGGGTCTCGCGAATTGTGTCCCCCACTGTACATCGTAATATTTTAGGAAAAACTTTATTATGGAGAAAATACGTGTTTTGTTATTTTTTACGAGTATTTTGAAGTCATTGTCAATGGACTTTCGAATATTTGTAGAGAAGGGAATGATGCGGCGAGGAAAGGTGCTTACAACTTACAGTGCGCTGCTAATAAGGCACAGTTCATTATATGCGTTGGAGTGAATACTCAGGATTACTGGAACCCGTTGCCATTGCGTTTCAATCAAAGATGATCGCCAAGTATACATGCATGGACCATATTAATAGAGTAATGCCAGTCATAAATGGTCTTCGCAGCAACGTGCACATGGAGAGCTAAAATATTTTAAACACATCTACCAGAACTACAACTGCCATTGGAACCGATTTGAAAGTTTGGAGCATTGTATCTGTCCAACCACGTTGATCCAATCACCCTGCTGAGTCTCTATACGATTATTGGAAGGGATCTATTTTCATACCTTTTTTAAATTCCTTGATAGCTTGTCTAGAGCAGTATTTTGGGATTATACATTGCACTTTTACACTTTTGGTTTTAAATCTAACTCTAATTATTTAGTAAATAATCAATTATGGTAAGTATTCAGTTTTAGATTATACTACGTGCCTTACAGTAAATCACGTCAGTTTGCAAAATAATCCATTTATCTAATAAACACTGAAATTATCACTTTATTTGCTAAGAATTACATATATAGCCATCAGCAGAGAAAGCCCTTTCTGCCTCCTTCTTCTTTGGTTTGATCGAAATGATCATAAATAAACTTTTTGAAAAAAACTTAACAACTTTCTGCAGTTTTTTGATATCATTATATCTGGGTATCACCTCAGTATGTGGATGAACCAGTGTTACGGTCAAGCTTTGTGCTTCAATTGTGGCGTCCAGGTATTCGTGGTCTAAGCACGAGTCAAAGTTGTTTCTGTGCGTTCAATTTCTTTCAGTTGTTTTCTTGTTGTTTTTTTTTTTTTTTTTTTTTGGCGGGCGTGGGGACGGTGGCAGGGGTATAAACCGTCGACACTACCAATTCCATGTTGTGTGAAAAGTACAATTGCAGGTACCAGGGGAGAACATTTTCCATTAGACCGGCCATCCTGTGGACGCATATTCTCGCGAAAAATGCTGTATACGCTGTATACGCTGTACGCCTGTATACGCATGAACAGATCGCTCCAAATCCAAACACAGGGAACGTTAAGACTCCGTCCATTGTGAGCGCTTGAGTCGCCTGAACATACGCAAAGGTGATGAGATCTGAAATTGTTTGGATTTGGTCACACACACAAGCGCTTCATGCTATGGATACTGGGAATGAAAAGGCGCCGACAGACCATTTTTGAGCTCCAACAATCACGGCAATGATACTAATCAAACAACAAGAACTAAAACTTACATAAAATTACTTGAAATTATTAAGAAACGTTTTCACGAAACCAAACACATCTAAAAGAAATCAAAATCTCATTTAAAACATTATGGCCCACACAACATTTTTAATTACTGTCTTCTAATATTCCATGCACACCCTTGTTTTTAATACATTCACAACAATGATTCAGTTTATTTAAACAATTTTAATCCATCAAAACACAACTCGTCCAGGGAATAATTATAAAATTTGCAATCAATTTCTTCGCTTCTCTCTCAAATACAGATTCGATTTACTATGCGGATAATAATTAGTGGCGACTAATCTTTAATACATAACAGTCTGTAAAATATTTTATATTAAGTTTATGTTTGCTGTCGTATCGATAAAATTGGAAAAGTACTTTACATATTGCATAATAATAAAAACAAAATTCCGTCAATTTATAAAGATTATTTACGGCGTAGTTCATTTCACGTAGTTTACTCGAATTTAGCTGGAAATTGTTTCAGCCACCCTTTCGAATTACTTTTTTTGTGTCGTATTTTCAAACAATTATTTTTCTCTTAACATAAAACTGTTTTTGGCGTACCAGTGTATTTTCAAGGAATGTTAAATATCTAATGATATAAGACTAATATGAATTAAAAGTAGACCATGTCGCCAATGATAGGATGTGAGAATGGAAATTTTGCCTATGTAAGGTGTAAACGAAGAAATTTTCGTTTAATTTCATTATTAAGAAGTAAATAAATATGTATTGAGGTATTGTTGTTCTATTTTCTATTGTTATTTTCACTGACATCAAGAAGAAATGGAATACGTTGAGTGATACCACAGAGAACTGGCGACAGAGTCGCGCGAATCTGATTACAGTGGACGGGGTGTCGCCAACACAGTTCGCGCGGTCCAAGGAATGGGAGACAAGTGACCTCTATAAAGGCCACCATTACAGACAAATTCATACCTCCATTCCAAGAGTATATTGGTACACCAATCGGAATGTTCCCAAACGATTCTCAAGTTTTATCATGAGCGATTGAGAAAACATCTGTTCAAAATCAACATGGTCAGGTCTCCCTTTTGTGAATGTGATGGAAACAGCTTGGAAGATGTCGACTACCTTTTTATCCGTGCAAGCTCCATTGGAATGAATCCACATAACTGATATCGGATTTACAAAGACATGGGGCTGAGCTCCCTAGAAAGATTCAACACCTTCCTCACAAAGAGAAACTGGAAATTTATATGTCTTTATAGATTTTCCAATCTATGAAATCACGTGTAGTCACAGATCGCTGCAATTGCGTGTGTATCCTCCGGCGCGTCGGTTTCGTGGGGGTTGTAGCCTTCGCCGTTTCGCGTCCCAAGAAAGGGGCAATGCACTTCCACCTTGGGAGGATCTTTACGGGACAGGGTAGCCCATTGTCCCTGTGCTGTCCGGCGCCGTTCTGGCGGGGGAGGGGACCGACGGTATGCTTCCAGCGTTCGCCTAATGGCATCCAAACCCTCTCTTTTTCACTCGCATATTTGTCTTGGCTTCTCTCAATATAAATACCCTTGCATATTATTAAAATACTTAACAATTTGGGCTGCCCGAGATCAGTTTAATTGATTTAATCGAGGGCCTGAATAAATTAATATTAAAATAATCTGAATGATATACAGAATGTAGGGTGACGTAAAGCGTCCCGCTACAATATATATTTATCCCAACTGTTATTAGTAATGAATTCTAAATGAATTATTGCCGGGTGAGTGCGAGCTGCGACAAAGTGGTAACAACAAGCTTCCTGGAACTACACAATATCAACTTTTAGCTTGCAAAAATCATGAGGTAATATATACTAGAAAAAAAACTCTGTTCGCTACAGACAACAGGATTATCATACACCCTTTGGCTGGTAGTTGTCCCAAAAGTAACGCCTAATGCTCGACCGACAATATATGCCATGGCTAGTTAAGAATTAACAGTTGCAGGAAGTCAATAAATGATCATATGATTTTGTTAAAATTAAAGTAAATAGAGTATTGACGTAAATTTTATAAATTTCCTTCTCTTTTCTTCCCATAGCAATTATCTTCTCGCATTAACTTTTGTAATATTAAAAAATCAAATTAATTAACATCAATATTATCGTAAAAAAATTCTAAGCGTTTCATCTTAACACATGCATACAACAAAAACCCCAGTTGAAACAACACCACTGCATACGGATGATCACGAACGACAACAGAAGAGTAGTTTTTATTTTTTATTTTATGGACATGAAAGGCAAGATATACTACATCTGTTTATTGCTCTGCCACTAGTTGGTATCAAGACATATATCATATTTACGACAAGATTAGGAGATTCATACAATGGGTGGATATGTGGCAAAACTTTAAAGTTTACATTACATCACACATCATACCATGGATTTTAGAGACTCAGTGCAGGAATCATTAAATTTTTGTTACCAGATGACAATCCCGAAAAAAACATTACAATCTACACTACGAAGAAACATGCGACAGCCCTGCTGGAATGAAAAGGAAGGGATGTAAGAGTACACTCAAAGAAGTAATGACCACAATAAACAAAATGAAAACAAGAAAGGCTCCAAGTGCGGATAGAATTCCAGCCGACGTTCTCCAGGAATTAATCATCAAACTAACTCCTGTCCTATGCAGACTCCTGAACGAATGCTAATATCAGGGTAGATTTCTGGGAATATGGAAAAACAGTGAGGTGTTAATTCTAAAGAAAGGAGATAATAAAAATCCTTTTATATCCAAATCTTACCAGCCAGTTTGTTTATTGAAGTTGCTTGCCAAAGTTCAAGAGAAGATCCTATGCAAAAAAAAAAAAAGGTGTACTTTGGGGAATGAATCCTAGTTAGTATGGATTTATGACGGGTAAATCGACAGAGGATGCTATAAATCAGACGATGGTAATTATAAGTAGCATAGCAAAAAATATACGTAGTGGGCATTTATGTTGACATCTCGGGGGCATTGAAAATTTACGATGGCCTGCCCTGTTTGAATGGCTGAGGGAGATTGGTTGTCCAAGAAGATTATACTTGCAGGGAACATTGCAAATTTAGAACTGCTTGCTTGGGATGCCAGAAGACGCCCATCACGAAGCCCCATATCTAAAGAATGATCGCAAGATTCGTTTTGCGTACCCATTTTCTGGGATATAATGATGGACCCAGTCATCGAAATATCAGAAAGAATGCCATAGCTCGCTGTTGGCTGCTGTAGGGTATCATGAGTCACTTGTTTCCTCCTCACAGAAAACCGTTCAATCAATTTTACACCGCTGTTTTCTCTTATTACTCCTCCGCCTGTACCAAAGTACCCCGCATTTCCTTCCCACTCTAGTAACAGATACTTTCTGCCATAATGTAACAGACAGAAAAAATGGAAAGAAAAATAACAGAAAAAAATTGTTTCAACTGAACGGAAAACAGAACAGATTAAATGAAGGAAGAAATAAAAGAGAATAATAGAAAAGCTAAGGCACATCGGTGGAAAGAAAATCAAGGAATGGTACGGAAAATTAGTAAAATCGTCAAAAGACATGAAAAAGTAAAAAATTAAGATAGTAAAATGGTTCTAGCAGATTTGAAAACAAATTAAAAGATGACATTAGAGAAAGTCAATAGAAGACGCAAGAGATGAGCGGGAAACTACAGAAAGAATTACTCAGAACAAAAAAAAATTAAAATAAAAGAAGATATGCTGAAAAATTAAGGAAATTTAGAAACACGAGGTACAAATGGACGTAAATAATTTCAAACAAAACGAGAAAAACGCGGAAGAAAAATTGAATGACAAGAAGGAGAATAATCACTACACAAGGGAAATATCGGAAGGTCGTGAACAAGAGGAAAAAGAGAATGAAATATTACCACATATGGTGACTGAGGAGGTGAAATGTTACAGTAAATAAGTACAAAAGAAATCAAGATTTTATAGAAAGAAGAAATAATAAAAAAATCACGTAGGAAAAAGTTAGAACGGCTGGAAGTGATAAAGCAATTTGTGAGTATCTAAAATAAGGAGAGGAACAAGAGATCAACAAATGCAACTTGGAGCATAAAGGTCGCAAGCGGGCGTTAGTGAGTGGCAAGTGGAGAGTAACAATAAATAGTACATGTAATTTTTGGCTACTGATATCAATTCACAGTGTTTTAATCCTCGAGCATGAAATTCACTTTTTTAACAATGTTTGAGGGAAAGCTTTCGGAAACCTGGAAGGAAAAATCATATGGCAAGTTGTAAAATGACTAAAATTTGGACACCTTCCTGATAGAGAAATGAATAGTTTATGCTGGCCAAGGTGAACGGCAGTGGCCAGAGATGTCTTCCTTTCAATTAAGCCGTTTTTGAGGGTCATAAAAAAGTTTAGGATGGTCGTTAGCTTCTTGGCTTGGCGTGTTTGGGGCATAATATGTGAAGCAGTCACTCAGAGTGGATGTATTAATTCTGGACGTCCCCCGTTAAGAAATTTTTAGATCGTTGTAGACATTTAAATCAAACGAGGCTGGTAAACATCGAGCAGTAGTTAGTTGTAACGGGCGACGAGAAGCGGAGATGGAAGCTGCTAGAATTAAAAGACTTCGAAACATCTATCTTCGCATTACTATTAACATTCTCTCAGTTTTTCAACTATTTGAACAAGTGTCTAAATCGAATTCGTTCTGCACGTGACAAACATGAGGTACAGGAGGCGTAAAAAGCATACAAAGTATCAAAGAACACCAAAACTCTTTTATTAGACCAGGATTACAATTATTTATTATTTATGAAAATCTAAATGCTTTAAAATTGTACACTTTTTCATAAATTTAGTACATATCCGGCAGTTATTACACTCTGATGTCTATAGGTAGCTGTCTGGTGCCAAACACTTCAGCCATGAACGCAGCGGATTCTTTCGGTGTTCTTGTTTTGTTCGCATCGTCGAAGTCCACGTGGTACAGGCCCAACTTGATCCTGCACAGAAGAAGTATTTCCAAGTAAGCAAGAGAAACACCGTCGTAAAAATTAAGTTGCTTTCCTGTAAATTGTTGCCATCAGTTAACCGAATTTCTTTTACCAAGGCTCTGCTTCTCAAAGTTGAAGGTAGCGTCGAGTGAAAAACATATGAGACACACAAAAAGATACACAACATTTCGATTCAAAACCTGATTCATGCGGTAGGGAGTGAGCCATTTAGCACACACCGAAGTATACCCCATGACTGGCTAGGCAGTGGAAGACAGGATGGGGAAATAGGTGGTTAAGAAGTGAATTGTCGATATGTCGGAAAAGAATAAGATGATTCATACATATATATATATATATATATAGGAGTACATATCGCAGGTGGTGTTAAAATGAATTAATATGTTTTCACCGAGCGTGGTGGTGTAACGGATAGCGTTCTGGCCTCGCATTCGGGAGGACGGCGGTTCGAATCCCCGTCCGGGCATCCAGATTTGGGTTTTCCATGGTTTCCCCAAATCACTCCAGGTGAATGCCGGTATGCTTCCTTCAAAAGGCCATGGCCGAATTCCTTCCCATTCCTTGCCCCCATCCTTTCCCGTCTCTAAAGACCACGTTGTTAAAAAGGGACGTTAAACTGTTAAAAAAAAAAAAAAATATGTTTTCGTTCATCTCATATATTTTTCACTCGTTTCAACGTTCACTTCTGGTAAGTGATGCGTTATTTTCCATATCCTTTGTTATTTGTATTGCCTAAAACCTGTATCCTTTTTTGTTTTAGTTTTATTACATGGCTCTACTACCGCCACACACAAATGGTACGTTCATACATCATCTACAGACTGTCTTAGATATATCTGCCTTGATATTATGTTAGATTAGTCTTGGGAATGCTGTACGTTACACGTCATTCTTATAACAATAATCATTGCTAACCTGTGATTGCAGACTATTTATTCAGCAGCAGGAGAGCACCTACAGGCTACAATTACAGTGTTTACTTGAAATAAGGCACTTTGCGTGTTGGTGCTTTTTAACTCAGTTTCCTTGGATATAGTTACTTGGTACATGTATGGCTTTAGTGATTGAGAATAATTTCGTCAACTTCTCTTCCGTACGCCACAGCATATATGCGTATTATTTGGTCAGTCGTTTGATATTACTAAATTAGGAGTAGCGAATTCTTTCGCTGAGTAATATGGGTTCTGAAACAAAAACTTGTTTCAGATTTGTACTTAAAGGTGTCAAGTTTTCAAAGAAATATTTTGGAGCAGGAAAATGTACGACTGACAATGATTTGTAATATTCTGTTAAGATTAAATATTTATTTCCAGTGTTGAAGGTTTCAACCTCATCGCCGATTGTGAAGAATGTATATTTACTATTGCGAAATAAAGGAGAGAGTTCATTGGCCTTCATTGTCTTGGCATTATACATACATAATGAGGACTAAACCGTTGTTATAGCATGTTTTGTGATTTAAATGTCTTCTGCGCTTATGAAAAAATATCAGCAGAAGCAGATGATGTCGTAAGTGAGTAGGAATGAGACTGAATCCACTGATAAGCTGTCCTTTCGGTAATCACCACATAACTGTCTTTTTGTTTTATTTTCGAGACAAATAAATGATTAATATGCACTGAACCGTATGTTTTTATCTTCTTGGAGTAATAGTACAGTATCTAAAGATTTGTTTACTGATTTGTAGTGTAATTCTATGCTATCATTCCATTTTATTTTAATTAAGGTGGGTAGGGACTGAGCTGGAGCAAGCGTAAGACAAAAAATTGTTATTCTGTTAATGATAAACTGTTAAATGTGTAATATATTTCACAGATTATTCTGGGACATTGTGTTCAACCGTTGGGATATTTTTCATTAAGCCTTCCCACTTCTGATCATTCTTTCTGGTGTCGTTTTTGAGCTGAGGCTGGCCTCGTCAAAAGTATTACTCTAACAGCACTATAGAAGCCTTTCTGTATAAACTCACAGGTAACCCGAAGTCCACTCAAAATTGTCCATGAGGCTCCATGCGGTGTAACCAATAACAGGATTTCCATCGATGTGAACAGCTTCTAATAGCCCTGTCAAATACTCCTGAAACAAATAGTACATGAGAATTACATTTTAATGCAAAAGCAAAATAAAGACTACGGCTTAGGTAAAATTGTGGTAACTGCTTAGTTGATTCCATATTTACTTATTAGAAAATCATACTATTCCCGTTCACTTTGTGTAATTTACTCATCTGAGAAGACGTTCCCGAGTATTTACGTATGAACAAAATTAATAATTCTCCGTTTTAAATGATTAAAATGTAAATCAATCAGAATTTTGGAGAAATGAAGAAAAGAGGTGTGAAAATTAAAGCTGCCGATGGGAAACTTCATCTAAGCTCAGACGATAGAGCTAACCGATGGAAGGAATAGATTGAGAAACTGTGTGATGGGGACGAGTTGAACAATAGCATAATGGAAAACGAAGGCGATGTCAACACTGATGACTTAAGAGATCCTGTTTTGAGGACAGAATTTAATAGATCTCTGAATGACTTGAAAGCAAATAAGGCAGTTGGAATTGACGAGATCCCTGCAGAACTTCTTAAATCCCTAGGAGAAGAAGGAATCTAATGATAATTCAAGCTGATATCAAAAAGTTATGAAACAAGAGAAGTTCCAACTGATTTAAATTAAAAAAATCATCTTCACACTTCCGAAGAAAGCACAAGCCGACAAATGTGAGAATTATCGCTCCATTAGTCTAACATCACATGCTTCAAAATTACTGACCAGAATAATATACAGAAGAATGGAAAGGATAGTAGAAGACATAGTAGGTGAAGATCAGTTTGGGTTTAGGAATAATCGCGGTACAAGGGAAGCAATTCTGTCTTTAAGATTAATACTTGAAGGACGGATCAAGAAAAACAAAGATACTTTCATGGCATTTGTTGATTTAGAAAAAGCTTTTGATAATGTTAGGTGCGACAAGATGTTCAAAATTTTAAAGAAGTCAGGTCTAAAGTATCGAGATAGAAGAATACTTTATAAACTATATAAGAATCAAGTGGCTGTAATAAAAGTAGAGAATCATGAGAGACAAGCATCAGTTAAAAAGGGCGTGAGACAGGGTTGTAGTCTATCCCCATTAATATTCAACCTGTATGTAGAGGAGGAAATAAAGAAAGTAAAAGAAAAATTTCCATCTGGCATAAGTGTTCAGGGAGAAAAAATTAGTATGCTACGATTTGCTGACGACATTGTCTTGTTAGCAGAAAGGGCTGAGGACATTGAGAAATTACTGACTGGAATGAACAAAATACTGAAGAAAGATTTTGGACTGAATATAAATCAATGCAAGGCTAAAGTGATGAAACGTAACAGAAATGATACCAATATTAGTAGATTAAATATAAAAATAGGGTCGGATGCAATTGGAGAAGTAAGTGAATGCTGTTACTTAGGAAGCAAACTTACAACTGATGCCCGAAGCAAGAATGATATTAAAAGCAGAATAGCACAGGCAAAAAGATCCTTCATGAAAAAGATAAATCTTTTAGTTTCAAACGTTGATCTAGAAATTAAAAAAAAATGTGTGGAGCACAGCACTTTACGGTAGCGAAACATGGACCTGAGGAATACCGGAAAGAAGGAAAATTGAAGCATTTGAAATGTGGTGTTACAGAAGAATGCTGAAAATTAAGTGGACAGACAAAGTAAGAAGTGAACGAGTTTTGGAAATGATGGGTGAGGAAAGAAGTTTGTGGAGGAAGCTTACAGAAAGAAGAGACCGGCTGGTAGGTCATATTTTGAGACATGCTGGACCAGTTAATTTGCTGGTGGAGGGAACAGTCGAAGGTAAGAACTGTAGAGGAAGACAGAGATTAGAATATATGAAGCAGATAATTGAGGACGTGGATTGTAGGGGATATGTAGAGATGAAGAGGCTAGCACAAGATAGTAAGAGATGGAGGATTGCATCAAACCAGTCGAAAGACTAATGACAGCAAAAAAAAAAAAAAAAATCTAAATGTTCTAGAAAAGTTTTCCCTAATTTCAACTCGCTTATATATATATATATATATGCAACATGTGAGTCTCTGTGTCTGTCCTGACAATAATCCCAAACGAATCTCTTAACTTCTTTTGGTAAAACACAATTTAATATAATGGCTAGGCAAAAATCAGTTTAACACAGATTCCAGCAAGAGCCCAATCGTTTCACTTACCGTGTAGTAGGCAATTCTTCCAGGGTCACTGAGAGTAGTGTTGATACTGTAGAATCCATTCTCGGTGACAATGATGGGGTATCCGGGGTACTCATTCGAGAGCCAATTGAGCAAAGAACGGAAGCCCTCGCCGGAAGTCTGTAAAGGCAATATGTTTAGATTACATTTCCAACTAACCAAAACGACCATAGTACTAACAGATATCGCACTTCTTTCTTTCTTTGAAGTTGTAGTGTCAGATCAAAGCGCTTTGTATTCACTCACGAGTCATGTGCTATTGATAATCGTGAATAAATTTCGGAGCAAATAATCTTATGGGAGTATAATATTATTATTTATTTTCTTCATATTGACTGTTATTTTCTTTAAAATATGAATACCGGAAATAAGTAACATACTTTAGTATTAAAGAAAATGTAAGACTTGGTTTTTTTCGTTTTTTTTTTTTTTTTCTATACTGATGTAAGTTAAAGGATATTTGAGATCAACGAGAAATAATTGCGTCATGGTGACAATGCGTGTACTAAACTGTGGCTCCACAATACACAAACATGCGATAAACCTGGTAGCACAGTAGAAGACTGCGTAGTGTTCCAGAAACAATACGTGTGGGCAGAGGTCGTGGGTACAGCGGTTCTTACTGCATGTTGTGTGCATTTTGCGCACTGTAATTGAGTCATAAGGAAGCAGGACGGCACAGAGAATACATCAGGATGACCGTAAACACGGTAGATAATCAACAGATTACTAACCGGCCACATTCTCACCAGGTGGGCCAGGAGTTGCACGTCACCATATCGTCATTTTACAGTTGTGAAGAATACTTATTATAACATTCAAGGGCAATTCGGGCAAGGTCGATCACCCGCTAGGAACCTAAACTCAGGACCGTTAAGTTGCCTTAAGTGCCTTAAGAGACAGGGCAGCATCTGTATTGGCTAAAGGCCACAAAGCCGTCCCTGGGTCACACATTTCCAGTCAGACAACGTATCGTCGGCTTCGAGAGCTTCTCCAACCCATCAAATTCATTCAACTCTCATAAAGCCACCACGTGGCTCCTCGAATGAGGTGTCTTGCCCACCGAGTTAGCAATAATTGGTATGGGATTTTTGGCCAGAATATTCCATGAGGGTCCGACCGCCGATTGACAGAGTTTCGATTTGCCGCGCTTGCCATGGTTAAGGGGTTACTGTGTTAAGGTGACCTACTATTTAATGCGAAATCCGAAACACGGAAGCACAGTTACCTGTGACACAGGTGAAGATGGGGTTAGGGCCTTTGAATATCCCCAATGACACAAGGTTTCTAACCGGGGACCTTTCGATCACCAGTAAGAGACCTGAACCACTGAGCCACTATATCGCTCCTCTCACCATAATTGGACTCAGGAACAGTGGGGCAGCACTTTGTTCACAGATGTATGGCGGTTTTCCCTAAAGAGTGACCTTCGTCTTCGTTGATCCGTCGCGACTCTGGGGCACTTGCCAACCCTATTAGTATTGCCGAGAGGAACCGATTGGCGGCGCCAGTATTCTCGTTTAGAGAATTATATTAGAAACACGTACATCACTGCATGTGCTTCCTAGGGGTACTGTGACGGCTATTGAATGTACGTAAGGTGATACCGCAACATTATTGGCGGCTTTTCGTAGTGCAATAGGTTTCATTTGATAAGTGTTAATTTCCATTCACATGGACTGGTGTGAAACATGAGGACATCACATGTCTAGAGTGGCAACTTCGATCCCTGGACATAAGTCGTAGATCTATTAAACATTTATGGAACACTACATGTCGAAAAATTGTACCCTAATACCGGCACTACGGAGTATTGTTGACCTAGAACGGGCTCTTGTCAAGCCGTGGAATTCAATACCGTTAGCTATGCTAAACGTACTACTTGTCGAAAAATTGTACCCTAATACCGGCACTACGGAGTATTGTTGACCTCCAATGGGCTCTTGTCTAGTCGTGGAATTCAATACCGTAAGCCATGCTGAACGCACTACATGTCGAAGAATTGTAACCTGATACCGGCACTATGGATTATTGTTGACCTCCAACGGGGTTCTTGTCTAGCCATGGCATGCAATATCGTAAGCCATACTGAACGCACTACATGTCGAAAAATTGTACGCTCATACCGGTACTACGGATTATTGTTAACCTACAGCGGGCTCTTGTCTAGCCATGGTATGCAATACTGTAAGCAATGCTGAATGCATTACATGTCGAAAAATTGTAACCTGATACCGGAACTACGGATTATTGTTGACCTCCAACGGGCTCTTGTCTAGCCATGGTATGCAATACTGTAAGCCATGCTGAACGCACTTCATGTCGAAGAATTAATTGTATCCTAATACCGGCACTACGGATTATTGTTGACCTCCAACGGGGTCTTGTCTAGCCGTGGTATGCTATATCGTAAGCCATGCTGAACGGCCCGACCCATACTATGGCGAGCCTTTGTGATACTGTTGCCATGCAAGGTCACAGCATCCTATACTGACGTTCTGAGTGACACCTGTGGAGGGAGAATACACACGGCCATTGCTTCCCATTGGTCATGTATGGTTTCCAGGTACATCTTGTATCAGTAGCACGATCTTTTTGTCTTAGGAAATGTGTCAAAAATGGCATTTTGTAGTGTCAAGTTAGGGCTCATTTTAGTGCCCTTTGATTTTCCGTGGATCTCGTACAGTAATAGATTCACCGTTAAAATTAGACCAATCGTTTCTCGCGAATCGCGTTAAACCGAATGTAATCTTACATTTCTTAGCATCGTTTCGGCCTCACATCTAAAGGAAACACACCCTGTTTACACACAGTACCACGGACTGTACATAAATCGAAATTCTATTTTAAAAAATCTCAACGAAAAATAGCTTAAATTTCTCCTCTTTCCGACATCTTATCTACAAGAAACAACCTCATTTTAACCGCTGGAACAAGGGAGTACGGGATCTGCATTTCGAAACTCCATTAATATCCGACCAGTAGTTTTTGTGTGAATTGCGGTTCAACAAAAAATTATATTTTTTTCACAGCATTTCAATGTCACATCAAAAGGAAACATACTATACTTTTACCAGCCATATATCAAATGAAACACCATTATAATTTTACAAGTAGTTTTCACGTGACTGGCGTTCAAGTAAAAATTATCTTAAATATCACACAGCCAGTTATAAGATTGTTACTAGTGAACTGTAGTAACATTTTGAGCAAAGTAACAGAGTCTGGAAACAGAACAGAGACACAAAAACTATAAGTAATTATAGAGGTGCAGTGCTCGTTTCCCAATGATTATAAAGTGTACCAGAGATAGACGTAGAGGGCTACTACTGTGTTCATAAATCATGACCATGAGTTATAATGGGTCTACGTCTGGGGTCATAAAAAACAGGGTTTTGGCTGCTTACCATAGTGGTAGAATGAAGGTCCCTTGACGAGACATTAAATTCATATTTAGTTCAGAGAAGCATAGATTAGCCATTTTTAGCGGATATTCAAATTTACTTGATGTCTACTGAAAAGGAAATAAGATTAATAACAATAGGGAACAGGGTTTTTCTAATACCTTAGTAAAGGAAGGAGATTTAATACACATGGTAGGGTAGAAGAAAAAAGAACCAAACATGTTGGATATCTTCCTAATAAAGCTTGATAATAACCTTCTGGGGGTCAGTTGACTAAAAGAATAAGTTCTCATAGATATTAGAGGATTCAGTGGCCAAAATTATTTAGGGAAATAAAACGAACAAATTTCAAAACTGAAGGTTCGGCAAATGAAAGGAAAGCATGAGTGGAGTCGACGTGGGAAGAGTGCAAGGAGATTATAGAAAAAAGGGTGAAGAAATATTTATTTCAAAACAGAAAAAAAATAGAAACACAGAATCTACAGAATATAAAAGGGAGGTGAGGAAGTTAAATAGATTGGTGAGATGGGAACACAACAGAGTTAGGAGATATCAAGGCAGTAGTAAATTCTTGATACAACTAAACAAGGAATAAATAATAACAAAGAAGAAAGCATATTACTGGTGTGCAATGACCACTGAACGATGGATCTAGAAATGTCTATGGCCCCGATGGAGAACTGATGGGAAGAGAAGGAATTCAAAAGGTAATAGGTAAGGATGGACAAATGTTACTGAGGATTTGAAAATTGCAGAGATATTGAATGAATGGTTTAATGAGACTCTCATGGAATATCATCCTCTGATGGGAGAAAGTAAACCACAGGATCGTCTTGTGAGGTGTTGGGGTGGTGTGTGTGGCACGAGTGGTTGCTTATTATATTAACTATCCAACATTACTAAAGATTTTCATCTAACATTACTTTTACTTGTAACCGAAAAGGGGGGGGGAGAGGAGGAAATTAGCTAGGAGATGTTAATTCTAGCAATTTATCAGGATTCTGACACCAGGTGACCTTTGATTACGCAGAGATCGCCAAACTGCGATTGATTTTATACTTTCTTACCTCATGGAAATAAAACTTCGTTCACTCTTCTTTATAGTATCAGATTAACAACATTATTCTGAAACACAATACAATATCATATCAGGATCTGTGTGGCTATGGGTACTTAGTCTACGAGTGTTATTGAGACCAAACATGATGCGGATAAGTTAGAAACCATTTAATATAAAAAACCTAACATACATTTTAGTCCGATTCCATCTAACTGACCTGAAGAGAAAATGACACGTCTTTGCTTTATTAAACTGAATTTACTGCTCAATGTTATCACGTAATTACTGCCTTTACTTTAACAAATGCTTCCTACAAATCACTTATTACTTTACAACCATTAACACAAATAGGCCGCTCTCTCACACATACACAACATTCACTGAAATGCAACGACGACTGAATAATTCTTATAACTGGCGGCATCTTCTACCAACATGTATAAATGGAAGCCTAATCAACCAAATAAGTTACACCGGGGCAGTTCGAGCTACTTAACGACATATTATCCAACTTCAAACCAACCGAATACTTTAGAAATTACTATAACAAAGATTGAACACTTTTAGAGACAAACTGATTAACTCGGAACCCAAACAAATTGACTTGATCGACTTGGAGAACCAACCGAGGCTGCTGCATGTCTTACCTTCTGTAAACGACTACATGTTTGCTGCGCGCTGTTCCATATAGAATGAAGAAGGACTAAAGCGTGCAGGCTCACTATGTACCAAACCTAAAAGCGCTGAATCAACGGCGTCACCACGTGACCATAGCGTGATACACGTCCGCTCTAGCCGTAAGCAGCCGCTTCTGAGCGAGTTGTAACTTGCACGTAAAATGACAAAATTTACATACCAATTCTCAAATAAAATTAAACCTTGTTTATTATCTTGGTTCCCTTACAGTCTCCAAATAAGCAGAACTCATCTTCAGGAAATTATGAGGGAACTAACAAAGCTAAAAAAGCTGAAAGGGATTTTCTGAAATAATATTACTACAGATGTATTAAACATGGCGAGATACGGTATTGTATCTTACTTTGATATTTTATTTAGACTGAATGTGGAGTATTGCTTCTTACCAGAGGACTGAGAAAGATCGATAGTTCTACCGACTCAGAAAGGGGAGACAAATGGGGTTGAAAATTACAAGCCCATTAGTTTGACGTCAGAGATAGGTAAAATGCTACAGAGAATAACGTGTAACTACATCATAAATGTCTGACAGGAAAGAAACTGGTTTGCAAATCCACTACATGGCTTTAGGAAGCAATATTCATGAGAGTCTCAGTTGGTGGACTATAAAACAAGTAATTTGGATGAATTTTTCGAGAGAGGTCCTGGTGGATAGCGTAACACTAGTACTTTCTAAGCTATTTCACCGTATGGGTGATAATATGGGTATTACTTAATGTGAAAACTATTGGAGTGAATCAAAAGGGACTTTCTGGGTAGTATAATTCTTAAATGATAGTAGCAGAGTATCTAAACATGTGGAAGTGAATATTAAAGTATTGGGACCATTACTATTTATTATTTTAATTAATAATTGTGTTAAAGGTTCACAGTCAGACGTTAGTTAGTTTGCAGATGATATAATGGTATATAATAGAATGCAAACAGCTGCAGGATGACCTGAACAGAAGATCTAACTGGGTAGGTCAACATGAAATGAAGGTAAATGCCACGAAGAGTCAGTTTACTAAGTGCAAAGATGAAAAAAACTAAAGTTTGATTATGTTTATAGGGTAGGGATATAATTGCTTGTAGAATGCTTGATGCGTAAATGTTTTGACACAGTATTTGATGAAAAACTCAGATAGACAGGAGACATTGAGCAAGTGGTAGGAAAAAGGTTACAAAGTACTTCGTTTACTGGAGAGGAAGATGAAAAGATGAAATAGAGAAGTCAGGGAATTGGGTTACAAAACTTTGGTAAGAAAATTAATTGAATATGTATAGTTTGGGACCAACGTTTTTGGTATCAAATAAAAGAGTTGGAGGGCGTGCAGAGAAGATAGATATGTTTCCGTAAATTACCGCAGTATTCTGTCATTAACCGAAATGATAAAGGAACTGCATTGGGAGTCACTGCAAGAATGGAGGAGGGTGGTGACAATTCTGGTAGTGTACGAGGCGTATGTTGGTGACAAACTTGGAAAGATATTGATCGAAAAATTAAAAGTAGTGAATATAAAGGAAAATATGACCATGAGAACAAGTTGAGTCTGGTTTTCATGCATAAGGGAGTGGCTAAATTTTCTTCTTAAAAATCTCATGGATCGGAATAAACTATCAACGAAAGTGAAGAATAATTTAACAAAAACGCAAAAGGAACTTAAAACGAAAATTTGTAAATGGCAAAATTAGAGCAGAAATTTATATTCATAGTATATAAGATAGTAATAAATATCATAATAAGCAGAAAATATATAAATTAGAAAATTGCCATTGTAGCATCCGCTCAATTGAAATTAAATTAAATTTAATTCAAAACTAACTAGTTGATGTAACTCACAATGTATGATACCACAGAACATCCCGAGTCGCGAACTAATGATGGTGATCTGCCAGATTCTCTGTTCTCTATCAACTGTACGTAGTAGTTGTTGGACCCAATAAAATCACCAGTTCCTGTAAACAATCGTATAATGAGTATATATATAACAGTAGGTATGAAACTGCAATGAATTGCTTACTTACAAGGAATTAGTTCTCCCAAAAGTCAATAACACTACCGAGATGTATTCCACCATCTCATACATTGTACTAATTGAGTCTCCATCATTGCACATTTATCTATGAATAGTGTTACAAACGCGATTTTAACTAATAACAAGGATTTACGCGACTTGTAATTAAAGTCCCTTTGTTGCCTACTTAAACCTCGCTGACAACAAGCTGTTATTCTCAAGTATACATGCGCTGAAAGTATTCAGTAAAGTAATAAAATTTTAGGAAGTATTTCAGAGGAGAGTAGCATCTGTGAGCGACTTAGATGTGTGACGACAGCAGGTTCTGAATTATCTAAAATATTTGCTTAAAAAGACTGTGATAAATGTGACTGTATTACAAATTTATGTTATTACTATCAGCTACCCGCGACTTCGTCTGTTCGTGTGTTCCAATATAAGAGTTTTCCTTAATAATAATTACAGTAGTAAATCTATATATATAAAGATGAATGTTTGTTTATTTGTTTGTTTGTTCTTAATACAAATCCACAGTTTTCATCCGATCACGATGAAACTTTGCACACTTATCCTTTGAAACAAGGAGAAAAATACTGTCTACATTTGGTTGAAAAATTATCTGTATAAATAATACATGATGTCTTATAATTTCGAAAAATTACTGAACGGCGATAGACAGACGCGTTGGATTTGGAGATCTCTGTACTGTTTTTCCGAGTAGCGGTCAGCTAGCTCAGTGGTTAAAGCGCTTGCTTACAAATGTTTGATTTGTGGTCTCCTGTTCAAATCTCCATGAAGACTAATATTTTTAAAAATTGTTTTTGATCGTAAGAGTCACGCCTGGGCCGTCGGTTATTCGGATTGAATGTTTAACTGTAGATATCACAAAGTTAGGGGTGCAATGCGAGGCAAATCGTAGGTAGTCTTGCAAAGCCGTAGGTGTACACTTTTTACGTTATAATGATCCCTCAGGGATGGTTCGCAGTCAGTGTGTGTGTGTGTGATCTGCAGTAAATATACTAGAAATGCGGAAGTAAGTCTCTGCCTTTTTGTTACGTTTTGACGACAAAATGGCTATATCGATATTGATGGAATTGGACAAGAATATCTGTAGGAAGGGCACAGGACATTTTTTCCGGTATGATTAACAGTTGTAGTCATGAAATTTTAAGAACTTATCGAATGGTGACAGAAATATGTTGGAAGTCGATTCTCTTCAAGAGACAGGTTCGACGGTAGAATGATATAGTGATAGCTTTCCTGACATATTATGCCGACTTGGTGTTGTTTGGGACCAATCCTTCGTTACCAACAACTTTCTATGTTCAACTGTGGCAAAGAAATTCTTAATCCACGCGTACGAAGTCGAGGGTATCAGCTAGTATTACGATAATAACAAAAACAACTGCAATAAAATTCTATAACTTTGTTCATTACACTTATACAGTTCACTAATAACACTCTTATTTTTAGCTTTGTGATATTTTCAGCATTAACCTTTGTCTTTCTAGATATGATCAATTCCGTTATTATTTCAATAGCTTTACCATTTGTGTTTTTCCTATAATGCATCTATAACTAGTATCCCTTTAATCACTTATTTTTATCCCCTCGCCAGAAGCTACTAACCTAAAAAAGGCACAGTCCTAACCCCATAATAACTGGAAGTGGGCACCCTTATAGCTTTGGCTAATAACTCAGAAAGTACACCCATCCCACCTCTATTTAGGTGTAGGCCTTGCCTAGTAAAACCCTAGCTACCAATGAGGTTCACAAGCAGAACCCCCAAAACAGAATTAATGTTTGTTCCAAGTAGCATCTCTGTTTCCACATTTACCCGCCTCACAGCGTGGTTCAACTGTGGCCGATCATGGCAACTTAGAACCTGCATGAGTTTCATCCTGGTATGTCGCGCCTCCTTTTCCACCTTCCTCAGATTCACCTCTATACTAAAACTCGCATTTCTATCAATACTATTACCTGCACGTTCCACTATCTTTACTCTATCTTTCTTAGTGAATCTGGTACAAAGTGAGCCTATATACTCTATTAGCTGAACTAATATTGCACTGGATTTTAAAAAGCTAGAGACCTGGTAGCCTGTGCCTAATTGATCTGGCAGAAGAGGACCTACACCTCTCCCATGGCTACTACCTAGCAGCAGGACCTTTTTCTTCCTACTTTCCCCTTCTATGCCTATATTCCTACAGGCGCCTGACCTACTCCTACATCTACACGAGGCTCTTCCCCATCTGACACTGGTAACAGGTCAAACCTATTTCTCCCCACAATTTCTGGAGTTTCTGGCTTCCTCATCCTGTTAGCCATATTTCCCCTACGACCTGTTATCAACTCCCATCCTTCCTCCTCACCATCCTCACTAAACCCATCATCTCTACTTTCTGCCTCCAAAGGCAGAGCCTCTACAGACAAAGCCTCCACAGGCACAGCCTCCATAGGCATATCCTCCATATGCTAAATCTTATCAGGCTGAGCGTCTACAAGCCGAGCGCCCACAGGCTGAACCTCCACACGCCGAGCCTCAAGGATCCTAACCCTTTCACGCAATTCTCTGATCGTTTTACCCATCCTCCTGATCGTTTCGTCCTGCTCTGAAAGTATCTGTCCTTAAAACAGAGCGGACAATACCACTGAAGAACCTTATTTAGTTCCCTTTCTCCCATTGCGCTACATTCAAAGTGAAACCACTTTTTACACTCATTGCAATCCAAACCATTCGCGTCATTATAGTTGCTTTAACTCCGTACAAGTAATAAAACTTGGAATCTAGAAGTCGCTGGTTCGATTCTGGTCCCACAAAAAATCATAATTTCTTCATATTTTTACAATAATTCTTCATTGCATTTCACTTTGAAGGTGTTTATTATTCGATTTACAACGCAGAAACCCCAGTTTGAATTAGATGATTTCTTGAAGGGATATCTAGGCCTACATAATCAGTATCTAACCACGGATGGAAGAGCGCTCTGGATCGACATGCGGATCGTCCCAAAAAAAGAAGTGCCATAAAGGATCAGTGGCGTTAGTTAATGACACAATGTAACCAATACGTTTGATTTTTCTGGAAGACCATTGATCTGGGCTGCTATAATTATTATCCGATATAACTGCGATGAAGCTGCGGTGGCAATCTTCCTACACAATCATCTTTCTCCTTTCTACTTCTTACCTACTTTTGCGCTCTACTACTTTGAACTTTGAATTCATTCAGAATTCTTAAGAATTCTCTAACCCAACAAATCACTTTTTCATCAACTCCAATAATTTTTACCCTATTTAGCACAATTTTATGGCTCACTCTGTCAAAAATCATTGACAGATCTAGTGATACACCATCAATTTGATCTCCCCTATCCATTTCATCAGAAATATCTTGCTTGTAGCCTGATAACTGGGATTCTCATGAATATCCTTGCCTAAAGCCAAGATGCCGACTTGAAAACTCCTTACGTTCCTCACAGACACGTCTGATATGGTTGCATATTAATCTGTCCATTAATTTTCCTACCATTGATGTCAAGCTAACTGATCTGTTTGGCCTATTTGTCAACCCACCTTTATGGACCGGTACTACTGTCACACTTTTACAATCATCTCGTAAAACAACAAGTATGTAGACTCAATTTAAATGTCACAACCTGCAATCTTTAATACATCTGTATTATTATTATCCACACCGTCCCCTTTACGATTTTTTTGATACCTCAATTCATTATAAGACGCACTACCCCTGATGTATTCTACCTCCTCCTGGGTGAAGGCCTGCAGCCTCGACCTTGGTCGTCCCTCAGCAGCGCTGTTGGCGTTCACTCTCTCTTTCACCACGGCAGGGTAGTCACCCTCAGCAGAGAAGATGGGGTGTGCGTACATGCCAATCTAAAAAGAGAGTTCCATCCCGTCACATTGTATGTGAATCAGCATAGACACACTAAAAAAAAAACCTTGTTCTTTACTGCAAATACTCGTAACTATTTCTGATACGCACATGGAATTGATAATATCTCTCCGTGGCTTCTATGTCCTCTGTGGAATTGCTAGCTGGAGCATTTGCAGCCGTACTCAGTGCGATTCCAATAGAACCTAAAACGACATTATGTGCTCAGTTACTAAAACAACAGTTTTCTAAAAATTAGAAAGATTTAAAATTTACACATAAGTGAACACATAAGTGAACACTACACGTAATATCACGGAAAAGGTGATAGAGGACATTAAAATGGCACATATGGTATGTTAGGAAGTCATATAACAAATATCGTGATATAGGCCATATTTTTTTTAACTTTAGGTGAATTTAATTGCTACTGACAGCGTTGAATATTCTTCCACAATCTTTTTTATTGTCAGCTATAGGGGGATGAGAGTTTATGTACGAAACTGGTTAGCAGTCTCAGAATTCTTTATTATTACATGTTTGTAACGAAAACGTCACTCTCCAGGCGGCAGTATCTCTAAGTGCCAAGCGTGATGGATGAATGATTACATGTTCTCCTCGCGTTCCATGCCTTAATTCTGTTCCGTTCATTGTCCCCAATGACCTCGACGTCGATAATGAGTAAAGGTATAAATATAGCCAATAACGTTCGAGCTTTACAGCGTAAAAAAGTGTTTGCACTATGCCTAATAAGCTCACTTTAGAAGACCAGTGAACTCTTGTTCACTGCCATTCACAAGCTCAAGTAAAAGCCTCTACTCACCGTTCTGCGTGGCCCGGTACTGTTCGTCGTAGAGCCTGTAGACGCGCGCATGGGCCAGGATGATTGTATAGGCTGCCATGTAGTCTCCAATGCCTGATGCGTTCTGACTGGGTGCATGGAAGCCATAAGTGGCGTAGCCCTCGGCAAAAACTGCAGGCTCGTTGAACGTGATCCACCACTTCACCTGAGTAGGAATCACAACAAAATAATAATTCCTATTTATGAACAAATTTCGAATAGAAGAACTTTAAAAAAATGAAATATTTAAGAAGTCTTAGTCTTTTAAGTTTGATAACCTGAATAAAGTGAAAATAGTTTCAAGACCAGAAAGCTATAATGAAACAGAGCTTACTTTATTATATCAACAGACTCACCCTGTCTCCAAAGTTGTCGAATAGAACTCTTGCGTACTCGACGAAGTAGTCAGCAATGAGTGGGTTGGGCCAGCCTCCAATGTACTGTAGAGCTTGAGGCAGGTCATAGTGGTACATCGTCACCTACACAATGAAAAGTTTATGAACTTTCTCATTCTTCTAATCTGTTTAACACTTAGCTGTTTCCTAGTTAAAACTAACGATAACAGTGCTCCAAAGAACTCTAATGTTCAAGTGTTCTTTCTGTGGCAAAATATAGTTGACAGATTAGGTGAATTTTAATTAAACTGTATGGTGAATAGTAAGAAGGTTAGAAAAAAATTCAATAGAGTTTGATTAATCAATAAAGTTACTAAAAGAAGGAGGTATGTTTTTGGCACATTACAACATCACTGGTTTAAAAAATCTTTAGAATGACTTATAGTTATCCAATTAAGCTTTGAAAAAATTTCCAGAGGTTTCTGCATTATTAATACTAACAAATGACAAAAGGTAACAATCGAGAACATACATAACCTCACAATAAGATTTCGGTTGAAAAATGATTTTCTTTTTCATCAAAATTATCTTCAATCGTCACTGCACTAAGTGTAGGTCTGCTATTTTATTTCTCTTATTTACTGAAAATGATTCAAATTGATTTTATTTAAACGAGAAATGATTTTTAATGTATAGAATATCAGTGTGACTCGTACTTAGATTGCAGAGCACGGCAGTACATGAAACTGATCGGAGATTAAGCCAGTCGAACATTTAGAAACTGGACTGGCCACTTGCACTTTATAAAAGTGCATGGCGTCAGCCTTTAATAAAAAGCTTATTGCCAGAAAAGAAGCCTGTTCATAATGTTGGAAATTATAGATCGATTATTGGACCCATTCAGACGAGTATGATTCTGCCAGATTTATTTTATTTTCTCATTTTGGCTACCTGGCTTCTTGGGCAAGTGGAAGGAGAGTAGAGCGACCAGTCCCATCGTTTTACACAATATTAACATCGGTGTTTAATTATTTTTATATGGAGAATTTTAATTATTGGTTAGGACTTAAATATGTCACTTATTTATTGCGAGGGAAATAAGATTGTTGACACAAGGCAACAAACTTAGAGGGATGGAGGTTTTACACAAATGACGTTCAGAGCACAACGAGGACAAACATGTTGGACATTATTCCTTCTCCCTCTAGTACATTTGATCCCACTTCTTTTTGCCTAACGCTTCCTATAAAAAAAAAAATACACAACACCCCCATTTCACAAAATCAAAATTCACCGACTCCACAATATCGTATGTAGAAAAACAAGGACTGGGCTCTAAAATTACTTTATTAAATGATATTATCAATACTGGTATATGTTCACAGTTTGATTAACAAATTCATCTTATGAAAAATTATTATTTACACACCTGGACTACGTGTAATAACATAAATGGTTACATATTTTGTTTCTTATTTGTCACCTTCAATTTTAAACTTCAGCAGTCGACTATTAACAATCTGTTGTTTTTTTTTTCTGAGATAATTAATTGCTGACTACGGTAAATCCTCTTTTTATCATTGAAATGCAATTTAAAACTTCTTTGATGCATCCCTTGAAGTCGGATATAATAGTATAAAACAGGGGGTATAGGTTCGTTCTCAACGTCCGGACGCGTCCCCTAGATTTGAGTTGGACCGGAAATACCCCTTGTGATTATTTCAACTCCCACAGGTGGTGGGTGCCACTCCATTGGGAACAACTACTCTAAAAGCTTTGTATATTAACAACTTATATCTAACGACAGACGGTTTAAAAATTCTTCTCAGGTGTTCAGCCAAATAAGTTCTGACATCACGACCTGTCTTCATCGTATGAAGTAGGATAAATGTTTCTGCGACGCTGTCGTGTTGAGCTTATCCGATTGAACACATGAGAAGATCGTGTCTCAACAAAATTCTAAATTACTCTACTTTTAACTGCCTTTCTTATGTGCTTCCAGCAGAAATTAAAATATTCTTTGAAATATTTTATCCTTTAAATAATTTGCGGTTAAAACTTTCCATTTCAGAAACACATTTATTACGAAACTTCTGGTGGACATTGTACTAAGCTCAACATAACTTTTATATAAACATATCTGTTTCCTTGATAGCAACAGTAAATATTAAAAAAAAAATAAGCCTATCGTTTTGGATAACAACGTTCACAGCTCTTTCCTTGCTGAATTCTGTAACGTCTTCCAGATAACTTAATTACTTCTGTTTCTTCAGAGCCCTCATTAAGAATCTGATTAAGGAGAAGCTTATATACAACTAATTGAATTTTTGATATTCTGAGATCCAGGTGCAACAATTTCTAATAGTATGGAAGATCACCATCGTTTTTACTTGATTTGTTACAAGTTTCATTAAAAAGAAAAATGATGTTGACTTTTAAAATAAACTTGATAGTCCCTTGCACTTCGGCAATAAAAATCATCTATTTTATAACTTTGTGGTTGATCTAGAAGAACAGCAACTGTACTTGAAGGCACCCTCAAACTAGTGGCACTCTGATACTCTGCCACATAGAAATATATATCAATGAGTCGTCAAGTCTCGAAACCAAAATCATCAAAGCGTATAACAAGACTGATCGACCACTCACCATGGGCTGAATGTTGTTGGCCAGTAGCTCGTTGATCAGGTTGTTATAATAATCGATGCCGGCCTGGTTAATCACATCGAGATCTCCAGTGGGCAGAATTCGGGCCCACGAGATGGAAAACCTGTAGACGTTCGCCTGTAAACCACGAAAAGGAGACATTTATCATACATAGGTGCTAACAGAAACAGAATTGAAGGCTAAGGAATGTTAAAATGTAATACTGGTAGATTTACTGCATAATGCAGCTTAACCTCCTGAAACTAGTTAAAAGAAGCCGCGAGAAAGGAAAGACACGTGATTCATATATTTATTTTCTCATAGACGGAGAATTCAACAACATGCAAATACATTGTGGCAAATTATATATTTCGTATTAACAACTAAAGTGTATGTAATGAGAAGACCGTAAATTTTCCTAAGAATTACGTGGATTACCAATGCTGCTGCAAAAGATCTGATACATAGTAAAAAATTACGTTTATACTGAAACGTGTTTAAACTTACTCTGACATGGGTACACCAAGTTAAGTCATTATCGTTTATCAACTGGCATGTTTATAGCCATTCTGGTGTGAATAGTAACCAGTAATCCTAAATCGGAAAATAAAAACCCAACGTAACAAAGCGTAACTGCTTACTAAAGATAACATTCTCTTATTCCTGTGCTTCTGATGGTAAAAATGTGTACTGCCACATGGACGGTGAGGAAAATTTAGGGACAAGAGTAAAAAAAATAAGTGAAGTTATAGGTACCCTCAGACGGCAAGGATACAGGCACCGAATTGGTGATCCCGACCACCACGCAGTTATTCAACAGAACTGACTGGTCCCGGGAGAAGAAAGAGAACACCTCTGAAGAATGTAGTGTACATCTCAAAGGTTGAAGAACAGCCAGGAAACAGTTTTTTACGGGGCACTTGAAGAATGGCAGACATTAACTACGATTTATTACAACTCCCAGTGTTTCCGGTAATTTCCAAAGTGTTAGAACTTTGACAGTGGCGCTTTGCCAGTTGAGTGGGAGACTAGCGGTTAGTGTTGAACAAATGCTGAATAAATGTAAGGGAAAAGTTCTAGAAATTAAGAAATGTCTGTAGCGGCAAAATACGGCAAGACTGAATAATTTTGCAGTCTTATGGCCAATCGCTACAATACGTAATTTCCAGGTTTCACAGATTGGCTGACAGAGACGCGACGACGTTGAGATGTATACAACCCGAAGTTTCTTCGAGGGAGAGCATCGCAAAAGGGGTACATGATTCTAAGAATAGATGTTACTCTCTTTGAATTAAAGGTCTGAAACGACTATAGCTAATTCTCGTACGAAAACTGCTGCAAACTTGCTGTGTTCGGTCGATACCGCGAGAACATAGTCGTTTTGTGTCTGAACGACCTTCCGCCTTCCCACAACTCATCATCACAACACATGTGTTGGGGTGGTGCGATAAGACTACACCCACAACGTCTCATTGCGCAGGATGGTCTACTGGTAGACGCCAACTCATCGTTGTATGATTTGTGTCAGTACAGGTGTTTGGAGAGCCGATTCCTCCACGAAGCTGAACGCTATATTCAAAATTTTACAGTAATCGTTCAATTTCCACCACACTTCGTCAAAAACCGGTATCCTAACTGTGTTGTTCATATATGTTTACCCCAACCTGCGCATAAGAAATATAAAAATCATTATTACCGTACTAGAAACTCAAAAGTA
This sequence comes from Vandiemenella viatica, assembly GCA_031002005.1. Taxonomy (NCBI): domain Eukaryota; kingdom Metazoa; phylum Arthropoda; class Insecta; order Orthoptera; family Morabidae; genus Vandiemenella; species Vandiemenella viatica. The sequence goes on along the minus strand of JARYHS010012519.1, from coordinate 139,993,302 downwards.
TTAATCTTAATCCAATAATTTAGAAATAAATTATATGGATTTGAAGAAATGTAAACTCTTCAAAGTATCTAGATACAGCACAGACTAAGAGCTCAGAGTTTTTCAACCTGTACATTTATGTGCTTAGATTTCTTTTACTGTGCTGTCAGAAATACTTTTACTTTTGAAAATAGTCTTTGAAGTAGGCCTACCTTCTGTTTAATTTTTGAATTTCATATCCTCAACGGTAAATATTCAGGGATTCTTTCCGTTCCTTGTAAATCTTTGGGGATAAAACAAATGAGGATATAGTACAGTGTATACTCACATTGATTGCTGCCAACATCTGGACGTCTTCCCTGTACCTGTGGTACGAATCGCAAGCCACGTCACCGTTGGCTCCATTTCTGGCCCAGTCGGGATTCTCGTGAAGCAGGGTGTCCCAGATGCTGGGTCCCTTCCCTGGAGAGAAAAGAATATCGTACATATTATTATAATGTAGATTTTCTTTGATGCTGTCTCATGATGAAAGCTATTTTTTTAAAATCTCGATGAATTAAAAACCCTAAATAGCCAGAAAAGATTTGATTTCAGTAGATTTTATTAAGGGATTTAAAAAGCTTGGGCAATATGTTGTGATGAGAATTTTTCGAAAACTCTCAGCAGTCTTTTAGAGCATCAGTCAATCACTAAATAGATCGAAGCTTTGTATCACAAGCGGGTTTTATTACGGATCTAAAAAATTGTATGTTCTTGGGCTGTTACGGTAGTTTTGTGATATTGCTGTAAATAACAGAAATGTAAGAAGTATTCCTGTAATAACCTCAGATCTGGCTACGTTATTTGTATGGCCTTCTGTTTTTTAATCGAAATATAATTTTTATGTGTAATTATTAATTGGTTCTCCTGGGTTGCCTACCAAATATAGCCGCAACTATTTTTAACTAAAATTTCAAAAATTATTTTTTTAAAAAAATCGTTCACTTTTTAAAAATATTATGATTTATTTAAAAGAAAGACAAGTAAAGAACTTAAAACGTTTTGGTTGTCTATGATAAAATTGCCGCAAGTAGGGGTACCCAGTTGTTAGTTGTTAAAGATTTGTAAAAGTGAGAGAGAGAGTAAGCGCACCATACTGTCTGATGGACGGAATGTGGTGCTAATTTGCCTGTTCTTAGCCCGCTCAACACCAATTCATTAACATACATCACTACCGTAGGGTGTGGTATTTTTTATAAGGATATTTCGCTTCCGGTGTTTAACATGGGCTCTTATGGACAATGGTTAGCTCTCTGGACCTTGCGAAAAACAGTTAATAATTTAGAATCCTCGTTGATTTGCACGTGCTTCTTCCCCGACCCCCAGTGAAGTTGATAAAGGTATACTGTAGCAAAATGACTATATTGGTCATCTCGTACAATTTAAATTAATTATTGTTTGGTTTAATAAATATAAGAAATAAATGGATATTCTTTTTCGACCTGGAGACAGAAACTCGCCTCTAGCTGAGAGCAGTGTTAGTGTGAGCGACAATCTGACTTAAGCCGGAAGTTTCCGGTAGGTCGAGACAAACGAGGGATTATCTCTAGCCAGGCAAGTGAAAATCCCGGTGAGAAAGGCTGGAAATTTTTGCGGAAGTGATCCGTAAATGCGCCGTCCACCCGGTGTATCGTGCGAAAAATTATTCCTACATATCCTCCCGAACAATCCCGACAAAACCCGAAGACTCTAAAGCGGCCCATACACGGACAGCCGTTGCTTGCGATTTCTTCAGAATGTCCAGCAACGGCTTGGCAGCGACTGCTGGAAGTCGCCACTAACGAAGAAAGAGAAACCCAGCAACGGCTTGCGATTTCACTCAGTTTCACCACCGACCGTCAAGATGAGCAGTAGTAAAATAGCTGCTGCTGTGCTAGTGTTGGATGAGTGTGGAGTGTTCGCGATGAAACGAAAACGGAAGAGATCAGAGTGGTCGAAACAGTGGTTACGGGAAAGAAGAAAGTGGTCTCATATAAATCTATTGCACCACTTTAAAGACAATAGTGCGCAGGACTACAAAGCAAGGATAATTCCTGTACGCGTCAATAAAGTTATTAAGGAACTGTGGATTCATAAAACTGTTACTTTCTTTGTCGGTCATTGCAAACAGATAATATTAAACAAAATAAAACGACACAAAACCACAAGAGCTATTTCACCAGGAAGAATGCACTACACTTTACAAGCTGAACTACCTGACTCATTCACTGCCTGGACTGTACTGAGCGCTGAGGAGACGTCAAGCCGTTGCTGGGAATGCCCATAGACACCGAGCCACAGCTGGCGCCAGCAACGGATTTCGGACCGGTTGGAAAGCCGACCGAGCCAAGCCACTGCTTGGAAACTACGTCATAATTGGCTCGTGGAGCCCATACACACAAGCCGTTGCTGGACATACAACCGCTGGCAAGCAACGGCTGTCCGTGTATGGGCCGCTTTAGCAAATGAGAGGCAATGTATTGGCCAGCAAAGAGGGGATACTTTTGTAAAGCCAATCCGATGTGTTTATTTCGTCACGTGATTGGAAATTTTACAAATTTTGTGTTTCCATGATACACGCCGAGGAGGAAGGAGAGACGAGCTCTAACAGGCGAGCAGACTTCACTTCGTCCAGAACGATCGCCCTGGCCACTGCTAGCCAGAGGAGTGCGGATGATTTCGTTCTGGAGGCTTCGATGACTGAGCGCCAAGTCCGATCGATGTTGTCACATGTGCTGGTTGACGTGACAAGTGTCTTGCAGAACCTGGACAGGTGCGCTATTTGAGTGACGATAACGCTCTTGTTGCGTCGCTTCGTACAGCCAGACAGACACTGTAATTATACCTCCAGAAACAGTGTATACTCTGACGAATCATTGAGACAGCCCTTTAACGGTCTAAGAGTTCTTATGCCGCCGGACATTAATTCCTGAGCTAGTTGTGTCTAAGAGCCAAGTGTTTTTTTTTCAGTTTGAATTGAAAGACTGACTTCCATGTTTGGAAATTTCCAATGACTATTCTTTGTGGGGACAAATTAATTCCCTGGTGCCCTATGAAATCCAGTTAAATCTGAAGTTTGCTTGTTATCCTATTATATAAAACGCTAACGTGGCGTCTGCGTGCGTCGTCTATAGCTGCTACTCCTATTTGCTAGAGAACGGCCAATCATCAACCACCATATTACATTCCTACCACCATCTTGCTTTTCGTTTATTTACAGCTAGACGCAGAAATTCATATAAGGAGACGGAGATGCAATATTTACGCTATTTTATCTGTATCAGTTAGACGCTGAAATTCATGTAAGGAGAAGGGGATTCAATATTTACGCTATTTTATCTGTATCTGTTATGAGGACTAAGTTAAACCATAACCTAACATTTTATTTGGCTGAAGGTAAGTAGCAATGAAGTTTATTAAAAACTAGGAGAAACCTACATAATGTGAAATGAATTAGTCACATAAATAACAGTTATCCGTTTTCGAAATTATAGTCCCCGTCATCTAAAGTGAAATCAATTTTTTTTTTTAAATCCTAACAAAATACTCTGATAATCTAAGGAGAGTAACGTATTCATATAACTAAAGATATCATCTGGATGACTTATTCGTTTCTCCTTATAAACTTTTCCATAATAAATTTCTACTACCATTATATATGATAGCCCAACCCTTAGTTTTTGATACATGTGTTAGCAATTAAATGAGATTTAAGATAACTTTTTTATCAGATTTAAATCATCAAGGATATGACTATTTACTGTATAAACGATGTGACACTCGCAATTCAACAACGATATTATTGCCGCAAAATAGCAGTGATATTAGAAATACTGAGAGCAGGGGAAAAAAATAATGCCAGGCAATTATATATCACAAAGTTACAATTAGTACATTCGATTAAATTTACATATTGCTTTTTATTTATCTACGACAACCAGATGGAGAAATTAATGTAAGGAGAAGGGTTTTCATTATTTACTCTATTTGATCTGCCTAAGTTGTAAGCACCAGGTTAAACCGTAACTAAGAATTTTTTGGCACACGATAAGAAACAATGAAGCTTATTAAAAATTAAGAGAATCGTACATACGTAATCGCGACATGTATCAGTAAAATAAATAACAGTTATTCGTTTTCGAAATTATAGTCTCCGTCATCTAACGTAAAATGCATTTATTTATGTCAGATCCTAACCAAGTGCTCTGATAATCTAACCAGAGTAACGTATTCATATAACGAAAGGTATAATTAAGAATGATTCTTTTTCTTACAAGCTTTTTCAGAATGAATTCCTATTGCCACCATAGTTGATACCCATCATTATTCATATGAGGGTAATAGAAGCTATGATTTTCGAACCCAATATTAGTGGAGGTTGTGGTTAAGTTTACCAGAATCGCCACTGACACATTTTGTTACAGCATAATTCACTCTGAAATGAGTTTTACAAACCAATTTAACTGCTTTCATAAGCGCCATGTTACTAAAGATATTAATTAATGCGGGTGGAAGTAGTTTCATATTTAACGTGCTGAATTGTGCCTGGACCAGGAATAAAACTGATATTACATGGATAGCAAAAGTTTTTGGGATTCCAAATCTGATTTAATTTCATTGGTTCTTTACTTCCTGCGTCATTAATTCAGTAGAAGTTACTACTATATGGCTATGCAAACGGCAAATGAAATATGTAGAACATTGCAAAATCAAGGTCATTAGCATTATGTAATATCAGTTCCGTATAATTAACCAACTGCAAAAAAAAATGAACTGCCAGAATACTGCCTTCAAACCGTCATTTTTGACGGGCTCGAAGCTAGTCATTGTAATACAAGAATCGCTCTCATTATGCATAAGCGAGTTTTTGCTTCAGTTGCATATGGAATTTGTAAATCTTTTTAATGTACATGTATTGCAATTTCTTAGCTTCAATTAACAATAATTGTTTGTTTGCTGTTTCGCATCTGTAAGACGAGGTATTGCATTGAATTTTATTTAGCACAGACAGATGTTTAAGATTAATGATAAATAGGGTTCGGATCTTTAGGACAAGTCATATTTTTTTTCCTGCCATCTTTTTGAGCTGAAATGCTGAATTAAACACTGATTCAACATTTCTGATTGTATTTAAATATATTTTATGTGGCATATAAATGCATATTCAGACCATTTTCTTAGTTTTGGGCATATTTCGATAATATTTATGGTCATATGGTCATATTTTGAGGAAAAATCTGGTAATTTTTTAATAGTACCGGGAATTCACTAGATATAGATGAGAAGAAATTAAGATAGTTATTCATAGAACGGTACTTCTGCTATAAATGTGGGGAAAATACTAATTTTCACTTTGGTCAGAATTCACCAGTCAAGAATTAAAGTTATTCATTATTGTCACTCTCTAAACGTAACGTTCCGCCCGCCTTTTAATCTCGACAATTTAGCAGAAGCATGCCTGTGTCGATCCACGTCAATCAATTTTTCAATGAAATATCCTCAGGCAGTGAGTAGACCTATCGCCATGCCGAAAATAAGATTTTCTGAACGTGCGAAGCTACGTAAGGGAATTTAGAGATGTGTATTTTAGTACAGGTGAAAGAGTTCTATTCTGTAAATTATATGACTTCTAAAAATTTAATTTCCCAATGGTGCAGCGAGTGCACGGAAGAAAATTATGATGTCTACATGGAAGCGAAACTACTCGATAAAATAAATGATGTATAATTCAGCAGTTTTGTTGTCTAGTAAATTTAAATGTTTGGTCATATTTTGTCATTTTAGGTCATATTTACCGATTTTTAAGGTCATATTTGACTGCATATTTCTCTTTTTTTGGGTCATAAAGATCCGAACCTTAATGATAAATATACCTCTGTCTGTAAGCATTCATGAGTACCAAATAAACCATCATTTTAGGATCTTTTCAAATACTAATAACAGAAGTAATGGTTTCACTTCTGTTTCCTGAAATTAATATATATGCTTTGCAGAAGGTAGTGGAAGGTGGCGATTTAAATTATGGAAGGTAAACAATTAATCTCCCCCCCCCCCCCCCCGACCAATCCGCTACAATACTGTTCGCTAGAATTTGTTCAAACCTAAGTTTCGGCTGTGCTAGAGTTACAAAGGATCTCATTATTGCTGTTTTGACTGCTTATCCCTGGACATGATGGGCACAAGCTGTCTGGAGGTGGGTCCTAACCTGCCTGGGCGTTAATCTTCCTCCATAAGAACTCATTTCAATGACTGATTTCTTTCATAAGAACCATAGCGTTAGATCCGACTAAAAAAACCTTAAAATCAAATTTAATTGGATTAAGTGTGTTTTCAATGGACCAAGGTAATTTTTTGATCTTTTATGCACCACGAAGAGAAATTTGTAGTGAATTCCAGTAAATGTTTAGTCCTTGAGTACCGCATAGATTCACTGGCACTCAGTATATAAAGGTTACTTAATTAAACCGATGTAATTCATCTAAACTAATAACCAGATGCAATGGTAAATTTGCTGTATGATTAGAATTTGTAAAATCTTATAAATGTGTGTTTAAGATTAAAAATTACAACGAAACGATAGTAAGTTACAAAGTTTCAGGCTTTGCCGTAGGGATGATGTTGTTCAAGCCAACCATCGTAGCGTGTGATATATTTTGGAATAGGTAATTTGCTCAACAATACATTAGAACAAACAGTTTCTTGAATTTATAATGCGTTCATAATAATATTGAACTTTAAGTGAATTGCGAACTTTGTCAGGCAGTCACTATGTGAAGCAGGAGTTCCGAGGGCTGAATGTCGCCACGGGTGTTCCGACTATAAAGGAAGGCGCGTAAACATATAAATTAGTTCTTACCTACACCCGTGTTTAAGGAATATAAATGGGGTGGTAATTTCTCATTGTGTTTTTAACGTGGTTAAATGACAGAACTTGAACTGTGTTGTGTTCGTGGACTGTAGAAAATTAACACAGAATCCAATAATAAAGAATAAGGGCGCCCTAAGTGAATAAACCAGCAGAAAATCTTTGAGCATCCAACAAATTTGCATTTAGAGGAATCCATGTCTGTAACAGTCCGAATAAGGTTAATACACATGTTAAACTCAAAATATAGGCTAGATAGAAAAGGAAAAAAAATGTGTAGCGGTATCTCTGTCATTAGTACAAAGAGGAGTTAATTATTCTGGTATACATCTGTTTAATAAACTTCCCAAGAGTATAAAACTGTCTGCAGATAATAAAGATATATTTAAAGAAAAACTGAGAGATTATCTTATTGGCAGCTCCTTCTACTCCATTCAATAATTTGAACAAATTAATTAATTGTATTCAATATGACTTTTACACAATTCAGTTGTAAAAATTAATGTTTATTGTTATTCTCTTTATTTGTCTTTGGAACATATAGTTGTTTTTAGTATGATTATGACTCATATTGTATGTATGTGTATTAACCATGACATGTTTCACATCCCAGAGGTCTTTCCTCAGCAGGGATCCATGAAACAAGATTGATAAATAAATAAATATACTAATGCCCCGAAAAATCGAAAAGAATTTTTATCCTCAGTATATGGAAAGTAATGTGGAGTCGAAATGGCAACAGTTCAAGGAGATAATAAGAATGGGGGAAGAAATGTTATTGCAAAACAGATGATAAAAAAACTGCATAACAAAGCATTATAATAGTTAGTGCGAAGGCTAAACACATTGTTTAGAAGAAAACACAGAAGAATGAAGAGTCAGCAAAGCGGTAAAGAACACTTCAAACAACTAAACAAGGAACTGAAAGCAGCAAAAAGTAAGGCCATAGTTGGCTTTATGAAGAATATAATTAATGTGTACTAGAACCACTCAAATACGATGTTAGAAATCTGAGGTGAAGCAAAGATATTGAGACAACCGTTGCAGACAAGGATGCAAAATAAGTTACAGAGGACTTGTGAAAGTAGAGACACCAAGGAACTGGTTTGATGAGACCATTGTGAAGAATCGTTCAGAGGTAGTAGGGTGTAATTCAGAAGAGAAGTTCTTAGATATTCCAAACAATGAGCAGATTAAATAGTTTCATTTTCATTCTCAGTATATTATGAAGGAACAATGAAAACTTAAAAAAATAATTACTCGCCGGTGTAGGTAATAATACTACAAATGTATTAACGAGTATCATGGTATTACGTCCATAAAGAAGAAGAGAAAAAAAGGGATGAAAATTAAAAGCTAATTAGTTCGATATCAATGGTAGTTAAATTTCAAGAGAGATTCGTACGAAACAATATTAGAAATGACTGGAAGGAAGAAACTCTTTTGCAAATTGGCAACAAGACTTTAGACAAGAATTTTCATGTGAGTCTCAGTTAGCGGACTAGTTGCAAGTAATTTGGATGAAGTGGAATAGGAAAGCCAATTTCATAGTGCAGCACCAGGTTTTTAGAACGCACTTGACAGAGTGAGCTATTAAATGGTATTAATAAGATGGATGAAAAAGCTAATTTTTCAAAGAGGTGCAGGTGAATGTTTGAGTGCCACAGGACGGTATGCTTGGATCGTTGCTATTCATTATTCTAATAAATAAAAGGGGTAATTGTATACAGTCTGAAGTTAGATTACTTGCAGATGAGGTGATTGTATATAATAGGATCAAACAGTAATGGACAATGAACAGTTGCAGCAACACAATCTTTAGCTCAACATGGAATGAAATTAAATGCAATGAAGAGTTAACTTTACTGCATTTAAAGAAAGATTGTTAATGGTTGTAACGAACCGTCAGGTTTTTTTTTTTTTTTTTTTGCTTGGGCTTTACGCCTGGTCGACGGCGAGGTCATTAGAGGCGGGATGGTATTGTGGCAAAGAATGGGAAGGAATTCGGCCATGGCCTTTTTGAAGGAAGCATCCCAGCATTCGCCTGGAGTGATTTGGGGAAAACATGGAAAACCCAAATCTGGATACCAGCGTACTTCCGAATGCGAGGCCAGATCGTTAACCGTTCACCCACCACGCTTGGTCCGTCAGTTTGTAACCCATTAAACTTAACTTAGCAGTGTGATAACCAATATCTCAAGATCCGGGGTTCTATTCCCGTTAAGGATAAAAAAAATTTAACAGTTCTGCTTAGTTATAACTATACGCCGGAAAGTTCCGTGGTTCCAATTCCGCGTTAAGCTGTAAATAAAATTACGAAAGAGGCAGAATGCACAGCAAATCGAATCTCTGTCACCAGATCGCAAGACCATAATAATATTATTTTCTTTTCTGAACTGGAAATTTTATTGCTGCTAAGAATAGAGTGGATTGGGTTTGGTACCAAATATGAGTAACCTGATCAAATAATAACTTATGCTTCGCTCTTGCTGTCCATTTTTTCTTCATGATGACTACCTTACCTAACAGAATGTTAAATGTGGGCTTGCATGGACCATTAGTAAGTTATGATGCTACGTTTGTTGCTTTAAATGTCCTTTTATTGAGATAAATCTCATTTTATTGTTATTCACAAGAAAGCAGTGCGTAAGAACTGTCAGGCAAAATCAGTGTTGAAGCTGATAAGATAAATTCCAATGCTAGTCACTTTATAGAATTCTCCCAGTTTCCCTGAACGAATTACTACTAAGTCATCTAGTAACATAACAGTAAATGTTGGGAAAGACTGACGTGTCGTTAGCGGTACTGAGCCGAGGCTGCTTGGAAGTGTAGTCTTAACTAGTTGTCGATATGAACTCCCTAACACTACAAACAGCTGTATTGGGAATAAATCAACATGTCTTTTAACGTGTATAGCTACACCATGTGTGAGAACTGCAGCATTGGATTCTCGTTACAACGTGTTGTGCTCTACACCCCACTACCATTGCCTTACAATGTAACCGTATAATTACAATTAAAAAAAAATTAAAAGTTACCGATTATAAGTTATGGTAGGAATTGCTTATTGACGAGCTGAATTGTTAGTACGTCCGTATAAATTTTTTAGTAAACTTATTCTTGCAAGTAACAAGTGGAGGAATGAGGTAACAAAATCCTCCATTTATTGCGAAGTATGGTTGTACCAAAGAAAGAAGGGAACTGGATTACAAAATTTTCATCACACCTTTGCTTAAATGTGACAGTGCTGTTAGATTCTATATTTTGCGTGTCAAATACAGCAATTGGAAGTGGGTTGCACATAGATTTTTTTCTGGAAATTACCACAGAACACAATGTCCTTTGCCGTCGACGAAGCGTAAAGCCATAAGTAAAAAAAAATCCTTCAAAGTCGGGCTTGACAGAACTGGTTAGACTACGACAGAAGCTAAGATAGCCCCACCCTCCCAAGATTCACACTGGTCGCCTGTGGCCATTGGTGACAGAATCGGAGGAAGAAAACGGAGCTTGATTGGGAATCATTGAAAGAGACTACGAGAGTGTAGACAACACTGGTATATACAGGGTGTGTATTTGTGATGAGACTTTGGAGGATATTGGTAGAAAAAATACTATTAGTACATGAAAGGAAACAGATGACCATGACCATGACCACAAGCTTGCGTTCGATTTCGGGCATGAATGGGAAAATTTTGTTTTTGTAGTAAGAGGGTCGGGGATCAAAACAGATTACCGAGTGAAGTGCTGAATTTTTTCTTCACCACCTTTCCCCAACTTTGGTGATTGGCTGGCTGCATTGATGGCTGCGGAAAACCGCCTACAAACAGTATTCATGATGGCTGGTATGTAAGGTACTAGGCTCGTGCCTGGCCCCATTGAACCTCCCCGATCCAGTGTGCAGTACCTCAGTGTGGATAAGAAAAGTGCTAAACTGTTTACTAAAGCACTGCAATAGTAAAAGGTAGATGATTGGAGAAATTGTATACAAAAAAAGGTGGAATGAGGTGCGTAGGGTAGTTACCATCGGAGCTTATGCTTCATCGCAATTAAATGATTATACAGTATATCAACATATTTCACCTGTCAAAGCATTCACAGATTTTTGTTTGATTGGAACGTTTTGTTATTCCTCTCTCAACTGCGGTGATTATCAGTAACGATGGTTCATAATTTAATTAAATATTAGTTATTTTAAAGGTTACATTATAATCTATTTTGCTTATTACCTACTCCAAGCGGAGTTATTATGAACATTCTAGCAGCAACGGCCTGAATAAAAATCTGGTACCATTGAAGTAGACTGGAAGTATACGAGAACCTTTAAAGGGTAACCACTGTTCAACTCACCATCCTCATCCCAGGCGCCCTCTATTTGGTACGCGGAGGTTGCGGCACCCAAGAGAAATCCGTCTGGAAACTGGTTGATAGCTGTCTGGCACCAGCTGCCAGTCACCAGGACTGACAACACTGCGGCAACAAATACAGACATGGTGGATGTCGCGAACGGTCTGTCACAGCTTCACGGCAATGGCCGTTATATAGTACGCCAAGGATTGTTTGCGGTTATTCCAATCTGTTTATCTTGATATTTAGAATTTATGAATTACCAGATAGGATGAGAAGAAATGATAACTATCTTATGCCGGAAAAAACACTCGATTCTTTATCTACACTTATTCATAATCTAATGTATAACACAAAGGTGTCATCTAGGAAACGAAATATTACCTGCAGGTCAGCATCAAGTAAACTATATAATAATAATGAATCGCCAAATGTGTTGCTAAGCGCAAAACTCGAGAACGGCTCTACCAATTCCGCTAATTCTTTTTTTTATATTTTCGTTGAGTCACAAGGAAGGTTCTTATGGAGAGAAAAAACGTAAAAATTGGAAGGAAAATAGTAAAAACCACAATTTTCTTTTCCCTCAATCAAAATAAAACTAAGGCACGTTAGGATTATCTGTAGTATGCCTTCAAGTTGATTAGGTTCTATGCCTGTGTGTGATCAGCGAAAATAATATCACTGACGTACGTGTTATCATTACTTCCTACCTGCGTGGCATTTTCTTGGTTGCTTTTAAATATTCGCTTGTCACGAAAACCAATTGTGTGTTTATTTGTTCACTGTGTTTACATTTAGACGCATGCCGCTTATTACGAAAGTTTGGACTATAAAAATTGAATGCATCAGTTTAGAAGGACGCAATACTAAGAATACCTTAAAAGCAAAATCGATTATTGGTATTTCAGTTGATAAGCGATATTCATTAGCGTCTGATGAACGAGCCACACTAATTATATTATTTTAAGAATGCAAAGTCCTGGTAAGTCTGGTGGTGATGGGTTCCATTCGTTTTAAATTATGTTCTAGTAGAACACACGCTGATTGAATTGGCTGCGAGTAATAATACTTTCTTACTTTTGAAATCTATATAAATAAAAATGAATCGTCAATTGTGTTGCTAAGCGTGAAACTCGAGAACGGCTGGAGCAATTCGGCTATTTTATTTATATATATATATATATATATATATATATATATATATATATATATATATATATATATATATATATATTTTCGTTAATCAACAAGAAAGGTTCTTAAGGAGAGAAAAAACGAAAAAATTGCGAGGAAAATAATAAAATCAACACTTTTCTTTTCCCATACAAACCGGTCAATCAAAACAAAACAAATACGCGTTAAGATTATCTCTGATATACCTTCAAGTTGATTAGACTGTATGGATATTAGTTTATGCCTGCCCAAAATAAATTTCGAAGGAAAAAAAGGGTTTGCTTGTCATCAACGAAAATAATATTACTGCCAGTCAATCAAAACAAAACAAAGGCGCTTTATGATTATCTTCGGAATTGTAAATTGATCGATCCGAAGAAATGTTTTCAAAACAACTCATTGGCATGGTAATGACAAAATGCCTGTAGAAGTTTTGACTGGCTGCATTTCATTTCCTGTCAGTTTTTTGGTTGAACGAACGAGCTATATTACAGAGACAAAAACACGGATGTAAATGAAATAAATTTCAAAATGAAATTGCCGGTGAGTTAATGACATACAAATCAGTTGATTGCGCAACTAACCAAGATGATGTCGTTAACTATCCACCAGAATTTTTGAACTCACTGGATTTGCCAGGATTGCTGCCTCATAAGCTTCAATTAAAAGTAGGATCGGTGGTCATAATGATGCGAAATATCAACCAACCGCGTCTTTGTAATGGCACACGGCTAGAAGTGAAAAAATTAATGAACAATGTGATCGAAGCAACCATTCCAAAGGGAAAATATAAGGGAAAAGATGTATTGATACCTCGCATACCAATGGTTCCAACTGACGTACCATTTCAATTTAAACGACTGCAATGTCCAGTGCGGTTTGCTTTCGCTATGACCATAAATAAATTCCAAGGTCAGTCGTTTAGTGTTTACGGCGTTAATCTTGAAAACGCATGTTTCTCTCATGGACTGTTGTATCAGGGCTGCATTTAGGCTTTGTGGTCCGCTAGGATATACATGTGCTGCTGGCCCGCCTGTCGGAAGTGGCCCCTCTGGCAAGGAGCTTAAATTCTAAAAAAAAAAAAAAAAAAAAAACAACAAAAAAAATTCTACTACTTGTAATGCAGACCACCCTCTTTGTGGTGCGGGTCCCCAGGCTACAGCCTATGTAACCTATGCTTAAATGCGGCCCTGAGTTGTATGTTGCCTGCTCGTGAGTTGGAAAACCGTCAGCTTTATTAGTTTACGCGCCAGGTAAGCAATCGTGTACCATAAAGCATTATAATAAAATTATCATCACATTATTACTATCGTCTTGTAGTGTATGAATTAGAAAACTTAATTTTGTAAGAAATCGTTGTTTACTATCGAGACATTAAATCAATAAATAAAGTTATCACACTGTAATACGTTTTATTTATTTATTTATTTTTTCTATTGGACTACGATAGGAAAATAACTTATGACAGAAAGAAGTCTGTCGGGGCAGCTAGTTTTTCAATAAAAAGCAAATCATCTTTAAAATTTTTAGATTATTTTTACGAAAGCATAAATGGAATTATCCACATATTACTCCTTAGGAACGAAAAATACCACTGGAGAAGAATACAACCACCTGGTTGGGGGGGGGGGGGGGGAGGCGGGAATGGCTGTTAAACGTTCTGACCAGTCACTTTGTAGATCACGCTTTCTGGGCAATGCTGATCGCCACATCCAGATTTAAGTTTCCAATTTTTTTTTAATTATTTCGGTTAAAGGATAGTACGGTTCCCTTACATTGGGCCTAGAATTACATTTCCCCCCTGCAATATACTCTGGTTTTTTTATTATTATTATTATTATTATACTGTTGTCGATGAGCCTTTGGTATTCAAGCGAAGAAATGTTAATAAATTACAGACAAATGTATACAGCAGCTCGAACGTAACACATGATAACCATCCTTTGTCACTAGCGAATTTATTACGTGCATGCTAAGCCTCCGCGAGAAAACTGAAACAGTTTGGTGATAGCAAACCTGAACAAAAATCATTTCTGTAAGCATCGTTGTTTTTAATTAAATAATAAATATACTAAAGATACAGACGAGTATCGCAAAATTACTTTCTTGAAGTTGAATCAGAAAATAATAGTTACATGAAGTCATTAAACTACTGCGTATTTTTAGGAAAAATAATATAAAGTATCATGCCTTGTGTATCATGATTTATACAATTTGCGAAACAAAAAACATTAATAATATAACTGTTTATAGAATGAATCCTTAATGCATGGTGTGATTCCAAATAGACTAAATTATGCTGTTTTAAAACAGTTATTTAAAAAAGGAAAAGCGACGTGTGTAGATAACTATGTCCCATTTTATTTGTTTCTAACTTCTCAAAGATTTCCGAAAAAGTTATATATCATAGAGAAATAAAACATGTTGCGCACTATAATATCCTCACTTAATTACAATTTGGTTTCCAAAAAGGATTATCCACAGAAATATATATATAAATTTTTAAATAACGCATTTGAGAAACTGAATAATTAAATTAGCCCTGTACTCTGTAGGAATTTTTTGTTATCATGCAAAAGTATTTGACTGAATTACATTTGAAAAAATGGAAAACTATGGTATTTTTGGAACAGCATGTAAATGGTTCAAACTATACGTGAAAAGCCGAATGCAAAAAGTTTCAATTTATTATTCTAAAATCAGTAAAGGTGCTTCACCAGACAGAAAAAACAAAATATGGAGTTCCACAAGGCTCTGTCCTAGATTCCTTCTCCTTTTATCATACATCAATGACCCTCCTGGGATCTTATATATATATATATATAAATTTTTCCTCGCTTCCTCAACGGCATACTGTAGCCCCGCTGATATATGTAACTTTGTCTACAGTCTCAAATTGGTTGCTTTGGGACCATTCAGGGGGGACACTTTAGGGAAAAACCCGGCTTTACCCATTATATACATATTTAACAGCCTTTAGGGAAACCCTTGAGTATTGTTATTTGCGTCAGGTGGGTTCATCATCGCGATCAACTGCGTTAGTAGCTGGACGATGTTCCCCAGCTGGTTGTCTCGTGGTTGCATCACTCTGAAGTCGTGGTTGCAGTATCGGCTGCGGCCGGGTTAGGGCTGTCTGCTTGTGGAGGCCTGTACTCTCCTTTTGACGGGACAGCCCCCATAGCAGACGGCGCGGTCAGTGCCGCAGTTCGCGCCCGACAGCGTGTCTTCACGCGGGCGTGCGCAAACCAGGACGCTGTGGCTTTCCCCGCAGCGGACACACCGCACTTAATTGCGGCAGTCGACTGCTCGGTGCTGGAACCCTTGGCATCTAAATCATTGTTGGATGATTGGCTTCCTCCTGTTCTCGGAGCTCCGAATGTGACGACTCTTTACTTTGTAGACTGTCGCGACGGGCTTGGCTGTTGGAGACCTGACTTGAATGCTGGCCAGGGTGGTGGACTGGGTTGATCTAGGCTCGCTCCTGTCTGGTGCTGAGGGTAAGGATGAACTGCCGCCTTGGAGTGTTCCCTCATCCATATGGGTGGGGTCTTTTAGAACGGCTTCTTCTTATTTAATACCCATTGCTGAATGCCAAGTGTTCTCTTGGATGTCCATACTGTATCTTATGTTCCTAGTTTCTACGAACTTCTTTTGTTCGAGGTCTTCTTGGCTCTCAGAGGTGACCAGCAGCTGGGTTGGCAATGAGCAAATATGCGCCAATATGGACTCGTCCTGATGGGCTGATGGAAGACGATCTTGGTGATGTCTGCTCCTTTCCTTATGCTCGACGTCCTCGCGGTTTGACGTCAACGAGGCCTCTTGCTCCATCACTTCCTCTACTTTGCTGCTTGGGCTCTGAGGACTGTAGAGCGTTCGATGAAGATCTGCAAAGTATCCTCCTGAAGTTCTTGGAAAGGACGAGTGGTAGTTGTACATGGTGGGATCTTTTTCTAGATGATGGGCTTGGCGTTTTCTGCTTGTGCCGGATCTGAGAGGGTTTGCTTGAGTTCATTGAAGTTCCTGTCAGGGATGTCCCACGCAAACAGCATTTCCCCGGTTTTTACTCGGAGCTGCACTTGGAGCGGGGTTTCATTGGCGTAATAGAATTTATCCCACTTTCTCTTTGTGAAAGCCTTGAACTTGTACTTGTTGCTTCCACTCTCACAATGGGAGTAAATGATGTTCTCCTCATTCTTGAAAGAGTCATGGTCGATGATAGCAGCTTTCGGTGACGACCATGACGTCCACGATGAATCGTCCGCTCCATACACTTCCAACTAGGAATCCTATAATATCAAAGTTAAGAATTTTTTGTTTGAAAATGACGCTAACTTGACTGTGAGTAAAACACCAAACAGTATTCTAGAATTTAATGTTAATGAATACTCAGTGAAGTAGCAAAATGGTATAAGGAAAAATCATTAAAATTAAATTTTGAAAGAACACATTATATTAGTTTTCAAATATAAAATTATGTGCAGCCGAATTTTTATAAAAAAAAAATTCACAATCTTAGAAACAAAAGAGTATAAAATTCCTTGGCATTCAAATACCGAAAGGCGAGAAACATGAACATATCACTTCACTGCTGAAGAAGTTAAGTAGTGTTACCTTTGCAATATGAATACTTTCTCTAACAGCAGATCTAGAACTAACAAAATAGGTGCACTCCTCGGATTTTCATTTAGTAATGTTATATGGCACAATTTTCTGGGGAAACTCTTCACAAAGTAAAAAAGTTTTCATAGCATCGAAAAGAGCTATTAGTGTAATTTGAAGGGTAAAACCAAGAAGTTCTTGCAGACAACAATTTAAAAAACTCAGTATTCTTACAATGGTTTCTCAGTAATATATATTCTGCCTTGTGCTTTGTCACAGATCATTTTAAGCAATTAACAGATACACACTTTAAATACAAGAAACAAAAATAACTTGCATCAAACACAAACATCACTGTCATTAGTACAAAGAGGAGTCAATTATTCTGGGGTACATCTTATTAATAAACTTCGCAAGACTATAAAACAGTTTGCAGGTAATAAAGATATATTTAAAGAAAAACTGAGAGATTATCGTCTTGGCAATTCCTTCTACTCCAATCAAGAATTTGAAAAAAATAATAAATTGTATTCATTATGACCTTTTAAAACTCAGTTGTAAAAAAATAATGTTTATTTTTATTCTCTTTTTTGTCCTAGTAACGTATATTTTTTTTACTATGATTATAATTCACATTGTGTATTAACTATGACATGTTTCACATCCCAGAGATCCTTCCTCAGCAAGGATCCATGAAACAAGATTGATAAATAAATAAAATACGACACTTAATTTCATGAGTTTTAGGTAGCAGCTCAGGAAATTTTTCGCGGGTTTACCAACATATCGCCCTCTTCTCTGCCAAATGAGAAGCGTTGAATTAAATTTTAAATTCAATCTAAAAGCTAAATGTTCCTAAGTAACGGCGAAAATCTCATAAAATTAAGAATTTTTAAAAAAATTTGGATGTAAATTGTTGAGTAGATAAATTTTTATATAGTTTGTTCGAAGTAAGAAAAGCAGTACTCCATGTTAGTGCAATTAGGATATTTATTTTAATTAATGTAATGAATGATTTTGTAATTAGAGTCGAATTAGGTATTTTGATTTCGATATAAAGATGTGTTACATTATAATGACTGTGAACAGTTACAGGGGTATTTATGGAATGGAAATAAATAGCAAAAGAATCAACTAACTAAGTACCTTGAGAAAATATCGTCAAAGAGGTGGCAAAGGAAAGTTTTATGTCCAACATGTATTAGGGAAGTTCATGGAATGTAACCAAGGACCTGACGGAAATGAGCTACACAACATATGTTATGGCCTTCCTGGAGAAAGGTAGGTTGGAATGGGGGTGGGAGGGAGGGGGGGATAGGTGGTATGGTCTTGCAAATAGAGACAGGTTGATTTGTTTTCAAAAATTACTGCAGAACACAATCATTAACTGATATGGTAAGGAGCTGGTTTGAAGTCAGCAGCAGACAGTGGAGCTTAGGGACCGCGTGGACATGAATTCGTCAGAATAAAGACAATGTATTTGCACTGTTCACGCGGGAAGGTTTCGTAGAAAGTGTAGAAAATTGATTAGAGTCATTGAAAGTGTATTTTATTCGTGGTTTTATAATTCTGTGGAGAAATTGTGATTACTTTTTGTATGTAGTCAGTTCTTGGTTAGCTGTTTAATCGTTTCGAAAGTGGTTGAATAATTTTCGTAAATCAGTGAAATTGATGCTGTGAAATTGGTACAGGATTGAAAGGTTTTCCAGACGATCTGATTACAATTGTATAGGTTTTGTATCCAAATTTTCAATGTTGTTGATGGGAAGATATATAACTTAGTTCAAAGATTTTCCGAATTAGACGACAAATCAGCTGAACTCTATAAGGAAAATGCCGAAATCTACGTGAACGAAATTTCTAATAGAGAAATCTTAAGAAAATTATTCCAAACAAAATTTCTGATTTCAATAATTATCTAAATAGTTTCATTTTGAGAAGGAAGTGATGAACAAGTTAAATATGTTCAGAAAATAGCTAAAATCGAGGTTAGAGCAGAAGACAGGATTTCCGTACTCAGAACTAAACGTGAAAGTTTTTTTTAATATTGTATCTATGAATAGCGTTGAGTTATAGCTATGCAAAATTGAGGAAGAAATGCGTAGAGTGTAGTTCTGTGGTAAGGTAATTAAATATACTGAAATGTTAGTGATGGAGATCGAAACGTTAAGCAAGTGGGTCAGGATTTTGTCGTTGCGGATTAAAGGGTTATAATTTTATAAATGTGTTTGGAACCTGGTTTAAGTGATAATTGTATGAATAAGTAGTATTCTATGAATATATTAAGTAAAGTTGACGAATCTCAAATAATACCAATATTGACTCAAGTAGTAATCATAATATGTTGTCAGTTAATGAATGTAACAAGTTGAAAGTTTTACAAGTAAGAAGGGATGGAAGTGTACCTGTATCAGCTGAATTTAACGTAGTAAATAAAATTCATGATGAAAAATCAGTAACAAGAGATTATTAGTGATATCAATGATGATGATGGAGTAGAGCAAATCAGTTGACGACCAAAGTAGCGTCTCGCCCACTTCAGTAAATAAGAATAACTGTAATGATAATAATTGAATGTGTAGTGAAAGAAAAGGAAATTACCATTGAACACTCTCTTACGCATAAATTAAGTGCCAGATTGGAGTTATTGTCATTTTTTCCAGTTCATGTACTACTACTAATTATAAACCAATATCCATCTAAGCATCATCGCCATATGACTTGTATAATCCTACCACTTTCCTCGCATTTCTTCTATTTTCCAGTGACTGAAAATTCCGTTTTTTTATCATATCAATTACTGATTGTGCTATGCGGAAATTTCCTCAGACTACCAATTTCTGAATTTGATTCCCATAATGTGGATATCATACTACAACACCATATTCAAGCATTGGTTTCCTGTTTGCAGGAGAATGGCGCTAAATTACGATTTTTTTATTACAAATTTAAGATTTGCAATTGACTCTCACTTGTAGACATTGTATTCATTAGTTCTGTTTGAATACAAACATACGATTCCACCATTAAACCTATAAGCCAGTCTAGTATCATCTTGTCTGCAGATAGTGCAAAGGCGCACTTCTCCGAAATATCACGTTTATCAATTATTAACTGATGTGTCAGTTTCCGGTCAACATTTTTGGCATTTCCACCTAAGCGAACACCTGCATTATTTCCTTTATCAAGGCGTTTTTGATAATGATGTGAACCGACGAGGCTTTTAGATATATTCATGGAATTGTTAAATAGTTTGCAAGATAACCGTCTCTTCAAAACTACTTGAAAACCTAATTATAAACACTTTATCAGTGCCTCACATCCACTGTCACTGATAACTTTAAAATGTACTAGCATTTGCCAGCTGCTTCGCACACGTGAGCTTTGGTATGTGTAAATATTCTTTATCGATTTTATTCTATTACCAAATATTAACATTGAGAGGCATGAATTTTAAAGGTCTTCTAAAAACTTTTTCTCCATTTTTCTCGGTTTTTTATAATGATGTCTGAGAGTTTTTTTTTAAAAAAAAATGCATATTTTAATGTAACACAGTTTATTAAATAGGAGAAAAGCTATCTGAAAATATTAACAGTACTAATTCGTAGAGATAATTGGTGCGCGAAGTATAAAAAAAATCTTTAGAAAGGGTTTTACTTTTGTGGTATAAGTAGTTGAAGCAATTTTTAAGAGAAATATGAGTTAAATGTTACTTAGTAGGTTACTCACTGCAATGCCTCTGTGTGCCATTTTTAAATCCTGATACTGAGGACTGCACGATTTATTATTACCATTAATTTAATTGGGATGGAGCTTACGCTCGGTGGCAATTTCCCTAGTCATGTAATTACCCCTTTTTTAATTTATTTTTTAAACTTTTCTTTTATAATTTGAATGTTTAATCCCTCCCCCATTTACTGTTCTGATTTACAAATTTTAATTTTTAATTCCTTAAGCGCTTTTGGTAAATTATTCCATCACTTGATAATTTGTTCCAATCCCTGATACCTTTACCAAAAAAAATTTCAATCGCTAATGTATGAAATCGAGCGCCAACTTGTGGTTGTAGTCGTCCTTTCCCTTCCATGCACTATTCTTAATTCTTTGACCAATATCACCATCACCATCACCAACATATCCCTTGCACATTCCCAACAACCTTTTCACCCTCCTCCTTTCCTCCAATGACTCCCAATCCAGTTCCCCTGACTGGGTCCTGGGTATCGCAAGTTTATATCGATGTAGCAGTTACCTTAACTTCGTGTACTTGGAAGAGTGTTCCAGTATAAGAGACTTCTTTATTAATAATAACAGTAATAGTAATAAGTATTTCAATGATATAATAAAAATTTAAATGTTATAAACAAAAAACTGCAGTAATATTTAATCTTCTGAAATCGAATTTTTTCCTTTTACTGTTAGGATATTGAATTTATTTTTACGATATATCGGCACGATTAATTATTTCTACTTTAAAATAGAAATTTCGTGGATTAAAACTAATCTTGCACGGTATCACAAGATAAGAATTAGTTTTAAATTTCTTCGCTTTCAAATCACTGTATTACTAATGCCAATATTTCAGCTACAAACAAGTAATTCCAAAATGTCAAAATTTAATCACAATATATGTATTAATGCACATTTGAACTGAAGCTTTGATTTCGAACAACAATATTATATGAGGTTGTGGTTCAGTTCAAATGCAGCCTGTACCATAATGACAATTGACACGCTATGTTAAGCATAAGGCATAAGGTATTTAGTTTTTTAATTTACGCGTTGTAACATATGGTTTTAGGATACAATTTAATTGGTTGCATGTTGCTGCCGCCACTAATCAAAAACACGTTGGGCAATAAAACATTGCTAAATCATTGTTATGAGACTTATTTAACAGAAACAATTTATTTTACAGGCCGTGGTTTAAATAGCAGCCAAAATTTGTACACACGTTCCTTGAGCAGAATATTTGCATATTATAGCCACCAAATATATACTAATCGAGTAAAGTACAATGAAATATGGGCAGTTCCGCACAAGCCATTATGAAAAAGTATGTATTGCTACATGTTGATATTTAATGATGCTACTTTTCAGGCATCATTCTTCGATAAGAAAACTGAATTTCGTATCCATAATGATATGTAAGGAAGAAGTATTCTCTTACTAACCGACGCTTACTATACAGCGCTCAGCGATCACGTAGACATATTGTTCCAGAGACAAACTGTCTACTAGAGACAATCTATGACTACCACATTAGGAATCTAACATATTTCGGCGTGCAAGTCAATGCTTATTACGGTTGATTCACGTATTCCGTTTATTTTAAAGTACTGTTATGCAAAAAACTGAATAAAAAAAGTAAAAAATAAATTGAAATCCTAAGTTTTGTCAGATTTTTGCGCAAGGAGAGTGCACGTAAGTGCATAATTATCCCTTCCTATAGTTTTCCATATTTGAAGGTTTTTAATTGCTTGCTCCTTCCCACGATACATATGAGTCATTAGCTATTTCCACAGATTTTGATTCGGACCATTAGCTCAAAAACCGAGCGGGGCGGTGTAACGGTTAGCGTTCTCGCCTCGCATTCGGGAGGACGGTGGTTCGAATCCCCGTCCGGGCATCCAGATTTGGGTTTTCCATGGTTTCCCCAAATTACTCCAGGCAAATGCCGGGATGCTTCCTTCAAAAGGCCATGGCCGAATTCCTTCCCCCTCCTTGCCCCCATCCTTGCCCCCCATCCTTTCCCGTCTCTAAAGACCTCGATGTTAAAAAGAGACGCAAAGCAGTTAAAAAAAAAATAGCTCAAAAAATTTTGAAAACCCTATCCAAATTGCTGCGTTAGTTTGTGCGCGGCTGCCGTTAAATAAAGAGACACACGCAGCTTGCTTACAGATTTATAATAGTATAGATTGCACTTTAATTACCACAGTCAGTAATTTTCAGCACTTGTTTCATTCAGTATCCAGAACTTTGTGGACAATCTCACTCAGCTGTGACAAATGAAAGTCGTTACCACTGTCGCGAATAGATCAACATGTGTAACTATAAGACAACAGTTTTGTCAACAACGATGGCGGTCTTGGACTTTAAGAGCCATAGAGAGAATTATAAGCGAAATAAAACAAAGCTTCGGAGAGTTGCTTGATAATTGGAGCTGTATTAACTTACAGTTGAAGGTGGACACAATTCTAGTACTGGAAAGGTGTAAGGATTTTTGGCAACATAAATCGTCAAGGAATAAGTTCAAAAATTACTTGTGACTTGGAAAGTACGCGTAATACAGTAAAATCTTGAAAATTACGGAAATGTTTCGTTTTTGGATAGGCGCTCTGCATTACAAGGCAGCATATCAGTCGTCATCTAACGCCTGTCTCCCATGTCATTATACGCAATTTCCGATCATAACAGCCAGCAGTTAAAAGGTTTGTCCCGTTCTCTGTTTACATACAATATTCGGTATAATTATAATTGTGAGCTCGTGTAGCATATGACACTAATTATATGTATCGATGTTATCATAAGTTGCCAACAAACGCTCATTTGTTTTATCTTCCTACCAGACAGTCTCCATGAGTATCCTGTGCGAACACTCTGTCGTGTCCAGGCGCTGCTAACTGAAAGTGAAATCTTAATAGACTACGCATGCAATAAATGGGATCTAATATAAATATTAGCTCCCTTCGAGGACTTAAAACTGCAACGGGGCAATAACTACGTTTCGCTAGAACGTGCGCTTATAGAGAAATATCAGCTCGAACTTGAATCAAAACTTCTTGCTGATTTCATTCAAAGAAAAGAATTGTCATACCGGGTTTCACTACTACTTCAGCTATAGTACTTGGAAAAATATTTTTTAAACGTACTAAATTTTTATTTTTACTTTAAATTATGTTATTTCTTGAAATATATTGTTCAGAACTTCCTTCAATAATTTATTCCAGTTTTTGGATCCTTTCCTATTTAAAATCGACCTACACCTGTATGTATGAAACTAAATTCTTATTCTTAAAAGGTAAAAACAATCCGAGTAGTTCGCGGTGAAAGTGAAGGTCGCGGTCACGGTCGCGGTAGATGTTTCATAGATGTGAAACAAAAGCATTGTTAGTAATGAGTCAGCGTACGCCCAGGCGGTCGCGCCCGCCGCCACCTTCACCGCTATCCTCGACGCGAGAACAAAGCTTTTTGTTTTTACCTCGCCGCCTAGCGCTCTACTGGAGATCTGCTTGGCTCTGATTAGTTGAGATTCTATACCTGATTACGCAAGTGGCTGTCATACATACATACATACATTTAGTCTTGAACTAAATATTGATTTATTTAATGTATGGCATTTCATTTTACGCAACTGCAGATATAAATTAACAATGTACTGGCACTTACAATGCTGCCTTATGTACAGTTTTTATTATAAATTATATAACTAAGGATAAGTTATTCTTTCAAGCAATTAGATAGTCAACGATAGATTAATTACAACAAATTATCTAATATAATCTGAAATAATTATGCACTGTTAATCATTTGACTGAATATTCAGAAATAATTACACATCGTATACCAACCGAAATGGAACATCAAATGGACAATTCAGTCCGACAGCAATAATTATAAATTTGAAGAAGGTAAAAAATAATTATTTCTTGTGTTAGTATTCATTTTAAAAATAAATTGTTGACTGAATTTGCAATGGAAAATACTGATATTAAAATGGAAATTCTGATTTCTGATTGAAAAATTCTAAATTTGACTTGAAAATTCTTTGCTAAACGATACATTATTTTATTTAGAATAATTATCATTAAGTTCCTACAACGAATAATTTATCCACAGTAAGTATTGGCTTGGTGTGGTAACTGTTATAAACTTTTGGGTCCTGGATTTTGCTGTAAGTGTATTGAAAATTTTATATTGTCTTTCATAGGGTTTTTTTATCTGCTTAACGTCTCTCCAACAGCGAGGTCTTTAGAGACGGGAAAGGATGGGGGGCAAGGAGTGGGAAGAAATTCGGCCATGGCCTTTTGAAGGAAGCATCCCGGAATTTGCCTGGAGTGATTTGGGAAACCATGGAAAACCCAATTCTGGATGCCCGGACGGGCATTCGAACCGCCGTCCATCCGAATGCGAGGCCAGAACGCTAGCCGTTACACCACCACGCTCGGTCTTTCATAGGTGGGCATTGAATCTCTCTTAGTCATTTTTCAGTTCTTGATGTAAATGGTCACATTCACCATGTGTTTGTCTACGTTATTTATTGGGTGTGAACTGAACTTGTAACGAGCCGCGCTGTCGCCACGTTACAAGGTGCATTTTTATTATATATGTAATAATATAAGAGTAATTTACATAAATCTTGGGCGACCACCTAAATAGATTTTTGTTGTAATTTTATAAAGTACGCAAGATTCCAAGTGAGGACTGTAATGAAATGATGAACATACAGTGTATCTTGGTAAAGCGAATATTCAAGAATTATTGAGCTATTTAGGCTTGAAGCTAATCTTGGTGTTCCCGAGCCTTGGCGACAAGAAGTCGCGGATTTGGGATTTGCCAGACCACACACTCTGCTCCCTAGGGATAGGCGGTCAACAAGGTTACTCACCGGGCGGGAAAGGCCAGCCGCCAGAACAGAGTCGTCCCCGAACTTAGCCGAATATGTCCGACCTCTGTTAGACGGTCACATTCACCATGTGTTTGTCTACGTTATTTATTGGGTGTGAACTGAACTTGTAACGAGCCGCGCTGTCGCCACGTTACAAGGTGCATTTTTATTATATATGTAATAATATAAGAGTAATTTACATAAATCTTGGGCGACCACCTAAATAGATTTTTGTTGTAATTTTATAAAGTACGCAAGATTCCAAGTGAGGACTGTAATGAAATGATGAACATACAGTGTATCTTGGTAAAGCGAATATTCAAGAATTATTGAGCTATGTAGGCTTGAAGCTAATCTTGGTGTTCCCGAGCCTTGGCGACAAGAAGTCGCGGATTTGGGATTTGCCAGACCACACACTCTGCTCCCTAGGGATAGGCGGTCAACAAGGTTACTCACCGGGCGGGAAAGGCCAGTCGCCAGAACAGAGTCGTCCCCGAACTTAGCCGAATATGTCCGACCTCTGTTAGATACTCTAGCCAAATCACATATCGAGGATATCACGTGACATTAGGTGCCGACCTGAAGATCCAATCAAAATGAGCGTATAACTCAAAATCCTGGGAATTTTTGTTGTATGTGAGCTTCGAGACTACAAATGCGCGGAGCGAGAAGTTTCCTCGTGGACCGAGGAGCGAGGAGATGGACATTCTAACTTCGATCTTCGAGTCCAAGCTATGCGAGTCTAGTCTGAGGTTGACTTGGAAAGTTGACTTCTTTCGCCAACTGCTGCTTGCCTTGCTGGAGCAAGTTTATCACAGCAACACAGCCGGTAATGCGATGATGCGCATTGTCAGACCAGAGATGCCTATAGCCGACTTGTGAGATAATCTCACATATCGTGGGTCCGCTACAGTCACCGCAGACATCAGACGCAGGACTACAATGGTAATTTATTACGACCAAGCCATCTGATTGTGCATTCCGTGAAACAGAACCCGTAAGCGACTTTGAGAGGATAGGTCCATGTTCTCACTTTGTAATTGTAAAAACCCCTGAGCTAGCGGCATAATTTGCCAGAACTAGTTATTTTCGAATGATATATTGTTCATTCTGGCGCCCATGATTTTCTTTTTAACTGTAAAGTCACAGTATTATGATACCTTTGTCTGAGGTCGTCATAACTTGTATTTTTTATTGTTTCCAATTGTCATTATTTCTTGCATTTTGATTCTGAGATATATTTAAAAGTAAATATATAATTGTTTGCTTGCTCATGACGGCTAATTGTAACTCTGAGCGTTGCTTTTATGACTTTGCCAATTTGTGTTAATGTTAACGGTAAATTCGCTCGGACTTGTAATCGCCAGTGATAAGAAAATAAATGTCATATTGTGACAATTTTCCTGAATTCCAACTAACGTCGAAATTCTTGCAAAATTAATAAATTTTCACTCCTTCATAAAAATTAAAATTAAAAATCCACAATTATTAATCATAAAGGTATGAAAGATAATTGTAACGTGGTTTGCCCACCAAGGCACCCACCACAAACTGTCTGTTACTAGCCGTATAAAGTAACCACCAGTTTATGGCAACAGACAGACCATCACCACCCCTATCGTTGTCATTTCCACGAATCATTGCAGGTTAAATAAAGCAAATGATACTCGCGTTAAACACAAAATATAAACAATTTACAACGTGTGGCACCTTCAATGGTTTTCAAAACACTGATAAACGCTAGCATCTATACCTCGACATCTACCTTCATCTTCACCGCGGGCTGCGTGGCATCCATCGACCGCGACCGCGACCTGCTCGGCATGTTTTCACCCTAAGCCACGGTCGTCTCTTTGCTTCCCAGAATTCTTTCTCTATATAATAGCAAAACTATGAAAATATAATATATGCAATTATACTCTACTGTTTGTGAAAATTGTAACATCAAGAAGGAGACACGTGATTACAATGAAATCTATTTCATAGATTAATGACATTACAATGCCCAAAATATTGGAATTACACGTCTGTACATGAACTTTGAGAATTCAGTACGGTGTGAAGCCGCCACGCACTGCAATCAGAGCCTCTAGACGAGAGTTCATGATATATCGATAGTGGTTGCAACAGGCCCAGGACAAACAAGTTGGCGACTCACTATATCGCTGAAATGTTCTATGAGCAACAAGTCGGGTGAGCGTGCAGGCCAAGGAAGCAGTGCTACACGTCGCTCTTAGAAGAATTACATTCCTCACCAAAAGTGGCCGGACATTCTCCTGCTAAAATATGGCATGTCGAGCAGCATGCAGAAGGAGCAGTGCCTCGTGCTCTAAAAAACACCTGTTGTAGCTATTGCTATTCAGATTGCACTAAATACACAGAGCGTGAAATCGCATATTATAACCAAAGGGGTCGCATCACGCTTGGCATTTGTCCGTTATGCCACTCAGCAAATCAGTCTGTCTGATTGCGTTCACAACGATAGTTTCTAGCACGCACGCGGTCTCCATCAGAGGACAAGTTGAAGCAGGATTCGTCAGAAAACAATACATTTTGCCAGTTATCAAGCCAGTGACGCCGTTCTCGTGACCATTTGACTCTGAGGCGGTGGTTGTTTCTGGTCATTGAAAGCTGACGCAATGGAATTCATGACACCAGCCCAGCTCTCAGCAGTCAGCGTCGACACAGACATGTTCCCACTTGTTTTATTGTTCCAATGTTAACGCAACGCTGTGGACGAAGCTGTTCTGTCGGTTACGATCATGCGAACAAGATGGCGGTCATTCCTCGCTGTAGTTACTCTGGGGTCCGGTACCCGCTCGTCGCTGAGTATATCCCTCTTCTATCAATTGATTAGACACACACATCACAGTCTTAGCAGCGTGTCATGAACTAGACGCAATGACACTGTGCGACAAATACAGAGACCAATCACTGCCACGTTCAAACTCACTCACATGCTGATATTGCACCCGTTGACATCGACGAGGCATACTGGTAAATGCATACACATTTCTACTTTGTTTGATGGCTCTGTACTGTAACATTGTTCTACCCGGTTACAAAAGAGAGGGTGCTGCTGGATCACGCCTTCATTCTACAATCTTAATCATTATTATGGTCCCACTGTTCTACACATACTGCGTTTTTGGAGCTATTGAGACAGTTTCGTACGGGTGTAGCAATTTTCCCAAACAATAAAAGTAGTACACCAAAACTATCCTCCTCGTGGTAAAAAACGAGGATTCTATTGCCACCTACGAATTAATTTTTAGCAAACAGATGCAATTTGGTTTTAATTTTATGTTAGCAGCTGCCAGAGATAGGTTTCATCTACAATCTCAAAAAAATAACATTTATAATAAGCAAATCATTCCACATTTCTTTCAAAAATATGTTTATCCCTCTATATTAAGTCGCTTTGTGAAATCTAATTAGATATTTTGGTTAACTTGGTGTACTTTTTGTTTTGTGTACAATACATAGCACAGTTAAAATAGTCGTGTTTGTAAAAACAACTTATGTTAAAATAAATATAATACAAACATGAATGTTTACAATGAAAGAAAAAATTAAAATCGTTGGTTAAAGCTGTAACCGTAGTATGTTGCAAATCACTGGCCAGGTTACTAAATATCAAGTTTGATTACAAAAATGGAGAAAGATTTTATTTAAATGTGGACAAACTAATTAAGTGTGGACTCTTGTTTGATATAAAGCTGAAATTTTTTGCTACTGAAAAAGCCATTGTTTATTGTTTTAAATGACGCTTTTGTTTCAGTTTTTATTTGTAAAATCGAGAACAATGATTTGGTTCCTCAGTTCAAACAGTTCAAAGCTTATTTATTTCATATGATAAAAGCTTTCATGGAATCCATTCACGTGTTACTACCTCTCATAGAGAGATTTGCAGCAACTCATATCACCAGTGACGTCAGACTGGTCCCCAGTTCGAACCCTGGTCTCGAAGATTTTCATATGCCCTGAATCAGAAATTCGCCACCGGCACAGCTTACTGTGAGATGCGGAATTTGCCAGAACGTTTTTGTATAAGATCCCCTTCACCAAATGGTATTACCGGGTTAGTTTGGGTAAGTGTTATATGAATTGGTCACCCTGCCAACGATACTTTGCTAAGTATACTTATTTTGCGAGAGTCCAACCAAAATTCGAGTTAAATACCAAGCTTCGCCAGCCATTTAAATCATATCGCAATTACCAATCCTATGATTTCGCTTTATTTTTTATTTTCTTTTCCTTTCAATGACATGACACAACGTTTATTATTGTGTTGTCACCGTGAAGTTATTTTATGCGTATCATTACAGTGATGCGCTGTGCCCAACCTCCATTGACGCCATCTACGAGATCGTAATGTGCTTATGCCAGATTATGTTTCATTGGGTTCTTGAGACTGTGACAGACCCGTAAGTGACTTGTGATAAAGACCTCTGCTTATCAAGTAGAACCATTCTGAGCTAGTTGGCATATTTTGGAGTCGCAGTCCTTGCATATCGCGACTTCCTTAATATTTTCTTGTATTAACGGTGGCCAAGATTCATTTTCACGTTCACGTACTTATGTTTTAATTGCTTATGTCCGTTATCGTGACATATCGTGCATATTTTGTTATCTTTAATATTTAATTTCATTATATAATTCACGAATCACATTAGCGTACATTCAGACATTTGTTTGTTTGGTTAATCGGCCAATTGTAACGTCTAGGCTTTGTGTTTGATATATTACATTGATTTTTGTTAATGGTAAATTTAAATAGCCTATGCCTAGCGGTGTAAAAGGCAACAGAATAGAATAAATATCAATTGCCAGTTTCCTTGTAATCTAGCAGCTTTGAGATTCTTGTCTACAGACATAATCAATATATATAAAGATGAACGTATCTATGTATGTATGTTTGTTAGTTAGTTTGTTTGTTCTTCATAAAAATCCACAGTTTTCATCCGATTTCAATTAAAGGTTGTACACTTATCCCTTGAAACAAGAAGAAAAATACTGTTTACATTTGGTTGTAAAATTTTCTGTATAAATAATACATGTTTTATTATAATTTCGAAAAATTACTGAACGGCCATAGACAGACATGTAGGATGTGTAGGTCTCTGTACTGCCTTTCCGTATAGCGGTATGATATCTCAGTGGTTAAAACGCCTTCCTTCTGCTGTTTGGATCGTGGTCTCCAGTTCAAATCTCCGTTGAGGCAAAAAAAAAAAATTGTTTTTGATCGTAAAACTCACGCCTGGTCCGACGGTTATTCGGATTGAATGTTAAACGGTAGATTTCACAAATTTAGGGTTGCAATGGGAGGCAAGTCGTAGGTAGTCTTGCAATGTTGTAGGTGTACGCTTTTATACGTTATATTGATCCCTCAGGGGTTGTTCGCAGTCAGTGTGTATGTGTGATCTGCAGTAATAATACTATAAAAGCGGAAGTAAGTCTCTGTATTTGTGCTACGTTTTGACGACTAAATGGCTATAACGAAATTCAAGGAATTCGACAAGAAAATCGATAAGAATGGCACAGTACATTGTTTTTCAGTATGATTAACAGTTATAGTCACGAAATTTGGAGAACTTATCGAATGGTGTCAGTGAGGCGGATGTGCGTGTTAGTCAGCAATGTTACGTCGGTTGCCCAAGCTGTGCTTTTCGCGCATTATGTTAGTGTATAATTTGTTAATAAATTTAGTTTAGAGAAAGAACGTGTTATTCAGTATAGATGTAGATTTCTCTGTCCTATTACTTTGTGTATGCTTAAATGTTTCTGGCACAAGTTTATTTTGTCTTCCTTTCTGATATGCTTTGCGGACGTAAATTGGCCTATGTTATTGGTCTAGCAGAGCACGAGCAGCTAAAGTTATTAGAACCCAAAAATCGGATGCGCATGCTGAAGAAACAATAAAAGACCAAGATGAAAAAAGCTGTCCTTAGTAACCCCCCCCCACACACACACACACACACACACACCCGCACCTTCGTTTGTTTTTCTGTTTTTAAATATGTTGGAAATTGATTCTCTTCAAGAGACAGGTTCGACGGTAGAATACTATAGTAATAGATTTCCTATCATTTTATACCGACTGGGTGTTGTTTGGAACCAATCCTTCATTACCAACAACTTTCTATATTCAATTCTGGCAAATAAATTCTTAATCCAAGCGTACGAAGTAGCGAGTATCATCTAGTTCAAAACTAAATTAAAATAATCATCCATCCCCACACAAAACCCCAAATCATTTCGTAATTTTTGGGTTTTTTGTAGGGATGGGTGATCCTTTTAATTTAGTTTTTAATTATGTCTGTTGACAAGAATCACAAAGCTGCCAGATTACAAGGAAACTGACAATTGATATTTATTCTGTTGGCTTTTACATCGCTTGGCATATTTAAATTTACCATTAACAAAACTCAATGTAATATATCAAACAAAAAGCCTAGACGCTACAATTGGCCGATTAACCAAAGCAAACAAATGCCTGAATTTACGCTAATGTGATTCGTGAATTATCTAATGAAATTAAATATTAAAAAAAAATAAGCATGATATGTCGCGATAACAGACATCCGTAATTAAAACATAAGTAAATGAACATGAAAATGAATCTCGGGCGCCGAAAACATAATGGATCTCGTGATATGCAAGGGCCTCCACAACACATAGCGTTCTACAAAATATGCCAACTAACTGAGAATGGTTCTGCTTGATAAGCAGAGGTCTTTATCTCAAGTCGCTTACGAGTCTGTCACAGTCTCAAGAACCCAATGAATCATGATCTGGCGTAAGCACATTACTATCTCGTAGACGGCGTCAAAAGTGGTTGGGCACAGCGCACCATTGTGCGATATCGATCCTGCGTCCAGACGAAGATCACCAGCCAGTGGTAATAGCACAGCCACTGGCCGACACCTCCAGAGTCGAACCGTCTATCCCCGACCGCTACCAAGCCAGAAGTCCTTCTCCACTCCAGGAAAGAGATGGCTTCCTCTTCCTCTCGACGAAAAATATTCCCGGGGGAAAAATAAGCCCTGAATTAACTAATGAGAACCCTAACGTTACATTTCATTGGCGGGATAAGCTCTGCTGAAATCACGTGGAGTCACAGCTCGCTGCAATTTGCGTGCGTATCCTCTGGCGCGTCGGTTTGGTGGGGGTTGTAGCCTTCGCCGTTTCGCGTCCCAAGAAAGGGGCAATGCACTCCACCTTGGGATGATCTTTACGGGACAGGGTAGCCCATTGTCCCTGTGCTGTCCGGCGCCGTTCTGGCGGGGTAGAGGGCCAACGGTATGCTTCCAGCGTTCGCCTAATGGCATCCAAACCCACACTTTTTTCACTCGCATATTTGTATTGGCATCTCTCAATACAAATACCCTAGCATATTAATAAAACACTTAACAATTTGGGCTGCCAGAGATCAGTTTAATTGATCTAATTTAGGACCTGAATAAATTAATATTAAAATAATCTGAATAAAATACAAATTGTAGTGTGACTTAAAAAGCGTTCCACTACAATATATATATATATCCCGACTGTTATTGTTAATGATATATTGCCGAGTGAGTGCGGGCCGTGACATAGTGATAACAACAAGCTTCCTGTAACTACACAACATCAAGTCCCATCTTGTAAAAATCATGAGGTAATATACACCGAAAAAAATAAAGAATAATCTCTGTTCGCTACAAACAACAGGACTATCATACACCCTTTGGCTGGCTGTTGCGCCAAAAGTAACTCCTTATGCTCGACCGACAAAACAGTTCCAGGTACTCAATAAATGACCATATGATTTTGTTAAAATTAAAGTACATAGCGGCTTGACGCACGGTTTGTATATTTTATTAATTTTCTTCTTTTTTCTTCCCAAAGCAATTACCTTCTCGCATTAACTTAAATAATAATAAAAAATCAAATTAATTAACATCAATAGTACCGTAAAAAAATTCTAAGCGTTTGATCTGAACATAGGCATACAACAGAAACCCCAGTTGAAACAACACCACTGCATACGGATGATCAAGTAAGGACAACAGAAGAGTAGTTTTTTTTTTTTCATTTAATGGACGTGAAAAACAAGACATATTACACTGTTTATTGCTCTACCACTAGCGGATATCAAGACATATTTCATATTTACGACAAGATTAGGAGATTAATACAATGGGCGGATATGCAGCAAAACTTTAAAGTTTATTTTACATCAAACATCAAACCACTGATTGTAAAGACTCAGTGCAGGAATTATTAAAAGTTTTGTTTCCGGATGACAACCCGGAAGAAAAAACAGAACAATCTACACTACGAAGAAACATGCGACAGCCCTGCTGGAATGAAGAGGAAGGGATGTAATAGTACACTCAAAGAAGTAATGACCACAATAAACAAAATGAAAACAAGAAAGGCTCCCAGTGCGGATGGAATTCCAGCCGAGGTTCTCCAGGAATTAATCATCAAACTAACGCCTGTCCTATGCAGACCCCTGGAAAAACAGTGAGGTGGTAATTCCAAAGAAAGGAGATAATAAAAATCCTTTTACATCCAAATCGTACCAGCCAGTTTGTTTATTGAAGGTGCTTGCCAGCAAGGCTTTATGAGCCGCACAGAATCACTTTCTACTTACTTGAAGTTGCAGAAGTTCAAGAGAAGATCCTATGCAAAAAAATTACAAAATAACCATGAACATTAGGGAATGAATCCTAGTTAGTATAGATTTATGACGGGGAAATCGACAGAGGATGGCATAAATCGGACGATGGGAATTATAAGTACGTAATGGGCATTTATGTTGACATCTCGGGGGCATTGACAATCTTCGATGGCCTGCCCTGTTTGAACGGCTGGGTTTTCCAATCAATTTTACACCACTGTTTTCTCTTTATTACTCTTCCGCCTGTACCAAAGTATCCCGCATTTCATTCTCACTCTAATAACAGATACTTTCTGCCATAATGTAGCAGACAGAAAAAATGGAAAGAAAAATAACAGAAAAAAATTGTATCAAATGAACGGAAAACAGAACAGATTAAATGAAGGAAGAAATAAAAGAGAATAATAGAAAAGCTAAGGCGCATCGGTGGAAAGAAAATCAAGGAATGGTGCGGAAAATTAGCAAAATCGTTAAAAGACATGAAAAAAGTAAAAAATTAAGGTAATAAATGGTTCTAGGAGATTTGAAAATAAATTAAAAGATGACATTAGAGAAAGTTAATAGAAGACGCAAGAGATGAGCTGGAAACTACAGAAAGAATTACTCAGAGCAAAAAAATAAAAATAAAAGAAGATATGCTGAAAAATGAAGGAAATTTAGAAACAAGAGGTACAAATGGACTTAAATAATTTCAAAGAAAACGAGAAAAACGCGGAAGAAAAATTGAATGACAAGAAGGAGAACAATCAGTACGCATTAAATACAAGGGAAATATCGGAAGGTCGTGAACAAGAAGAAAAAGAGAATGAAATATTACCACAAACGGTGACTGAAAAAGACGAAATTTTACAGTAAATAAGTACAAAAGAAATCAAGTTTTTATTGAAATAATAAAAATCACATAAGAAAAAGATAGAACCGCTGGAAGTGATAAAGCAATTTGTAAGTATCTAAAAGAAGGAGAGAAACAAGAGATCGACAAATGCAACTTGGAGCATAAAGGTCTCAAGCGGGCGTTAGTGAGTGGCAAGTGGAGAGTAATAATAGTGCCTGTAAGTTTTGGCTACTGACAGTGTTCTAACTTCAAGATTAAACGAGCAGCGGCTTAAATGTGTCCAAGATGAGATGGGCCTTCACATCCATAGAACCTTGTGGTTTCCTCTAGAGTGAAAATGCTTATAAACAGTATAATTCTTCGTGAGCTGGACTGGCTGTAGAAGTCAGCTGATTAATCACTAGTCAAAATAACTCATAAATCCTCATTAGGCTATCCTGAATCTATGGCTTTCCGTAAACACTATAGGCGAGTATTGGGATGGTTCCTTCGAAATGCCATAGCCGAATTGTTTCCCGTTCTTTGCCCTCCCCCCCAGTCCTACCTCTAATGACCTAACCACGACGAGGTGTAAAGATATAAACAAAAAATAATAAAATAAAAAGATGGGGAAACTATTACCCACTTAATTATTCTCCCAGTTTTTCAACTATTCCATCAAGTGGATAAATAGCATTTGTTCGCATGCAATAAAAATAAGATATAGGAGAATGCGCAAAAGGGTATAAATTATCAAGAAAGATAGCAAAACAAACCCACGTCTTTTATTTTACATCAGTATCAGAATTAATTATTTTAAAAAAAGTCATAAACTTTTAAAAATTGTATACGTTTCTCTTGAATTGCGTAAGCATCCAGTTCATTAACCACTTGCAACATTCTGCTGGTATTACTCTATGAACTCCGTGGGCAGCTGTCTGGTGCCATACACTTCAGCCATGAACGCAGCGGATTCCTTCGGTGTTCTTGTTCGGTTTTCGTCGTCGAAGTCCACATGGTAAAGGCCCATTTTCATTCTGCAAAGTAAAAGTATATGTAAGTTAACAAATGAAACAACGCCGGAAAAAATAAGTTTTTTCTAATAAATTAATGCCTTCATTTAATATTATTTTAGAAACCTTAGCTCTACGTCCGTCACACTCAAATGGGACGTTAAAGTTACATCATTAGACCACTATAAATATGTTCGATTTCATCCCATGTGAGAACAGTCTCAGGAATGTGGTACAACACATATCACTCTTAAAACTAATAATATTAGCAACCAGTCTTTACTGACTAATTATTTAACACCCGTAGAGTACCAATAATTCCTGTGTTAACTAGAAACACATAATGTCTGTTGGTGATTAATTTTATTTAATACAGTTTCCATGGCTCTTGTTAGTTGATACTTTTGAGCATAGTTTTCGAAAACATTAATGACTGTGAATAACTTTTTCATCGACCCATCCTTGCTCCAAAGCATCTTCTATTTTCCCAGTCCTTTCAAATTATAAAATTTATAGGTGAAATATTTTCACTGTTTGGCATTTGTCGTGAAGTAAAATCAAATTAAGTTTGGTTTAAAGTTATAAGGTATTCTAAAATAATATTTAATTTTTTATGGCAGAACCTATACATATAACAGAAGTGCAAAAAGGAAATATTCTAATGTTTCGAACTTTTTTTCAAAAACAAAAATGTTAACAAAAAAAAAGTGTGATTAGCTTCCTGTCTATCTGCAAGTTTGGATAAACGGAAAACCACTAATCCAATTTCGACTAAGTTTCGTCTGTTGTACAGCTTGTGGTATCCCGAGTAAAATAGGGGAAGTTTCATTTTAATGTGAGATTACAAAGCTGAGATAATGTTTCCTTGAATGCGATAGAAGTAAAACCTCCTGGTAGGAAATTTACTAAAGAAAACATCGATTCATCCGCACCTACCTAAGAGGGATTCGCTGGTTGTTGTGATACAGAATGTCAGTTATTATTCTAGCCCAGTCTCCACTTCAGGTTAATCACAACATCTGCTAATGTCTTTTCTCCAAAATCAAAACATGTATCGTACACGCAGTAATCCATTCCACATTCATGAATCTGTAATGTGTTAATTTGCTCCGGCATCACGCAGTACGCATAGATTTTGGATGAGTTTTCACAATTTGAAAACTTTTGGTCCGAGTTAAAATCTTGCTACATCATAAGATGTTACGTCACTTGATTTTAAGATCTGTTATAACCTTTAAAAAATGTTTACGAATAATCTGGCATAACTTGAAAACTGCTGAATCGATTTGAGTGAGGGGTCCATAGTATCAAACGTTAGATTATGCTTTCAAATTTTAGGTATCGATCTGGCGCTGGAGCTCAAAATTAAAATCTGTTCCGCACCTTTATAGTCAAGTATGTATCCAGGCGGCTCAGATTTAACCAGCATATGACCTTTAATCATTACAATCTTAGTGTTGTCATACCGGTGTCCCTGATTGAAACTGTTTTTAGTGATCAGTGATAACGTAGGTGACTATTTGGATAATTACGCATTTCCGTACCAAAGATAAAATAACACAGGATAAACTATGAAAGATTTATACATACCATAATCAATTCGAAGACGTAATTTTATATCTTGAACTGAAGTTAATAATAATGAGACCTGTTATAATCCCTGTCTCATCGGCGATTCACTGAGATTTCGTTGAGTAGTTTGATTATTTTACAATTAAGATTTTCCTACTTCTGATAGTTTAATCATGTATCCTTTATCTGCTGATGCTGATTTCAACATAATTATCACTGTGTTAACAAATGGAATCCTTTCTGCATAAATTAATATATCTACGTAAACTATTACTTACGTGAAACCCGAATTCCATTCCAAATTGTCCATGAGACTCCACATGGTGTACCCAATTACAGGATTTCCGTCAATGTTTATAGCTTGTAGCAGTCCCCTCAAATAGGCCTGGAGAAGAAAATTTCATTAAATGCGATTTCAACTACTTG